>JARHVA010003506.1:97500-172500 GCA_037957365.1 Torreya grandis | reverse complement strand
ATAATTATTGACACATAAAAAACTACACAAATTGCACACAATTTAAATTTAAAGTGAGAAATATATCAAAAAACCCCTTCAAACTATTACTTGAAAATAAATCTTTTCTTTATTTCTTATGGATTAGTCTGCTCTAATTAAACATGAGTGCACTAAACCCTTGCCCACTTGTAGAAGATATGTCTTGCACCAAATAATAGTTAGTCTATAAATTTGAAAACATATTTTTGGATCTTCTCCAATGTTTCATATGGTCAAGTAAAGGAAATTTTGAAAACATTTGCCTATATATATGATTTAATCTTTTTTGGAATAATGGACTTTTATTCCTATTTTAGTTAAGGGTCTAGATTAATAAATCAATAAATAATATTGCAATAATTATGGTCCTAATTTTTATAATTTATGTATTTTTTTACCTTTTTAAAAATACTAATAAATATAAAGAAATAATGACTTAACTAGAAACAAGTTGAGATGGCTGATATAGGGTGTAGAACTGGCTTTGTAGGACTGAGATAATGTCACAAATCAGAATCTATCTTATATTCATTGAAAGGATAGGAGCATAAAAAATAAGACACTTTTGGGTCTGGCATTATTATCCACTCCTGCCACTATTGTCAAAATTGGTCACAAAGACCTAAACTTTATGGGTTCTTTATGTTATTCCTATGTGAACGTAACTAAATCTTGATTGTTGAATGTCAACAAAGCTCATTATAGAGATGATTTAATCTTTAAACCCTAACCCTCCATCATGATTAATTAATGGGATTTTAATCATTTGAGAAAGGGGGGTTTGTGTGTGTAAGATGCATTGAATGTTTGATCCACACCCCTTATGTGGGCACGTTGCTTGCATACTAATACTCTGAAGAGGGATCAAGCCATATGTAGTTCTCCCACTTAATGTTCCTTTTGAAATAGTGTGATGAAAATGCAACAATGTCTAATTGAGAATGTTTAAAGTGGCTAGGGACTGGTATGATAATTTGATTATGTTTTTAGATATGTTGAGTGACTATATATAGTTAATAGGAAAGTTTTTCTTAGTAGTTTTCTTGTATTTTTTATTTCTTTGTAAAATTTGTCACTACCCTTATAAATGAACTTTGGATGGGCTTGTATAGGGAATAATTGGTAATGGGTTAAATGTATTCACACTAGGCCAACATAATGAAGGATATGAAGTAGATGAAAATGACTATTTGGGCTCAAATTTCAAAGGGATAAGACCACTAAAAATGGGACACCCTAGGGTTCGATGCTATATTCCAAGTATGGTATTCCTATCCTACGATCAAGACTTAGGGGATTAGGATTGGCCTAGGAAATAGAGTCTAGTTGAGAAATAATGACCATATAGAAGGCAATCCTAGGAAATAGAGTCTAGTTGAGAAATAATGACCATATAGAAGGCTACAAATGATTGTTAATGAGTAAAAAATTGTTTGGAAGGGTCACAAGAGCATGCAAGAATGTCTTATATATAGGGTGTCACAAACCAAAATCAAACTACCAATTTGACATTTTATATGACTAAATTTGCCCCCCCCCTTTATTTTTAGTGATGTAGAAAAGTAAAGTTCTAAGATAAAATAAAATTAGAAAGTGTGCCTGAACTTATCAATAAGGGTGAAGTCCATAAAGATGTGATGTTGTGTGTGTAGAGAGAGCACATCATCAAGTGTAAATTTGTAAGAGAAAACAAAGAGATGATCTATTCTTACTAAACATGCTATGTCTAAAATAAGAATGTAAAAAGCCTAGGTAAAAGTGATAAGAAGAGAAAGGAATGAAAACACCTCATCAAGTACCTAAACCAATACAAAACCTATTGTAATATTGAGTGATTTTTTAGTGATGTTGGGTATGTGCTGAACTAAGGCTAATATTGTGATTAGATTTGAGTGCTCAATTCCCCAAGGGTGGCTCAATAATACAAAATCCAACCCTTTGGATCCATTATCGCCCACTAAGTGAAGCTATGTGATCATAAATGTGTGTTAATAGATGCTTGGAATGCATGTTCAATCCCTTTAAGTAGGTGGCTCAAGAATACAAAGGCTATCTAGTCCTTTGGCTCCATCATTACCCCTAAAGTGTGGAACTATGAACTGATACTAGTATGAATGTGTGTCATGTGAGATGGATCTTGAAGTCCATGAATGTTCTATAATATAAAAATGTGGCATGGATAGTTGAATTTGTACTGAGAATTAGGCCAATCTTGGCCACTCTAAAATTGAGAACTAGGCTTGTATTAAAGCCACTCCAAAATGATGCCAACCACATAAAAATTAAATAAGGGATGAAAATATGGATAATACATGGGTAATATACTGAACTCAAAAAGAAAAAAGTCAAATGTGTCATGCACATTGCCCCCAATCATTGTTGTTTATAACATGGATTGTGATCTAGAAGTTATATCAACTACCCGATCTAAAATTGAAAGAGAGAGACATCATGTCATGGATAATTCCCACTATATATATATTCTTTAAGAAACACTATACTAAAATTACCCAATCTTAACTAAACTATAACTAGTAAAAATGTAATTGAACTTACCTTTCTATCTATTGCCATAAAATATGGGTTTTTTGCTATTTAGATAGGAGCACTAAAAATGGGACACTTTGTTATTTGGTATTATAGTCCAAGTATGGAATTCTTATCCTTTTCTATTTTTGATCACCATTCTATGTTCATCACTTTTTTCTTGTTTGTTCTAGCTGATTTATGTTTTGAATGTTGTTCTGAGTGTTTTGAAAACTAGTTTTTTGACTGGTAGAAGGCTCTGATCTCTATGATAAAAACCCAATTTATTGGCCCCTCTTTTGAGGGTAAGAATGAAGAACCTAAAATGAATAACCTTATAATAAATAGCTTTGCAAGTGTGTTACTCTATTAAATACATGATATAGCAATGATAATCAAAAATATGTCTCAAAATATAGCATAGTTTATATTGGATGTTTTTCGTTCAATAGGGGTATGCCTAGATAGATGTAACAATGTAATAGCATGTGTAGTATACTAAACTAAAAGTGGAAGTCTTGTTAGTTGTTATTTTTAAAGGAGGGATCGAAGATGATGTCCATCATGGCATCCAAGAAAGTAAGATATTTCATGATGTGGATCATGTCATTGCAAACAACTGAGAAGCAAACAAGCATATAGGCATGTAAGGTAAGAAGGAAAAATCATAAAAAAGTGTCCAAGGGGACAAGAAAATAAGGGACATCGGAAAATGTCACTCAAAATGGGAAAGTAAGCATATAAGGCATGTTAAAATGCCACATACACATATAATTAAAAGTAATCAAGGTTGGCATGAGGGCCTATAAGCACATATAAGAGTACAAGTGAAGTTTCCATGAGGGTCAAAAGTACATAAAAAGGTATAAGAAAAGGACATTGGAAAATTTTTGAAGGCACACAAAAGAGTAAAAAATAGGAACTAAGAAATGCAATCACGTCTAGCTAATCAAATCAAGAAAGAAAAGAATGTAAATATTGGAAATACTATCACATCAAACTAGTCAAAGAAAGAATTAAAAGTATGCAAAACATGTAGTACAAGATTAGGAAGATTCTAATAAATACACAAGTGTTATATACTAGTGAGTGTTGATATAATAATATATGTAAGCTAGTAATTAATGTACATCCATATCATAACTAGAGTGTGTGGTGTAGGAATGACATAACCTGGATGGTGTAATCATGTAGAAGATGCCCCTAGTGGGTAGATATGTCAATTTATGTCTCGAATGTAGAAGTAGGATGCCCTCTAAATGGGTATAGTAAAGCAATCAAGGATCTAGGTGTCGTTGCACACACTCAAATAGAATCAAGTGAAGCATGGAAATGTAGATAAATTGACAAACAATAGCATAGAACAAAAACTGTAAGTTTAACATGGTAGTAGAAATGTAAAGCATGGATAATGCATATAGTTCAAATGGTTTAGGTGTTTTAAATTATTTAAATGTTTTTTTATTTTGAACTGTTTTATTTTTTTTGGTTTTTTTGAAATAAGCTATGTAAAAGTAATCAAAAATAAAATATTTACAAGGAATACTCAAAAAATATGTACAAGCAATTTGAAAAGAAATTATACTAACAAATGAGTATCATAAGAGAATCCCTATCATGGTGTCTTATATTAAGGAAAGGGATCATGTGTGATCATGAAGCATGATGGAAGGGTTGAGACTATGACTTTGAAATTTCTATATGTTATAAGTGCTATGAAATATCTTTACTGGAAATCAACTATGGGGTCCCCTTATAACTCTGAGAAGTGGATGCAAGTGTGGGGCTTTTAGGGACCTATTTGGTAGTAGAAGAAGCTCTCTAAAAATGTACTCTATGTGTAGAGGCATGAGACCTTAATGATACTACTGTGGGTGTGAATAGTATAGCTAGAAACTATCTAGAGTCCTAAAACTATGGTTTCTCTAAAAGAGGACTCCATGGAAGTGTATGAAATTTCTCTAATAGAAAGGGAAGCCTTGATTGTGTCTGAATATCAATTGGAAGAAGAACTATAACTAGTGGAGATGCTAAAACTAGTGACTATAGAGTAGTATATGGCTCTAAAGTGGGGAGTGGTAAATCATATAAAACTCCACCAGCTATAACATCTAGATTATCATGAATTAATTTCATGCATATGTGAACTATAGAAGGCACTACATAAAGTTTCTCAATCCATGGTTGATCAAGTAACATATCAAAGACTTTTTCATTAGGAACTATATTACATGGTGTGGCCATATGTGTTTGACCAAATTGTAGAGGAATTACAATCTCACCCAATAAACTCTATATGTGCCCACTAAATCCAATGATAACTATGTTTATTAGTGTAATATCCTGCCTCTAATATCTTAAATGTTGCAGTAATGTAAAAGTGCACATGTTAACACTACATCCATTATCTATGAGAACATTATGAATGTGATGATGTTCAATGTAGGATCTAATAAAGAGTGCATGGTAATCCAAATCATCCTCAACTATCTCCTTCTTTAAGAAGGAGATTGAATGTCTAGATTGAACTATGGAATTATACACCACAATCATGTTACTCAAAGGATGTGACTCAACTTAAGGTTCCTATTATGTAGCCAGTGGAGGGTGTACATGATATGCATGGTGAATACCCAATGTGTCCTCTATCTCTTATTTAGAATTTTTTGGGAAAGGATCTAAGAATTTTTTTAAATCTTTATCCTATTTTTGCTTTACTTGAGGAGGCTCAACTAGAGAACCAACATCAATAAGGTTACCATCTATCAAGTCTTTTATCTTTTGTCACAAAATAATGAATGTATTCATTGTGTGGCCTAGTGCCCTATGAAAATCACAAAATGCATTCTAATCATATCCACATGGAAGAGGCTTTGTTATATCAACTTCTTGAATAGGAGTGAGAGATATGATATTGCATTCCAATAAATGATGCAAGACTCTCGCTAGATATACTGGTAGATTGGTAAAGGTTCTCCAAGGAGGTGATGATAAAAACACTCACTTAAGCTGCTCTAAAGTTGCATTAACTGTAAGTTGATTTTGACTTTTGTTATCATTAACCTTTACTTTATATGGGAATTTATTGTTACTCTTGTTTGTTGTTTTTGATATGCTTTTATACTTGAGTTTGACTATTGAATTTAATTTGACTTCCCTTTCATTTAGTGTATGAGATAACTCAGTGAAGGAAGAAAACCTTTTCAATATTATTGATTCATGCAAAGCTATCAGAAGACTCTATTTTAAGAGATATTATAATTCTTGATCGTCCATGGGGCTAGTCATTTTAGCCAAGATAGTCTTATATAGAAGAACATAATCTATGAAATGTTCATTTGACCTTTGTTTCTATTATGCAACTTGGGAATAAGAAACCTTATCACATATGTTAATGTTAAAATGAGTTAGGAATATGATAGCTAAAGGATTTAATGTATTGATCAAGTAATTTGATAGACTATAGAACCATTATAAATCATAATCCTTTAAACTCCATGGAAATTACTTGGTTAATAACCAATCATTTGGCATATATTCCAAGCATGATACATGAAAATATCTCAAGTGTGTCTCTAGATCACCCTTTCCATCATATAGAGTGAGCTTGGGTTGAACAAAACCTAGTAGTAATGGTGAAGAATCAATATGGCATGCCAATGGTGTATGAAGTAGAGAAAAAGTATCTAAAACCTATGTTCGTCTAGAGGCACCTTACTCAAGATGTAGACCTTTGGATTGAAGAGAGATTTTATCTCTTATAAAAGGTTATCCACATCAGGAGATAAAGATGTACTAGCCATAATTAGTGGTGCCTTATAGGAAGGTTGGGCTGCTATAGGGGGTTATTAAGACATAGTTTCCCCCATAGTGTCATTTTCAATTGGTTATTTTGAAAGAATGGAATAATCAATGTGTTTAGCCTTTTTTATTTTCATGATAGATTATAACATAAGATCATGATATTGGGGTTATTCCCTATGTCTCTCTCTAAAAATTTATATAATCAAATCTTTATTGATGGCCACATCATTATCAATTATAGGTGGAAGTAGATCAAGAGCCAATATGGTAGGTCATGAACATTGGTGTGTATATCATCATTTTTAATCTCATATTTATCATTGTTGAAATTATCCTTATGAAAATTAGTGTAATCTAGATGTGTATGATCTATAGCAGGAATTTTAGCTAATTGTTTATCCATGGTATATGGATGGGTTGGAGGAGTCTAGGTTAATTTGATAGGGTTGCCACTAAGTATTTTACTTCATCTCAAAGGAAGAGATGAAAGGAGCTTAGATGGAATAAGTTAAAAAACTTGAAAAATGAAAGAGATTATTAAATAAATATATTCTAAGTACGGAATTGGAATATGCATAAAAAAGGATATGAAGCTCACAAACATGTAAGGTGATACGTCAAGAATAAGGGGACCTAGTAAATTCAAATAAGGTTTGAAATAAATGATCTTAAAAATTACTAAGGTAAATTTAAAAATTAAATGTGAAATTTTAATTTATATATTAAGGAAAAATAAAAATATACTAAAAAAATCATCAAAGAATTTTCCCTAGGGTTTTTTAGGTTTTTATGCATAATTGATGTAATTCAGGTTCACCAAATGATTTAATTTTTTTTGTAATAATAGAGATTTATTATCATTTTATTCAAGGGTCTAGATTAATAAATTATTAAATAATATTTTAAAAATACACTACTGATTTGTATAATTTATGTCTATTTTACCTTTCTAAAAATAGAAATAAATATAAAGATATTATGACTTAGATGGAAATAGGTTGAGATGGTTGATAGATGGTCTAAAATTAGTTTTGAAGGATTGGTACAAGGTTGTAAATACAAATATAGCATTGGTTCAGTGAGAGTACCAAAAATAGAATGCCTTAAGGTCTAACATTATTGTCCACTCTTGCCACTATTGTCCAGACTAGTCATAGAGACCTGAGCTTTCTAGGTTCTTTGCATTATTTTTGTGTGAGCTTATCTATGAAATGTTGAGTGCTAAATGTCAATAGATCTCATTATAGAGATTATTTAATATTCAAACCCTAACCATCCATCATGATTGATACATGGGATTTGAATCACTTGAGAAAGGGGGGTTAGTGTGTTTAAGATGCACTAAACATTTGAATCACTCCCCTTGTGTGGACACACTACCTACATACTAATACTTTGAAGAGGTATCAAGTCATATGTAGTTATTTCACTTAATATACTTTGTGTAATAGTGTGATGTAGATGTAAAAATGTCAAATTGAGAGCTATTGAGTTAGGGACTGGTATAATAGTTTGAGTATGTTTACAACTATGTTGGGTTACTGTATGCAGAGAATAAGAATGTTTATCTTAGTATAGTTCTTGTATTATTTCTTGATTTTTAATATTTATCACTTCCCTTGAATAAAATTTGGATGGGATTTTATAGGGAGTAAATTCTCATGGGTTAAATGTATTCATGCTAGGTTAACATAATGAAGGATAAGAATAAGATGAAAATGATCATTTGGGCTCAAATTTGAAAGTGATATGAGTAGAAAAAATGAGGCACCCTAGGGTCTAGGACTATAGTCCAGGTATATTGCTCCTATTTTATAGGCTTATGACCTAAGAGATTAGGATTGGCCTAGCAAATAGAGTTTGGTTGAGTTAGAATGACTATTTGGAAGGCTATGGATCACTGGTAATGAGAAAAAAGGTGTCTAGAAGGGTCACAAGGGCATGTAATAAGGTCCCATGAATAGGGCATCATAAACCACACTCAAACTACCAATTTGGACATTTTATATAACTATAATATACATGTAAATACTCATTTAGTATTCTAGCTTACTATTCCTTTGGTACAAGAATTTAAACTCTTACACATTTATAAAATCTATATATTTTTCAAATTCTAAATCATTCTCAAATAAAATCCATAATCTAAGTCAAGATCCCTATAAATAAAGTCAATATGTATCATTTTCAAGTATCAAATACATCTTTCAGCTACATATTATTGTTCTCTCAAAACTCCTTTGTTCATGAAATGCCCATGAGATTAGACATTTCCTAAAAAGGAAGGTAGGGAAAACTACAAACTTTCATCCTCTATTTTAGGTACTAATTCAGGATCAGTCCATGGCATGATTTTAGGTATTTGATTTCACAAATGGAGTCTACATGAATAGTCTCAAAGAGGTGCACTATTACTATTGAAAGTTTAATATAAAGTCCATACACATAGGTCTAATCATCAAAGATTATCATGGAATTTTTAGTATTGCTTCCTATTTCTAAACATAAGGTGAAATGGGGTAGTTTATTTTTAAAGAACAAACACAAAATAGAGGGAAGATTAAGGAATAAAATGGAGTGTCCAAGTCTAGAATGAATTCAATACATTTCTCATGAAAACAAGTGGCTTTACCACAATTATACCATTGTAGATTGAGTTTCAATAAAGTTCTACCTCCAAGAACATATAGTGGGAAGGCTCTATAAGAACTAGGCATATGCATTCAATACAATCTCTCATTAATGATGAGTACTAAGAGTTTATAATATAGTACACATAAGCACCATATGGTAATTTTAAGCTCAACGCATAAATTAATAATACTACAAAAGGAAAATTAGAGAACACACATAATGATTATAATAGCTAAGTACATCATAACCATAGCACACATAAAGTATACAAATATTAATCCAATTAAACTAACATTAAAAATCATTAAAAATAGATATCAAAGAAAATTGAGGCATAGAACAAACCCTTTGACAAAAATAGGAATTGTATTCATTATAAAGTAAGTGTCATTACAATAATCAATCTTGGCCCAACTTTACATTCTAGAGAGATGAAATAAAAAGCATGTGAAATCTTGGATATAATTCAACATCACTTTTAATCAAATTATAGTCAACGCTATATTATAATACAATTTTTCCTTATATATATGAGGATGGGGCTTACCTCCAAATAGCATGAGGATCACATCTTAGGACAAGATGGTCACTCATGATAATTAAAACCATAATTCATAATTTAAAACAAAATAATCCCTTCAACCCACAAAATATCTATGGGGTACCACTTAATTGATATGTAGAGGTGGTTGTGATGGTTTGGTTCTCAACTTCTTTGATCTAACATCCCTACCCTACAACATGGATACCATGAGGTTTAATTACTTGTATATCTTACCAAGGTTAATTTGGGGATCCATAAATATTACTTTATCTTGAGTCACAACCCTGTAGTAGAATTGGAAGGGTTCTTCCATTAACATCAAACCCTATAGACCTATTTGATGCTTATTATGGACTGCATTGATAGATCCATCACTATTAGGGCCTAAAACAAGTGTAATTTGATGACATTTTCCCTCATGATTTAGTTGAATTAACCTAGGTGGAATCCAAATTATCCTTCATCTATTAAGGTACCATTTAGGTGGAATATAAAAGAGAGATTGACCTCTTTGAATTAGGTTAATATAATTTTCTTACCCTTTTGTAAGGTTCTAGTTTTAGTGCAAGCCATAGCCAACCACTCCTCTATAGTAGCTATCATATTCTACATGTCTTTTTGTTACAAACCCAAATCTGAGGTTAACATTAGTTTTAGCTCTGATAACATGCCTTTATTGATTACCAATTACATATTCATACACTTTTTATCTCTCTCAAGAATCTTATCCAATTAAGGTTGGTTTTGCATGATAATCACATTAGTCTCAACCAGAGTCTCCACTACCTTCCCAAATATTGATAATAGTAGTAAGAGGGTGTCTTTGACCTTTCTAATAAACCTAATGGGAAAAAATATCCTCACTTGGGCCTCAAAGGTTTTAACCTAGTATACATATCATGATTTCCTTAAACAATGGAGAGTGCATCCTGAACCATCCCTTCTTCCCTAGTGTAATTCCTTACTTTAGTGAGGGAAAATAGATAATATTGGGTCTACCAAACTAAAAGGTTCCCTTCTTGGATGAACCTCTAAATTAATTTTGTATTTATGCTCTCAAAAGTTGGTTCAAGTTCCACTATACATTTTTGTTTTCCTAGACAATCATCTTTGGTGCCTACAACCATGGAACCATTCTTTGGGTTGAAAGAGGTGTAGGAGGGTTTGATATTATGGTGGTGAAGGGAAATGGATTAGGTGAATGGAAAATGGAGGAAGCAAAAGGAGTGAATGAGCAAAGTATTAGAGGTAGAAGGGACATGGGAGTGAGAGGAAGAATAATAGGGGAGGCCCAAGGAAACATTTGTACCTTCCATTATTCCTAGGTCAATTTCACCTAAAGAGGAATTTCCCCTAGGAAAGGGAGGTAAAACATTAGTAAAGAGATGTGTTGCTTGAATACAAATCCTTTATCACCATAGGTAATTAAAAGAGGAAGTTTAGGAGAAATTACTTGAGGCACTTTGGATGGGGCCAAGGGGACTGTTGATGCTTATAAGGGAGGTTATATTGGAACATAATTCCTTCAAGCTAGAGATATAGTGTGATTTTCCTTTTAATTATTATTTGACCTCTTACCTAGGTTGGCTCCAAATGTTGTAGTGAAAGGCCTAATAGGGATAACAAGAACCATAGGGGATGATCGTGGAGGACCCAAACATGTTGAGGGAAGTGATGGGATGACTAGTGGGGGCACTGAGAGAATTTCTAATACTGGTAATATGCTCCTAAAATTTGTATCCACACTTACTGATGAATAATTTCCCATTGGTGTCTAGATTAAAGGCACACCCAAAGGAGGCATCGAGAGGGATCTAGGTTATGAAATATATGGGATAGAAAGGAATGAAGAGTAAATTATGCTCAAGAGGATTGAGACCAAAGTTAATTAGGAAAATGATATAGGGGGTGCAATGGGTAAAAGAGGAGGTAACACTTGGGGGCTTGAGAGAGTGGAGAGAAAGTTGTGTGTATCAAGATAAAGAGTTAGAAAGTGGAAAGAGTTTATATGGATATAACCTATGATTATTCATTTGGGATCACCCTTGAAATTATATCCACATCTAACCTCAAGGTTTATGTGGCCTAGGATTGACGTTCTAATGGTTAAGTTGGTTATGCCTATGTTACCTAGTATTGGGTAACAGGGGTTTAGATCTATCATAACCAAACTATTAGATATTTAGGAAGAGGTATAGGTGGAGTTGGGGTATGAGGATTGAATGGAAGAGGAAAACTTAGATTTTATGCATGAGGATCAAGATCCACTAAATCAAGTGTAGCTACTAGAGGAGGTAGAGGTAGACCTAGGGAATGAGAAGGAGAAGGTGATGGGATGCCCTAAAAAATCCTCTAAAAGATCATAAAAGAGTAAGTGTTAGATAATTTATGAATAACGTAAGATATGGAGGTGTCATAGATGGTCTTAAGTAAACCTTATTCCATTTCTTATTTTTCTTTACCATGTCTAGGATAGTGATTCCTGATCATCAGCTTCATCTAGGTAAAGATCGTCATCATCCTTTACTTGATGACCATAATTGATATTAAGGAAGGATGAATATCATGAAAAATGAGCTCTAATTAGTGCCTTGTGGTACTAATATTATATATTATCTCTTGATAGAGTGAAATAGTCTCACCTAGCTACCATATTCTACATTGAAGGGAAGGCATTATTCATGTGGTACCTGATAATGATTAAAAGTGGTATTTACACCTTATAATGATGTTATATGAAAAATACAAATATGCCCTGCACCATCTAGTAGGTTATTTCTTCTATAATGAAATATGGTATGAGGGGATCCTTGAGGAAACTTGTAATCTAGATCATGGTATCCTTTTTATAGAGCTAGTAGTCCCTAATTTTAGTGTTGGAGTCCCTGATCACTTGAGATAGCTAGGGAATCAAGGACTAATTAATCACTTGGTAGATCATTATATTAAAAAAGTCACATATGTAATAGATTTGGTTTTAAAACTAGTTGCCATATATTTTTTATAAGACTACATGGAGCATTGAGCCCATAAAAACCCATGCAAGAAAAGTTGAATGCTTGAAATAAAACATCCTATAGACCATGCCTATGAGGTATTTCATCATATATAAATTATTCCTAACTTAGGCATATGTGATGACACTAACCAACTTGAAGTTGAACAGTCCTCTAATTCTATAACTTTGAAGCATGTAAGGATCATATGGATCAGGGGAACCCAAAGTTAATTGACATGGAAGTATTCATAGGTCCCCAAACAATCTAGTCAATAGAACCATTCCCATATGTAATTCATCTTAGAAAGTGTAGATAGTGTATGAATTTACGTCCTCCTTATTAACTTGTTTAACATATGGGATCTCATCTCATTCATGTAATATATCATATATTTGGTAAGTCTCCATCTAGACCTTCATTGCTACCCCATCATAAGATAAGGTGTAATATACAAGGGATTATTATGCATTGTAAGAATTCTCAAAGATAATAATAATCTAGTGCTAAAAAATAGGCAAGAACACCTAGTCATGGAACCCATCTTATACTCATAGGGTAATGTGGAGGAGGTTGCCTAAAATTTTGATGCAGGGGAATACATTTGGATTTTTATAAGCTTTGTGTAGTTTGAATTTATTTTAGGATCAAAGGGCATCCTCAATCTCTCCTTTTTGGTTTTCTTTAGACCCTGAGTCTCTAGGCACTTCCAAGTATGATTTCAGTAAGTCATTATAATGGTTGAATTTGGTAAATCCAGCTAGGAATGTGGGATCTTGGTAATCAAGTTTAGCCTTTGGTTTTGAGGAGGATGCATCCATTATAGTAGGATAGGGGTAAAATAAGGAGTATTTGAGCATAGGAGGAATTAAAATAGGGGTATTTTATGAGAATTGTAAATCTAAGGGATGGAGTGCTCTCAAAAGTATGAATTGGTGATAATTAGTGGGCTTGACATAAGATTTTATAAATACATTCATACATCCCCTTGTATTAATGGAATTTGGTAGATCACTTTATAATAATTCAAATTTGAGATGGTGTCTCTATGTTCTCTCTTTACTTCTAAATTTAGTGTTAAATTTAGATCCCACAATCCTCTACTACTAGCTAGATTCAGTAATGGCAATGGGATGTTTTAAATCCATCCAATCCAGTCTATAATTATATTTCATTAATTCACATAATATGGTAGGCACATAGTCACATATCTTATATTATTCATATTTAATTACCACTTTAATACACATGATTCCACTTGTTGGTCTTGTTTGCCAAATTTGGCCTACATACAAAACTTTGCTTAGATCTAGAGGGAAAAGTTGAGTAGAGTCCTAGTTGAAGATTCATCCAATGGTAGAAAAAGAGGATAGACTTAATGAATACCTGATGTCATTTTTAATTTTTTAAAACACTTGAAGAAAGTTTAAAGTTTGAATTTTGTGATCTTAAGGAACTTGACCATCATGACACATCGTGTAGTAATGAATATGCTAGTTTGGTTGAGTATTTGATAAATGTACTTAGGAGGTCAACCAAGGATGATTAATTACAATAAAATTATTTAATTTATGATAAGATCATTCCCAAAAAAAATTATTTCTTGATGACTTTTATATCTTAAGTTATAAGGCTCCAAAAATGATCTAGCAATATGGGACATGCTCAAGGATGTCAAGTTAAAGCCATAAGAAATAGTAATTTCAATTCAAAAAATCATTAAAAATCTTCAAGTTGAATTTATGTTTTATAAGTTGTGCTCTTGGAGGTTGGGATCAATGATAAATGACATGCAGGTGAACAACAAAGTCAATAGGTCAAAAAAATCCATGACACACATTCAACTATGCAAAAAAATATCAACAATGAACTTAGGGTCAAAAGGTTAGTAGATCCTAAGGATGAATATTGTGATAACATGTGTCTCAATCATAATGAGATCTTAAGAAAATATATGAAGCATGTTTGATCAAGTAGAATTAGATCTAATGGATCATATTGACCACATGCATTAAGATTGATGGTGTGGATCAAAGTCAAAAGGTAAAAGAACTCAAATTACATGTGAGGTCACCATGTGACATATGTGCATTAAATCATAGTAATTAAAAAATAGGTCCATATAGAGAACATGTTATTTATAGGTGTCATAATATATAATATTGATCATATATTTATGGCCAATATTGAAGGTTAAACCCAAGAAACTCCCAAGGAGATTGACATAGTAGATTTGATCAACTTCCTAGGGTACATGAGATGAAGACAAATGTCACCATTTTAAGTGGTCATGTATTTTAGATAAATAATAGTGTTTAATGTGAATTCCACATAGGTACACACATCAGATAAAATGAATTCACCACTCAAGCTTTCATGTATGGATACGAGATAAAAATGTGATCTACATTATCAGAGCAAATTGTATAAAATCATATGCCAGCATTGAATCTCAATTCTATGCAGGGTCTTGCTCAATCAAGAGATAAATACTATCATGGGTTTGAGTGTATGTATCAATAATGTTCACCCTTAAATTTCAATGTCTTATAGATCTTCATCAAAACTATGGCTATATTAAAATAAATAAATTTGATTAGTTTTCATCTATAATGGACCTATATCCAAGATTTAGAGTAGTGGTAGAATGGTGACTATGAAAGGAATGTCAGAGGAGAAAATAAATGAATAAGTTAAGGTGGATATCTAATAATGTAAAGGATATATCAATATGAAGCATGGTATTATAATTCCATTAAATATAGAGAGAGATATGGTGGTTAGAGAGTGTAGGTGGAACATTCAATGAATCTTCAACATTCTAAGTGACTTTTCACTTTCAAGCAGATCATGACTCATCATCCTCAATAGTTTCTTATCTCCTAATGTGTTTTTAAGCCAATAATAAGGATTGAAATCTATTTAGAGCTATTAAAAGTTAATTTATAGAGGTAGGATTAATTCTAATTCCTCAAAAGGTGGTTGGGACCCCATCAAATTGATTGAATCTCATTTATTGACTTCTATTTTATTAGTTCCCTCTCTCTCTCTTCCCATTTTATTATTTATCTCCCATTTCTCCCCAAGGAAAGAGACTCTTATGATTTTGGCTTGCCCAAGCTATGCTAAGAGTTTTACTACAACACCTATTTGATGTAATAAAAGACTAAATTCCTCCATTCAAAAGTAGGATTGAAGTGTGCTTCATGAATTCATTGATGTGGATAAGTGAATGTATGATTTCTTTTACCTCTAACTAAGTTTTCTCACCTTAATGAAGTGCCTTGTAGATTTCATAGGTTATTCTAAGTGTAATAGATAGTTTGTTGATTTATTTGAAAGTGGATAACTTCCCTCTCATGCTAGATTGATAGCTAGTTCATGAGTTTTTGTGACATATTTATGTGAAAGCTAATCAAAGAGTGAGTAAAGTGATATTTTTAGGTTTGAAAGTGTCAGATAGTGTATGTCTTATGCAATTATAAGTGTTCAAAACATTAGTGCATCACTTTTTTATCTTTTTAAATAACCTTATGCCCCCTTTTTTATCCCTTTTCCAAGCATAATCATTAGTCTAGGTGATCTACTAAGAGTAAGCTAGCCTTCTTAAGAGGTTCAACCACAAAAAAGGATACCCATATCATGGGGTGTTCCTATTTTGTGGCTTAATTGGAGGGAGCTTTAATAACCCCCTCCATGGATGTAAATTACGTCCATAGTAGTTTATGGCATGCTCAATGGGATATATTCTTCTTGGCATAGATAAAGTTGCAGTCAAGGATAAGTATTTTCAGTAGGGGAAGACATCCTTATCATTAAAATCTAAATATTATTTAGGATATAGAGTTCATAACATCATCCAAGTAATACTCTCATGCCAAAGTTTACCACAATGTTAGAAAGTAAAGGTATTCCTCTTGAATTTATTTATTTGCTTATATTTCATATAAAATAAAAAGGTTTAGTAGGACAAAACCATATCTTGGGAAGAAATATTCATGTCCCAGTCATCCTATTATCCTAAGTAGTGTAATTCTCACTATCCAAATATCCATTAGAAACCAAGTGTTTATCCCATTAAATAAAGGTAGTCCACTAAATTTACCCCATTTTGATGACATTCATATATCTTCCCTTAAGAGTATTCCATTCTTTTTAGGAGAAGATAAAATAACTCTTATTGAGCACATCCAAGATGTTTCCAACCTTTATTAAATTTACAATTTTGTTCAAGACAATGTAGCTATTAGACTACTTATTTCTTCCTTTAAAGGAAATTTTTTATAGTGGTATATAAACCTTCCACTAAATTCCATTGCTACTTAAGATGAATAAGGTGTAGCCTTAGTCAGACATTTTGAGGATAAATCTAATGACCTATCCTTAGTCAAACATATGACTACCATAAAAATATTTCCTCATGAGTTCATTTTTGATTTTGAACTCAGATTCCTAAAGACATGGACCAAGATAACTACACTAATTATACCATCCCTAAAATATGCCTTCTTGAATTATATAAAATCCGTTAACTCCAATATTAGTGTCATGATAAAATCAATGGGTGGTATTACCTTACCAGATGCTTATGAGGTTGAAATAAGAGTAGAGAACAACTTCATACAAGATGTTAAGCTCTCTTCAAGGCCTCTAATGACTATATTCACATAATTTAGCTTTATACCACCCCTTCAAGTTCATTAAATCCCATTTTTAGCTCCTATTCCATCTCCTAAAGATCAAATTACAACCCCTTCTAGTCAAGGTAGTGATCTTGGAGAGTTAAAATGTTAATTACAATCTTTTGGTAATGAAATAATAAAACTCAAGAGATATAAATACTAGGCTAATAAGCCTTATTAACAATAAAATTAGACCACCTATCAACCTTTTAGAGATCAAAATCCTTCTTATCAAGGTTCAAATAAAATATACCACCCTACCAACCACAAGGAGTCATAGCTCAAGCTAAACCACATGCATATCTTGATCATAATGTGCTTTCCTATTCAAAAGATATTATTCCCACACCACATAAAAAAACTTGATGCAGGATTTAGGCTGGTAGCCACCTAATCTCAATGATGCTCAAAACCAAGACTGGGTGTCACAAAACATTACTACATTGTAAATGACACAAGAAGAGTTTTCTCTTCAAGGAATTCAATACCAAGAAACGAGTTTGGCATCCTAAAGAGAGACTCAAAAATTTCAATGGAAACTTGATGCCATTAATTTTATTTAGTGAATGGATGATCATGTTGCATTTAATAAAGTTGGTGAGACTAGAAATATAAGTGGTCAAGTTGTATCTCTAACTAGAGATAAAAAAAGATCCATTTAAGAAGCTCAAGATGTGATTAATGATTCAATTACTCATAATTTTTTTTTATAAAAGTACAAAATATACACTTTATTCCCATAAAACAAAGACAAACCTAAATATAGAGGTTTGTAATGTTCTCCAAGTACCTCTCATTTGTTAGTAATTAGTGGTTCAAAAAGTGTAACCAAAGGTTAGTGGAGATAAATTCACATAGTGGATCAAATTAAGAATTATTACATAATAATTATCATGTGGTATTACCTCTCTATTCTACGACAAAAATATATGCTCATTTAAGATCTTTTAGGTCTCAAATTATCCCAAAAACTAGTTGAGAATGAAGGTATTGTCCTAACTAATTTAGACCAACCAACTATGTAACAAGTAAAATATATACATAAGATGGTAAATGTGGACAAAAATGAGGTAAAATAAAATAAAACTCCTCCTTTCCACCTCTCCTTTATAGTTGGTAACACTTTGGTCCATAACTATATGGTGTATAGTGGAGCCAATAACATTATTATGCCTAAGTAAATTACAGATAATATTGATCTTGTTTATAAACCGAACACTAAAGTAGTATTGGAACTATATATATCAACAAAAAAGATAGTATCCATCATAAAATATATAAATTTTACACTAAATTCTTGTCCCAATGTTACCATTCAATAGGATGTAGTTGTGGTGTACTTGCCTCCCTACTTCACCATGTGTATGTCAAGGGATTTCACATCAAATATTAGAGGGTACTTATAATCTGATTAGACATAGTTGATGTTCATAACTATGTATGGTACCAAGGTAAAAATTAATTTTAAAACCATATCACATTTCCATTTACAGCCATATATGCCAAGTTTTGTGAACATTAACTTTGTCATCTCAGATGAGGTGCTAGAAGATGGCAAGGTGGAAATTGAATCACATTTAGATGGGGTTCCATATTTTTTCCTTGAAGAGTGGGCCTCTATTTTTCATTATCATGATATTTATAATCTAATTAAAGAATCTAGAATTGGTGTGTATGGCCTTCATCGGAATGATACACCAATTCCATCCATAATGAAGGATGATGAGTCTAATGATGGTCTACAAAAATTATACTTTGATGTATCAAATAATAATCATGGTAATGGGGATATAATAATGTTTATTTCTCTATCAAATAAAATTTATTTCTCTTATATCAAGTTTCATTTTGGTTGTTCAAATAATGTTATAGACTATGAGGTACTAGTACACAGTTTGTAGTGGGCGAAGAAGATTAAAGTCAACACCTTGAAAGTATTTGGTGATAATGAGATTTTAGTTCACCAAGTAAGAGGTATTATCATATGCAAAACTTTTTTACTTATATTTTTAGGCTTTTAACATTCAATAAATACCAAGAGATAAGAATAAGCATGTAGATAGATTGGCTGTCATTGGGGCACAATTTAATATCCCAATTGATATAAAAAGTGAAAAAAATTAGTCACACGTTAAGTTAGTTATAAGGCCTTCTATTCTAGATAACCATGAGAATTGGAAAGTGTTTGAACATGACAATCAAATTATCAAGTTCTTATAAGAAGAGGCTAAGTTTTACTCAAGAATTCAATCAAAGTTCTTACAACAATATGGTGATCAGATTGTGTAACTAAAAAAATAATTTTCCTAAGGGATTCATCACACTTGAGAATATATTAAGTGGTGATGATGAGTTGAGAAAGTAAAATTTATCTTTGTCACCAAAGGAGGAAGAATATGCTAATGTGGAGATTATAGCTGATAAGAAATTGAAGTTGGGTAAGGTATGCACTCCTTCACAAAAGGAATCTTTCATTAAATTATGTATAGGTTTTATTGATGTATTTGTATGGTAATATAGTGACCTCAAGGGATTTTATCCCAATCTATCTCAACACACCATTGAGTTAGAGGTTGAAACTAAACCAGTGAGATAAAGACAAAGGCCTATCAATCCAAATCTTGATCGTTTGGTGAGAGTTGAGATTTAGAAGCTCATAGAGTCATCTATTATATTTCAAATAAAACACTAAACATTGGTGGCAAAACTTGTTCTAGTACAGAAGAATAATGGTGATATTAGAATATGTGTTGACTTCTATGATTTGAACAAGGTTTCCCCTAAAGATCACTATCCATTACCATATATGAAAAAAAATATAGCTAGTTGCAGGTTCAAAGATATTTTATTTTATGGATGGATATAGTGGTTATAATTAGGGTCTATTCAAGCAAGAGGACCAATTTAAGATAGATTTCACTATTAAGAGGTGGACATTTGCATATATAAATATGCCTTCTGATTTATCTAATGCTAGATTAAACTGTAAGAAAGCCATGGATATGGAATTATAAGGCCTTCTTGACATATTTATACTTTTTTATTTTGATGACATAATAGTGTTCTCAAAGAATGCAAGTGAGAACATGGTTTAGCTCAATCAAGTGTTTAAAAGGTGTAAACAATTTGGGGTGTCCCTAAATCCCTAAAATTATGTCTTCTCAGTTCATGATGGTAAGCTTATAGTGCATGTGATTTCAAAATATGGTTTGAGTATAGATGCTAAAAGGATAGATTTAATTCTTACACTTTCATTCCCCAAGCACAAGCAAGCTTTGCAAATGTTCTTAGGGAAAATCAATTTTATAAGAAGATCTATTTCAGATTTTTCCACTTACAACCATGCTAAAGAAGAATAAGAGTTTCACCTAGTCCAAGGAATGAGTGAAGATTTTTTAAGAGATTAAGAAAACTAAATCTAGTGCTCATACACTCATAAACCCAAATTTCATAAAATATTTAATTTTATACACTTATGCTAACATATACACCATTTTAGGCATTCTTATGTAATAAAATAATGAGGCTTTGGAGTAGCCAATAGAATTTTTTAGTCAAGGCATATAATAATTTGAAACAAGGTACTCTTTTGTTGAAAAACTTATACTTTTAGTTATAAGTTCCCTCAATAAATTTAGATGCTTGTTGTACAAAAATAAGATGCACCTAATAATTTCCCATCCAAGTATCAAGGAGTTTCTCTTGACTAAAGACATAAATGAGAAAAGATCTAGTTGGATAACTAAGGTAATGGAGTATGATGTGTAGATCAAGGTCACCAGGTTGATTAGAGACAAGGGACTTTGTGAACCTCTATCCCAAAACTTGTAAGAGGATACTGAGGTGGTTTTGGTGTCAAATGATGAAGAGTTTACAATTGATCACACCTCACCTTCTAGATAGTTTTATGACCTAGTAAGATATCTCCAAAATGGTATTTATCCCTCTCATCAAAGTTATTCAAAGAGAAGATAGTTCCTATTGTAATCAATTCCATTTCTTCTTGTTGATGGTCTTTTGTTCAATAAAGATATAAATGGCATGATGATAAGATGCATAGAGACAAGCCAAACATAGAGATTGCTTGGGTAGTTCCATGATGGACACAATGGAGGGAACTATTACAAAAGAACCATAGCCCTTAATATTATGATAAATTACTATTATTGGCCTAGAATTTTTTGTGAGTGTCATGCATGCATTAGGAATTGTAACAATGTGCTATGTTTTTTAGGAAAACTAAAACTTGTAGCTTTACCTCTCCAACCAAATATGGTATACTAGCCCTTTGTCTAAGGGGGACTAGTCTTTATTTGTCTCATAAATCCTCATTAAAATTTAGGATAAAAATGAATAAAAAATACTATAGATTACTTCACTAGATGGATAGAAGCTGTAGCACTAAAGGAAACAAACAAATCCAATGTTCTAGATTTGTATGAAGGTTTACTTACTAGTTTAGATTGGCATGATCCCTAGTTGAGTCACCAAATATGCTGGGAAAATTTGTCCTACATTCAAAATTTTGCCTAGATCTAGAGGGAAAAGTTGACTAGAGTCCTAGTTGTAGAGTGATCCAAAGGTGGAAAATGAGGATAGACTTCATGAAGACCTCATGTCATTGGCAAGATTTTGAAACACTTTAAGCAATATTAAAGTGTGAATTTGGTGATCTTAAGGAACCAAACCATCATGGCACATCACACAGGGAATGAACAAGTCAGTTTGGTTGAGAACTTGATAATTATACTTAGGAGGTCAACTAGGTCTAAAGTATTAAATGAACATGATGTAATTTGTGTCAATATCATCCCTATAAATTTTATGTCTTGATGATTTTTATATCTCATGATATAAGGTTCCAAAAATGATCTAGCAGTATGGGACGTGCTCAAGGATGCCAAATTAAATCCATAGGTATTAGCCATTTAGATTTAAAATATCCTTAACAAGCTTCAATTTGAATATAGGGTTGACAAGAGGTATGATCTTAGAGTATAAAATTGATGATGAATGGAATGTAGGTAATCAATAAAGTCAATAGGTCAAAAAAAAATATACAAAATGTGTTTAATCATGCAAAGGAAGATCAACACTAATCTTGGTGTCAGAAGGTTAGTAGATCCTAAGGATGAACATGGTGATGACATGTGTCTCGATCACAATGAGATCCCAAAGATATTAAAGAAGTGAATTTCATTAGGAATAAATATATTTGATGGAGCATGTTTGACCACATGGATTAAGATTGATAGTGCAAATCAAAGTCAAAATGTTAAATGACTCTGATTGCATGTAAGGTTGTCGTGTGGCATTAGGCCATTCAATCCCAAGAAATGATAGATAGTTTTAAAGAGAAAATTTGCAATTTTCAAGTGTCATAATCTCAAAATCATATCTTAGATTGATGGCCAAAATTAAAGTTCAATTCAAAGAAACTCCCAAGGAGATTGATGGAGTAGATTTGATCATATTCCTAAGGTACACGAGACAAGGACACATGTCTAGATTTTTAGTGGTCATCTATTTTAGATAAACAACATGGAAATTAAATGCCCCATAGGTACACATGTCGAATCAAATGAATTTACCACCCAAGATTGTGTGTATGGATATGAGATCAAAATGTGATCTAGGTTATTAGAGTAAACCCTATAAAATCATATGCCACCATTAAAGTTCATTTCTATGCAGGGTCCTACTCAGTTAGGTTATAAAGACTATCTAATGTTTGAATTCATGTCTAAATCATGTTCAAAATTAAATTTCATTAGCCTATATATCTTCATCAAAATTTTGGCTATATTAAAACCAATAAATTGGATAAATTTTCATCTATAATGGACCTATGTTCATGATTTAGAGTAGTGGTGGAATGGTGATTATGAAAGGAATGTCAAAAGAGACACCAGATGAATGAGTTTAGGTGGTTATGTAATAATGTAAAGGACATATCAAGATTAATCATGGTGCTACAAGCTCATTAAGGAGAGAGAGAGAGAGAGAGAGAGAGAGAGAGAGAGAGAGAGAGAGAGAGAGAGAGAGAGAGAGAGATCTAGTGGTTAAAGAGTGTAGGTGGAGAATTAAATGAATATTTACAGTTTTAGGGGACTTTTACATTTCAAGCAGATCATGAATCATCATCCTCAGTAGGTTCTTGTCTATAAATGTGTTCATAAGATAATTAGAGTGATTGAAAGCTATTTGGAGCTAATTAAAGTTAATTTGTGGAGGTAAAATTAATGTTAATCTATCAAAAGGTGGTTGAGACCCCATAAAATTGATTGGACCTCATTTATTAATCTTTATATACTTGGTTCCCTCTATCTCATCCTCTTTTTTTATATTTCTCCCATTTCTCCACAAGGAAAGAAAATATTATTCTTTTATCTTACTTAAGCTATGCCAATATTTGTACTACAACACATATTGATGTAATAAAAGACTAAATTCTTCCATTCATAAGCAGTATTAAAGTGTGTTTCATGAATTCATTGATGTGGTTAATTGAATGTATTATTTCCTTTGCTTCTATCTAAGTTTTCTCACCTTCATGAAGTGCCTTGTATCTTTCATAGGTCATTCTATGTGTAATAGATAGTTTGTTAACTAGTTTAGAAATGGAAAATTACCCTCCCATGTTAAATTAATAACTAATTCATGTCTTTTTATGAAATACTTATGTGAAAGATGATCAAAGAGTGAGTGAAGTGATATTTATAGGTTTGAAAGTGTCTAATAGTGTGTTTATTATGAAATTATAAGTGTTCAAATCATTGATACATCAGCTTTTGTAATTCTCTTATTAACCATGTGCCCCCCTTCTCTATCCCTTTTTTAAGCATAATCATTAGTCTAGGTGATCTACCAAGAGGAAGTCAACCTTCTCTAGAGGTTCAACCATAGAAAAATATACCCACAACATGGGGTTGTTCTCATTTTATATCTTAATTAGAGATAGCCTAAATAACCCCCTCCATGGTTGTAAATTAGGTCCACAACAGGTCCTCCTACTAATGGTCAATACCTAGGCATAACTTTGTACTCTTTATCATACCTATAGTAAGAGTGAGGTTTTGATTAAGAACATTTGTCACATATTGATTGGTTGTATAGCCTCATTCATACCCCATTATAACCTTATTGGGGATTTAGGTGGCCTCTAAATCATCTTCCTTATAAAGTGACATGACACCTCCTAATTCAATGAGGGTCTCTAGGATCTCACATCTTTGATAGGTCTATGGACTGGTCATTTTGAAAAATTATGATGTGTCACCTCATAATTAGGCTTGGATCTCCCATTATTTAAGATTTGTGATATGTTTAGGGACTACTACTATGACAAATGGTGATATGGAACCTCTTGACTTAGTTAGGTTATCTCAAGCTTTGACATATCTGACACATCCAGGGACTAGATGCTCTAACCACTAGAAATGTATCACCTCCTAATTTAGACATGCTCTCTTGGGCTCTAGAATATTTGATAGTTTGAGAGAATAGAAAATATGATAAGTGGAAACATGACACTTATTGATTTGGTTAGACTCTCCCAAGATTTAACATCTCTAATAGGTTTTGGGACTGGCCACTTTAACAACTACTAACATGGTACCTCCTGATTTAACTTATCTCTTCTAAGTTATGACATATTTTAAAAGTCTAGGGACTAGATGATTTGACAACTAGTAATATGTCACCTCCCAGATAGTTCTAAAGACTGGCCACTCTAACAACTAGTGATGTGGTACATCCTAATTTTGTCAAGCTCTCCCAGGCTCTAACATCTCTTATATATCTAGAGACTAGCTACTCTACCAATTAGTGATGTGGCACCTCCTAATTCAAATATGATATCCAATGTTTTGACATCTCTAATAGGTCTAATGACTATCCATTCTAATAAATGGTGATGTGGCACCTCCTAATTTAGTTGGGCTCTCCTAGGTTTTGACATTTTTGATAAGTCTAGGGACTTACCACTCTAATAATTGGAAACATGGCACCTCCTAATTTGACTAGGATTTCCCAAGCTCTAACATCTTTTATAGGTTTATATAGTGGCTACCCTAAGAATTAGTGACGTGGCACCTTATAATTCTAATAGGCTCTCAACTTTATGAAATTCATAAAAAGACTAAGAAATGAAAATGGGACACAATACATTTAATACTTACTCATCTATCATTGAGATTTTGTTTTTCCATTAAGGATTATGTGAATATTATTCTAAGAAAGGAATGAGACTCTAGGAATTTCTTTCAGAAGTAGATCTACAACTTGGGGAAATTGAGGTGACAAACTATTCCAATGATTTTAACTCTGATAAAACTAACAAGAATAAAATAAAGGACCTTGGAGCTTTTATTCCTAGGGATTTTAGAGGGTCCCCCTAGTTTGAAGGAAAGAGGGCATGTTGTCCATAATAAATGGCAACTTCATGGGTAAAGTGATGACAAAAACATAGAACCCAACTATTATAATTTCCACTCCTCAGACATAACATAGATTGTAAACTGGATATTTATTTACAATAGAGAAAATCATGCACTAAATTCTTACAATTTCAAGTGTCATACTGAGCTTTCACCTTATAGACAACCTTTATTTTATGTAAGTGATTTTAATTTTCCATTTAATCTCAGATTCTATTCAAATAAACAAGGTTGGACTAGTTATCACATTTTATCTAGGGTGTTGATGGATTAATGTTTTAGAGGGGAAATGGATATAGAATTGCTCTACTACAAGAAGACATCCATATCCTTAACATATATACTTTTGGTCCCATTTATGGCCTTGTTCTACTAAAATCTAGACCAAAAATCTTATGGTGGAGATCTCTTATATATCCCTTTTGAGATAAACTCATAATTTAGAGTCTACATACATTTCTTATTTTATTTCAAGATTCCATGTAAAAATATTATCATTTATTAGTGTTTTCCATTAGAATTTTGGGACCAAACCAAGGGTGAACTGATGATGAAGAAGCTCTAAATATTCATCTAGTTTTGATTTACTTGTATAATTATGTATTTTATTGAGACATATCTGATAGCTCTAAGGATTGGCCAATCTAACAACTAGTGATGTGGTGGATCCTAATTTATTCAAGCTCTCATAGGTTTTGGCATCTCTAACAGGTCTAGGGACTAGCGACTCTAACAATTAGTGATGTGGCACTTCCTCATTTAGATATTCTCTCATAAGTTTTGGCATCTCTAATAGATATAATGACTATACACTCTGATAAATGGTGATATGGTACCTTCTAATTTAGTTGAACTCTACTAGGCTCTAACATCTCTAACAAGTATATAGACTAGTCATTCTAACAATTGGTAACATTGCACCTCCCGATTTGACTAGGATTTCCCAAGCTCTAACATCTATGAAAAATCTATTTAGTAGTTGTTCTAAGAACTGGTGATGAGGTCCCTTATGATTCATTTAGGCTCTCAACTTTTTGAATTTCACAAAAATAATAGAAAAATAAAATGGGACATAATACATTTAATACTTACTCATTTGTCATTTGAGATTTTGTTTTACCATGAAAGGTGATGGGCCTATTACTCTAGGAAAGGAGTGAGACTCCAAGAAGTTATTTTGGAAGCATATCTATAATGTTAGCATCATAATTCACAAAATAAAAGTATACCTTAGTCATTAAAAATAAATAAGACTTATTACTATTGCTACTTGGGAAAATTGAGGTGACATAATATTCCAAGGATTTTAACTCTAACAAAATAAACAAGAACAAAATAAAGGACATTGGAGCTTTGGCTCCTAGGATTTTTAGAGGGGTCCCTCAATTTGACTAAAAGGGGGAATGTTATTCATAATAAATGGTAACTTTCATTGGGAAAGTGATGACAAACATGTAAAACCCAGCTAGTTTAATTTCCTCTCCTCTCACATAACATAGATCATAAAATGGATATTTATTTACAATAGTGAAGATGAGGTACTAAATTATTACAATATCAAGTGCCATGCTAAGTTTTTACCCTATAGAGAACAACTAGTTTGTGTAATAAGTGATTTTAATTTTCCATTTAATCTCATATTTTATCCAAACAATAAAGGTTGGACTAGTTATCATGTTTCATCTAGGTTGTTTATTAATTAATGGCTTGGAGGGGAAATGGATATAGAATTTATCTAATACCAAATGAAAAATTGTAGACTTAACATATATAACTTTTTCCCATTCATAGCCTTGTTCCACTGACAACTAGGCCAAAAAGCTTATAGTGGAGATCTCATGTACAGCGCTTTTGAGACAGACTCATAATATACATTCTAAATATTTTTCTTATTTTTTTCCAAGCTTCCATGTGAAAAAAATTATCATTCATTATTATTTTCCATTGAGATTTTGGGACCAAGCCAAGGGTGAATCGATGATGGGGAAGCTCTTAATATGCATCCAGTTTTGATTTTACTAGATAATTAGGTGTTTTCTTGAAACATTATATTAAATATATCTTAGTGGTTATGTTAGTACCTAAGATCACATTGAGGCAATTGGGCTCTTTTTAATGGAGAGTGCCTAAAATTTATACCATGTTGAGTATTAAAGTCCATGTCTAAGTATTTTTGTCCTGATGTTTTCCTTGGAAAGGTCATGTTCTTCATAAAAATTGGTTAAGTTCATTATATGTTGTCTTTATGTGTTGTCTTTCAGGTCAATGTACTCTCATAAATAAATGAAGTCACCTCAGAGGGTGGAAGGATGTTTCACCCCTCCTCGGGTTGATTAGTGGTACAAAGGTAGAAAATAGCCAAAGGCCTGAGCAAGCATTTATGATGGACATGTGGTATCATCCAAAAATTCTTTTGGTTTTAGTTCTTTTTCAAAGCTTTTCACATTTGTAATTATATTTCCAAAGGTGCAAGTATTTTCTAATGTTCAAACTCCTCAAATCATTCCATGTGCTTATCTCTTAGGGGTCTTAGTTTTTGGGCCCTTTTGGAGGAACGCCTTGTCTCAAAAAGTGGGAGGAAGTGCAATGAGTCCCATAGGACTAGGACATTGGGGTTGTCAAGTAGGATCATGACACGTGACACTTTTATAGGATCCCAAAGAATATTTCACCAAGACACCAAGGAAAAAGAAGGGTGAGACATTGAAAATGTCCTTGACACCTTGAATGCCCAAACTTTTGACACTTGTCAAGTTTGTTCTCTTGAAAGGAATGTTTAGGGCATGTGTCATCCCCTCACTAGAGAATATGAGGGGTGAAGAGGTGAAAAGGTTCTCGAGGACCCAATGGCTATTGAAGATGGAATTTTACCTATTTGATGCCATATGTTGTAGGGATGATTATTCATCTAAAAGAGGAAGTGTCATCAAGTTTCCCTTTTTTTCTTTTGAATAATGCTCAAAGATATTAATGCAATAGTTAAGTATTAGTTATTCCACAACAAGGCTTAATTGCTTACCCAAATTTAAAAAGGGGCTGATTATAACTAAGTATTTTCCTTCATTTTAATCCACCCTTCATAATTGGAGCTCATGCTTGTATTTTCAAGTAATTTATGAACTAGAGCAGCATGCGATAAGAGTAAAAACTCCTGTCATATTTTAAAAGTGTTTTCTTCTTAGGTTGCATATTTTTTAGCATGGTTACAAGTAAGTATTCTTTGGGTTGTTAATTTAGTGCTTTAAAGGAGTAGTTTGGAGGAGTTATGGAGTTAGCTACTAGGGGAGGGTACTTTTTCAATTTAAAGGAAGACAATGTCACATCAATCTAAAAAAATGGCATATTCTTCTTTTGTCCCTCTAAAAAGTAGCATTAATTCATTCTTGATGGGATTAGGGACACTGATGTCTAAGGTTTAGATTTCACTACCTTGTTGAATCTTTTATAAAAACTTGATCCCCCTAAGGTAGTGGATAATTTGGGTATGAGTTATATGGTTCCTAAAGTAGATTTTCCACTAGTAGCCCCATACCTAGATCTAGTCATTACATATGTAAAGGTATATCATGAACATATAACAATTATGCTTTATGGGAGATAATTAGTTATTTGTTCACTCACCCCTCAATCTCTTAGTGTCATGCTCAGGATACCACTATAGCCTAAGGTAATTATTTTGACTATAAAGGAGAGTCAGGCATACACTGACAAGAATGATAGATTCAATTGGGAAATTGTAAACACTTGTTGGCTCACCAAGAAGATAACTAAGGTTTCTAGATTGATTAGGAACCTTAAGTTAGTATAGTTCATGGAGCTATCACAATATTTCATCACCATGTCTACTAAGGTTTATGGGATACCCATGGTAGAGAAGCTTGAGCCATGGATGTTTTCCATCCTTATTTGTGTGTTGGAGGGTAAGAAGTAGTTGGACTAGGCCTCAATTCCATGTAACAACCTACACATCCAAATAATGTAGTTGTAGGTGGCCATCTCTTCTAAAGAGGAATTTACTGGTACATTCTATATGACTTCATAACTTATGTATAGCTTAATACATAATAGATATTTCCTTAGACTCACTAAGAATCACTCTAGTATCAAAATTTATGAGTTGTGTCCTGAAATGACTTCAAAAGGTTTTAGGAACAATTGGGCCAAAGTTTAAAATTATTTTTTCAATACCATGATAAGTGTCTTCTAGCCTCTAAGGAGATTAAATAGAATGACTAAGATAATTATGGAGGTGATTGATATATTCAGCATGGTCTACATTCAATTTTGCACTTTTACATACATCTAGGTGAATAATTATTTAGGTGTGCCCTTCAAGATATGTAGGTATGTTGACGATAAGGTATCACTCATGGAATTATGTAGACAAATGGTTCCCCCACATGTGATGATTGCAGTAAAGAAGATCAACAACCCTTTCAAGTTCCCTATATAGATAGGATATTATACATGTCCTAGTTTATCTAGAGCAAAGGGGTTGGAATAAGAAATGGGGTATAATTTTTATGGACAAGATGCCTCCTTAATCCAACTATGACATAATGTGTTTGGTTAATAATGCTATAGGTGTAGTTATGTATCAAGCACACTATGAGGACATTTGGTCATAATCCATAATGGAAGAGTAGGTGAGAAAAATTGATTACCTTAGGCTCACTATTTAAGAGAGTATTACATATGACATTGTCCCCATTCTTAATAATATGGATGATGATAAAGATATAATATCATTAACATACACTAAGGAGAATATAGATATGCAGCCTATAACCCAAGAATATTTCATAATATTTGAGGATGATTTAATTACAAGGAGAGAACATCATATAGTGAAAAGAAAATTTGGGTGGTTAAAGTCTCAAGGTGTGGACCTTAGTGCACATGATACCCCTACTCTCAGTGAGCTCATAACTATACAGGAGAATAAGGAAATTCTTTCCTCTCACATTAGACATTTAGTAAGCCCTTATATGGAGGCCAAAAGCATAGGGAAGTGGTTTGTAGGTGATATCAATTTCATAAATCTATTCAATGTTGATGAGATTATGGTAACATTGTCCAAGTCCAAACTATCATTCATAAAATTGACCAACCTTGCTTAAAGTTAGACTTAGATTGCCATAGGGGAAGTGCAGTTCATAAGTGCTTCTCCCCTTTTGATCACTACTAAAGGAGATCTTACCACTTTAGCTAGACCAAACATTGTACCAACCCCTTAGCCCATGAAATCATGAGATCCCATTCCACCCCAAAAATATACACAAGGAAAAGGGGATGGGAGGAGAAAATAGAACAATTGAAGACTAAAAAGAAGAAAAAGGTGTTATAACCTCTGCTTGTTTTCCCAAAGAAAAGGAAAGAGGTTGTACATCTAGATGTACCCTTTCAGCATGATGGCATTTAATCCTAAGGATAAAATTCCTCATATGCCCAAATATTAAGGGATATGAGTGACAAAGAAGACTCAAATGATGATAGTCCTATTCTAGAAATAGTAAAGTAGCTAGAGGAATTCACTCCTTCCCTAAAGAGGACCACCCAAAGAAATCCAAGTTAAATGCCATAGACTCTTATCAAGGTTCAAAAAATGGGATTTTTTATACCATACCCACCCTTGAGAGATGAAAACAAAAGTAATAAGGAGACTATGTTGGACTCAAATGACCCTTTGTCCTTCAATGATGTGACATAAGTAGGTGTTAGGGCAGCCATGCAAGCCTAAGCTCCACCCTAGAAAAAAATTATCTCATCAAACATAGAACCATTTATCCAAGATATGATCACCCAACCATTGGGACAAGAGGTAGAGGGTGAGACAAAATTTATGCAAGGACCTAGGGAGAAACTTGAATATGAGTTGAGGCTAGAAGAACAAGCCCCCACCAGTAGTGAAAAGGTAGAGGCTCAAGGAAAAATAACAACTAGATGTTGTGGTGGCTATGGAGATATCCCCACAATACCATCCTTCTCTAGTACACACAAGTTAAATATAAGAAGGAGAGGATGCACCTAAGGGAGATAGGGTATCAAGCTTAAAAATGGGTACCCTGATGCCTTCAGGTATAAATAAAGACTAAGGTGATGAAGTTTTAAGGGAAGGACCTTCCAATAGAATTAATTATATTTAAGTACCTTGAATTCTCCTTCCCTAAATAAATTTCTATGATCCTACCTATCACAAGAGTTATGAGGCCATGATTGGTGATGAGCTACCTAACTATGATGAGGATAATACCATAGCCTCCTCCTAGGTTTACCAACTAATTACACATTCTAAGCTAGAAACAAGACCACTTCCTCAGCCTCTAGGATAGGAGAATGCCATTGATAGACTAATGTTAGGGTCACAAAAGTAATCCATAGTAGTTATCAAGGTCTTGGATCAGGTTGACCTAAGCAAAGAGGGAGAGAAAGAAGTTAGAAGGAAAGAGGTAGAGTTGAAAAGTGATGAGGATATAAAGTAGATAAAAATAGTCTCACACCTAACTCCTATCACTATCCCTCTAACTACTATTCTAGCCACACTACTATTTAGCATATCTAAGCCAACCTCGAGGACCACAACCCTAATGGGCTTTTAGACTAGGCCCCTCTTATGGGTCAAAAAATAGGTTAAGGATAAGCAGGGAAATGAAAGTAAATTAGGGGATATAGACATAGTAAATATTTCCAAGTCATATATGGCAAAACCTCCCAAAAAATCCAAATCAATTTCCCAAACTACTTTCACTAATATGCGGGAGAGAATACAAGAGACAGTTGTTCCCCCACAGGGTATTAAAATTAAGGATGCTCCCCTTGAGAGCTATGTAGTATACAAATATGATCTAAGAAAGCCTTAAATAAATGAGATAAATCATATATCATAGGTTTTTGTGAGTATTGTGGCTCATTAGTTGGAAAAAGACAAAGTGTCAGTGAAGGATCTAAAGATGTAAAACTAGGCAATGATCTAGTACTTGTAAAAGTTACTAAGTGAGCTTAAGCTAATGACTCTAACTAGTAGTAGATCCTTGAGTTCACCCATTCCATCTTAGGATACATTTTAATTCAACCTTGGTGATGATTTAAAGACCAAAGGGTGGGAAATAAAAGACTGACAACAAGACTTGATGGTATGAACTAAGGAAGTCATCTATGCAGCATTGGAATGGCTTAATGATGCAAAAAATAAACAAGTATGCCAAGAAACAAGTTTAAATATACACACTTGTCTCATAAAACCATTTACTCCAAGCTTATTATTTTCAATCTTACCCATTCTAGTCATTTTCCATGATTTATCCTCCTTTCTCTCACCTTGACCCCCTTTCACCACTTGACTATACTAGGTTGACTAGGTTAACCCTATACAATTTTTAGCCTATGATTATAGTACAGGGCTGACTAGGTCAACCCTATACTATTTAGGAGTATTTTTCATTAGGATCTTTGTTAGCCCTTTTATTGAAATAGCTCAAGACCTAGTGAATTATCTCTTGAAAACATATGGGGTCAATTGGGTCGACCCTATACATCTAACATATTCAAAAGGATTTAGTGAAATATCCTCCTACATATATAAGTTCATTTCCAACCATTTATAAGAAGAGAAGTGAAGAAGAATCAGTGAAAATGAGCATTAGCTTATTGACCATTATACTTGAGGATTAAAGTTTAGGGTTACATATTTTCTTTGGAGATACAAATCTTGTATTATGGAGAATTATTTTGGATACATAGATAAGTTGTGTATTTTAGAGTTGATTTGTCTTTGCTATCTTTACATAACATAATAATTTCTTGGAAAGCACCTTGGCCAATTGAGAGATTGAGTTTGATGGGTTAATCTTCAAGGTAAGTATTACTAACTTTATTTTTCCTTTGTAAGAGTAGATAAATAATGTAGTTGTGATTATTTCTACCATGCATTAGGATTTTATATACATTAATGTGAGTATATGTCTTCTATGCATGTTTAGTTTAATTTGTTTTTTTTTTAACACCCACTTTATGTCATAGGTTTTGGTGTGAACTATATTAGATCTACTTTCTTATTTATTAGATATAGATAGAACATTAATCATAGGACTCTTTACGGTTGTTACATAATTTTGTTAGATTATAGGATTTAGAACCCTTCCTAGCATGGTGTATTATGACAAGTGATCCCCTAATATGGTATATAAAATCTCCATCTTGGTCATGTTCCCTCTTAAAAAATGTATTCCCAATTGGAAGTATAGGTATGCTCCATCTTCTTTAAGCCAAGATTTATTTATAGACATGATGTATTTTTGATTACATAAAAATAAAACCTAGGTTGGTGCCAATTGGGAGATTCCCTTTAGGCTCACCCTTATAATCTCATCTACATAAAATTTTAAGCTCTATATAGCCTAGGGTTAAGGTGTTAGTGGTTGAGTTGTCTAAACTAGAGTTATTTGATGTTGAGTAGTATGAAGTTATCTCTATCATGACTAGACTATTAGAACTATTAGAGGAGGTAAAGGTGGAGTTGGGGCATTAAAGTGTCTAGAAGAGATAGAGGTGTATCTAGGGAATGAGGAGTAGGAGACATGAGAGGAGGTAAAGATACTAAAATAGGTATAGGTTGAGCTAAGGCATGAGTAGGATAAGGTGGTGGGATGCCCTAGAAAATCCTCTGGAAGATAGTAAGAGTCAATGTTAGATTATCTATGAATCAATCAAGAGATATATGGGGTGTAGATGGGCTGGCATAAACCTCCTTCCCTTTATTATTTTTATTTTCCATGATCTAAGATAATACTTCTTAGTCATCATTAGCATCCATATGGATCTTATCATCATCATTTACTTGTTTACCATGATTAATATTGAGGTAAGGTGAATACCACATAAATTTATTTATGATAATCCCCTTAGGTTTTTAATCATATAGATTTTCCCTTGATAGGGTGAAAGATTATTGGTCAGTTACCACTTTATGGATTGGAGGGAAGGCCTTATACACATGGTGTCTGATAGCAATCAAAAGTGGTGTGCATACCTTCTATTGGGATTGTATGTAAAAGATAAATATGCCTTACACCAACTAGTAGGTGATTTATCTCTCTATTATAAAATGTGAGATGAAACATGGTCGGTGGAGAGGATCCTTGAGTAAACTCATAATCTGGGTCATAGTGTTCTTTATAGAGCTAGTAGTCCCAATGGTAGTGATAGAGTCTTTTATCACTTTTGATAGATAGGGCATCAAAGCTTCATTGATCAATCAATAGAACACTAGATAAATGGTGTATACATTTATATAATCCTTGTTAATCCATTTAACATTTGGGTTCTCATCCTAGTTGTGAAAGAATTCATATATTTGGTAGGTCTCCATCAAGACCTTCACCACTACTACATAATAAGAGAAGGTGTAGTCTGAGGAGTAGTACACCTTTAAATAATTCTTAAATATATCAAATTTTATTTTCAAGGAGGTTTAAAAAAAAATTAGCATAGGGCAATGAATTTTTCTTAGTAGAAAATTTGTGGAGTGTGCATTTATTTTATGTTTGAAGGGCATCATAAAAATCTACTTATTGGTTCTCATTGAAGATTGAATCTCTGGGTAATTACTCAACTAATTGAAATAAGTCATTAGAGTTCTTCAATTTACTCAATCTAGATGTGAATGTCGAATCCCAATACTCAAGTTTACCCTTTGGTTTTGAGGAGGATGTGGCCATTGTAATAGGACAGAGGGGAAATAGGGAGGCTTTGAGCATAAAAGGCATGTAAATAGAGTTATTCTATGAGAATTGGAAATCCAAGAGATGGAGTTATCTCAAAGGTATTTAGTGGTGACCATTAGTGTTATTTCATTAAAATTTTATAAATTCATGCATATAGTTCCCTATTTTAATGGATTTTGGCAATTCACTTGCTATGAAATTAAATTTGAGTTGGTGGTTGGATTTCCTCTCTTTACTTCTAAATCCATATTTAAATTTAGAGACTACAATCCCTCATCACTAGATGCATTTATAAATGGCAAAGGGATGTTTACAAGTTTATTAATTAGTCCCATATTTATATATTTTTAATTCATATCATGTGATAAACACACAATCTCATCCATTAGAGGCTTCACTATTATATCCAACTTTATTACATGTCTCATTTACTCATTGGTCCTCCTGATAATGGTAGGAATCTAGGCACAAATTCATACTACATGTCATACCTATTTCACCAAATATCACACCTTAGAGGAGGTTATTCAATCTTACTCTAAGATTTTGGAAATATTTGAATACCTCTAGGCTTGTGGGTTGCCTATATTAGATGTAGACCTATAGGTTTAAGGGTTAGCTTCCTAGATTGATCCTTAAGTGCTTATCACCTACACTAACTAATTTCTTAGATAAAAATAATTATAAATATACATGAATTTAAGATAATATAAGGGGGTGATACACCATAAATACCTCCATAATACTATCATACTATTTCACTAAGAGACATGACCTATAACATTAGCTTCAAAGTTTTAGAATACTCTAACATTAATATTTCAAATATGGAGGTGATATACATGAAACTACTCAAGGTAAGTGTATCAGAGGTTAGTTGTAGATACTAAATCTCCTTTTACACTTTAAGGAAGTCCACACTAGATACACTCCATATTACCTATTAGAATGAGAACTTTTTGCACCAAGTAGGAAGGATAAAGAGAAGTAAGGATAGAAGTTTATCACTAGACATAACCATAAATCACTTTAAACACTTAAAAAATATGTTTATGAAACCAAAACCAAATTATATGTATTATTCAAATGAAAATTACAACATCAAACTAGTAGGCCTTCTCCATACCAGGTTTGGAATTAGAAAACAAGAGCCAAAAAGACTAGCTTTTATAGAATGTGTGAGAGGATAGAGAATAATAAGGTTCAGTAGTAAAAATAACAAGTTTCAAGTTTAGATAGAGAGTAGAATTTTTATGATAATGGAGTATTAAATATATCATGAAAGGTATCTTTAGACAAATATCCCTCAAAAGCATCAAACTCCCTAAAACTAGCATAGGATACTCTTAGTTGGTTTCTTAACATTGCCTTCATCATTAGGCCTCTCTTGATCACTCTAAAGAAGTATAGGAATATTTAAACATATGAAATATGAATGGGGGGTTATAAATAAGATTCATCATGAAATAAATGTGTCCCTAAATATTGGTGTTCCTCTAGACACTATTTTTCACCATCTATGGTCACCATCACTATCTTCACAAGTCTATGTTAACATTTGGCACCAAAATGGCCTTCAATTTCTCTATAAATTTCATTTAATGGGTCATATGACACAATTAAATAGGACATTTTCCTCATAATTCATCATGTATACCTTAAAAGGCCTCCCAATTAGAATTATCACTAGCTCATTTGTTGGTCACCCTCTATTCTCATTGTCTTCCATAGACTGCTTGAAGTGAAGGAGCTTGAAAAATCATTTATGTGATTTAATTAAGAAATTAATGGATGTATGGAGTTATATTAGGTCCCAATTTACTCTCAGTAAATGATTCTCAATCTTCAACTCTCTCATGCACCTAAGAAATGCACAAAATATGTCAAGAAAGCTTATTATGTACCCTATCGATAAAAGTAGGGTCCAACCAACTATATGGGATGGATACTGAGAGATTATTATTAAATACCAAAACTATTTATATGTCATAATATATCTCCTAAAATCATCTACAACCATTTATTTCCAATCAGATCTCAGTTAAGGGTTTTGGAGGGTTTTAGGTGGTTTTGACTCTTAAAGATTGTTCATACAATCCTAACATTGAAAACTCAAAAAAATTACACTAAAATCATTTTAATTAACCTCTTAAACCTATTCTAACTCATTTTTCCTCCATGTTAATTTTATATATTATTTTTATCTCTCAAAGTTGTATTCTCAAACTTGGGAGTTTAATCTACATACCCCGAAGTAAGATTTAGATAAAAATGACCCCTTTATGGGACTTATATGCAAAGCATAGGTTTAAAAAAACCTAATACAGCCATATTAATATTATATAATTAATTATAATGTTATATTAGTGTTATAAATTGGATTAGGCCTCTTTAGTAGGGCTTTAGGCTTAGTTTAGGCCTAATAGGCCTAATTGTGTCCTTAATGCCCAAAACCACCCTATGTAATTTTTAATGGTTATGAGGTCTTAAAAAAATTTGGAGTCATAATTAAAATTTTATAAACCCATATTTAGTGTTAAAATCCTTCCTAACACCTTATTTTTCATTTATTCACCCAATCCTACAATATAGACTACTTGGGAGTGCTCACTATCTAGAACAGAATAGAGGGAATCTCTCCTATCTTCTCAATAAAAATGAAATTATGGGGGAATATATTATTATGGATATTTATAGAGTATTATTAAATCAAAAAACCATTTATAGGTCATAATATCTCTATTAAATGCAAATACAACCATTTATTTCCAATTCAAGTCTCAAGTAAGGGTTTTGTAGGGTTTTAGGTGGTTTTGACTCTTAAGGATTTTTCATACAATCATAAAATTTAAACCTTATAAAAATTAAACTAAAATAATTTTATGTACAATATTAAACATCTAATAAATCCTTGGTCATCCATGTTAAGTGTTCATAATATAGTGAGCTTTTGAAGTCGACTTCTCAAATTTGAGAGTGTATTATGCATACCCTGAAGTAAGTTTTAGCCAAAAATGACCCCTTTATGGGAATTATATGAAAAAAATTTGATTAAAAAAATATCATACATACCTATAAATATTATCCAATTAATTACAAGGTTTACTTGGTGTTATAAATGAGATTAGGCCCCTTTAGGACTTTAGGCCTAATTTAGGCCTATTAGGCTTGACTATGGCCTTGATGCCCAAAATGACCCTATGTATTTTATAATGGTTTTGAGGTAATAAAAACAATTATTAGTCCTAATTAAAAATTTATAAACCCATATATAGTGTTCAAATCCTTCCCAACACCTTTTTTTGTCATTTATTCACCCAATCTTGTAGTATAGACTGCTTGGGGGTGCCCTCAATAGAATATAGAACAAAGGTTATATCCCCTATATTATCAATATAAATGAAGTTATTGGTGTATATATTGGGTAATTATTACATTTTATTCAAATTATCAAGTCTTTATCATAGTCATAACACCTCCAAACATTGTAGAATCTAAGGCAAACTTGTACAATAGTGACTGTGTTCATGAACTTAGGATTGCATGTAGGTTGAATGTTTGGGAACTTATTTTACACCTTTTATAATCTATCTTGAGTATATAATTAGGTTTATATAAAAAAATTTAATGTATTATATTTATATAAATTCATCATAATCCATTATAATATCCACAATCCCTCTCTCTTTACTTGACTAGGTGTAATCAAGTTTACTATAGTAGACTATGTACTAATGTTGAATATAAGTGTATCTTTTTTTACCTCTATTGTAATTTTATTCCATGATAATAATTTTTATATCATTCTCAAATATATCCTTTAAGTCTTTTATTATCATATTCTAATCAAACGTATTCATATCAGGCCTAAGGCCATACCAACAATCAAACTACCACCTTTTAAAGTGTTATCAATCCATAGCCAGCCTGTAGGTATCTTCAACCTTTGACATGGAATTTCATACCTTAGGTTCTTATTATAATATTCTATATCATCTCCCAAGTCTTTGGATTCAAATCTCATGCCTAAGGACTTTTCCTACGACCAAACTATCATGTTTTAGTGCACCGTCACACTACAATCAAACTATAGGTGATCATTTTAAGAGCCAAAAAGAGGTTCTTGTAAGTGTTACTAAATTTAAAAATTATGTGATTCAAATCCCTCAAATTTTGTTTGGGCCAATAGTCCATTTCCATCATTTAATGTCACTTTTATTTAAGTTATGCTATTAATTTCCAATGCCAACACACTATATATTGCAGATTGACTATAGGTTCCCATATAAAGGCCATGAGACATGTAGGTGACTATGTGACCCTTAGTTGGACTAATCATATTATTTGATCTTACTTGAATCCATTTAGTCTATCTCAAACCAAATGGGCCATTGTGTCATGATTTATGTAATTATTATGTCCTTGTAATATTATAGTGTCATTTAGGGTCTTGAGTAAAGTAGATAACACTAAAAAACTACAATGAAATATTGCCTAAAATGGATGCTTTATTACATCATCCTCCATTGGATAAATAACCACTTTTATTAATAAGGTATTGTACCTATGATTATGAAACAATATGTAAAAACACTAGACATATTTAGACTTTGGACACTCTACTATGAAAGGATAAAAAACAAGCCAAAATCCCTATTTCAAAGATGTTAAGATAACATATCCCTGAAGTCATTCTCTCAAATTGAGGTCTTAAGATTTAAACTTGTTTGTTGAATTATGATTAAATCATTAATTCTATCATTTTTTCCATGTTTTTATACTTTATGAAGATTTTATACAAGCTCAAATAATTGTATTCAACTACTCAGTCCTCTATTTGGATGACCTATAGGTGCACATCAAGAATATACATGTAGGTGAAGGCAAGGTATGTGATTATGTATTATATTAGTTCTCAAAACCAATACTTAAAATAATTTAATGGTTTAATATTTATTTTTTTACACTTTTATAATTTATTAAAAACCTTGGAGACTCTTCATCCCACCACCATGATTTCCCAAGACTTTCTTTTCTCTTGACTGTGTTAATATGCTCCTTAACTATGATCTTCATGTGAACCATTTTTAAACTAAGATATTTAAGGATAACTGGTAAATATTACATAATAATAATGAAACATAACATTTAACCTTTTCTTGAAACCAACACAATAAAAATACCCTATGTAATTGATGAAACACTAATTGTGTAACTCCAATGGTGACCTTAACTATAAACCTGAGATATTAAGCTCATACATTCAATTACACATGTGTAAAAAATGTTGGAATCCATTATATAATAATTTTTCACTCTCTTCATAATAATTTAGAACACTTAATTTGTATGAACTAACTCAAACAAAGAGGAAACCTATAGGGTATGAGAATGAACAAGTAGAAAAAATGACTATCATTCTACACAATGGTTCATAAATCCTGGTACAAAAAACTTGGAACCTATGTCATGTATTTTAATTGGATAAATAATTCTACCTCCCATCAATTTCATTTAATCATATTCATCTCCTACTAGTCATACCAAACTAAAACTGATTGACCTTTCTGGCATGAAAAGAATAGTGATGGAGTAAAATAGTTTTAGGCCATTTTTAGGTGTTTGAAAGCTGACCAGGTGTATAAATTAGTTTAGGGGAGGTTAAGGGAATCTTTAAAATAGTCCACATGTGCCATACTCCTGCATAAACCATATAACTACCCAAAGTTACTATTTTTCTAACTATTTTTTGTTTTCAACATAGACCCCTCCCAATTTTTAGTTATAAGACTAAATACTAACATATTTTGACATCATACACATTTAAGGACACTTTGGAACACTTGTATTTAATGATAAACTATACAAACCTCATTAATGGCTCAAATATGACCCCTAAAATGACATATAACTCAAGATGAATATAACCAAGGTAATGACACATTAAAAGACCCCTAACTATGACCATGGAACACATTTTGACCATAATCAGCTTCTATCTATGTTTTCAACTATAGGGATTGAGTTATTTTGACTTGTGGTTAAAATAGTCAACATTCTTGGTAATTTCCTAGGGGTGGTAAGCCAACTATGCCAAAAACTAGTAGCCTACTCTTATCCATTGGTATATAGATTCATATATGCACAAGTTTGACACTCAATTTCCTTTGAAATCATAACAAACAACAAGGAAAGACACACAAAATAAGACACATTAGATGAAACACACATGTGTTCTCAATAATACTTATAGAATACACACACACAAAGGAAATAAAAACACACACCTATTCTAATATATACAATACCCCAATCACTTGAGGTGAAAAAAATCACCATGCTTCAACTGGACTCAAAGAGGTTTCTTCTTGCATCCTTGTTGGTCCATGAAAGCAACCTATCATGTGAGGCATGCTTACCAATAAATACTTACTCATGTTGATGGTCAAAAGACTTGTCATTCTTGGTTATACTTATATATACATATCTATTGCTTTGAACTCTCAAGGATTTTATATTTATGGCTACAAGAATATTTGTTGAACTTAAAACCTTCTTAGCTCTTTCCATGTCTAATTTGTGCTCTCTAAACTATAGATTAGGAGTGATTAGGATTGTCTCACCCTTAGTCTCTTCACTACCATAGTGCTCTTGATGTATGAGACCATTAATCTCATTTTCCTTCTTTTCCAATACATATGATATTGTATCCACATCATAATAAGACCATAATTTCTCCTCAAACACAAACCTTTCTCACTTATGTTCACTAGGGTCCTTCATAACTATAGACTGTTTAGAATCGGCTTGATGTTCATCTTCATTCATAACATGACACTCAAAATCATGTTTGATAAGATAATTGGTAGCCTAATTTTTAGAATCATCAACATAATCTTGATTAGATATTTAGTTCTTATGAGGAGAGATGGTCTTAATTAACTATTCAAGTTCCTGACTTATGGCATGGAACCTTTGTCACAGGTCATCTTCTTCCTCATGTTTGTCATGTTCAAGGGATCCTTCATCAATTATAAGAATAAAGACATTATTATTATTACCATAATGATATATAGTGTTATTAAAATGATCATAATCATACACATGAATAAATTAATTACTTTCAGTAGCTTGTGAGAAGTAATTCTCAATGCTTACTTCAAATTACTCATATGCTCCCTCATAGATGATATAGGTGCCAAGGTTAGATTTTTAAAAATAGGTATATCAATCGTGTTTATAGGTGTCTATACCATAATTATCCAAAAATATATTATATATTCCCTTTATCTTTGAATATTTCCCATCATCCAAAACCCACTCCTCATGATCATTGATGATATAATTCATATTGGAACTTCCTTCAACATAGGGTTCAATGTGAAATTTAGAAAGTGGTTGAGTTATAATGGTTAATTTTGATCTATACCTTATTATAAAGGATAAGAAGGACAAATTAGATGAAAGGTAGCCTCATATGTTATCTTTTAAATCCTTTGAGAGGTAGATATCCAAGTGGGCAAGAATGTCAACCACTACAATGTATTGGAGGATAAGGAAGCTTAGGCAATCATGAAGAAAAACTTTCAAATTTTTTACCAATCATAATGACTTAGTAAGAGTCCCATAAATTTTTAGTACCCCATTACTATATGGTTTATATTTTAAGACCAATTTATAAGATATATAACCTTGGACGTCATTAAAGTGTTAGTTTCACTACATTAGTTTGTCCCCCATAATGAGAGTGAGGTAGAAAGGTGGAGGTTTCTCGAATTTGGTAGAGGATTATATAATGTTATTAGGAGAATTTTTAATAACAACATTACCATGACCATGTATTTATATTGGAGGAATAACAGGAATTGTGGATAGCTATTTTTGCAAGAGTTCCTTTTATCCTAGCATGCGAAGGACATCCCAAAGAGAGATAGATGCCTTAACATTGTTCAAAGAATCCATAATTTTTAGAGAAAGAGTGTTTAAATTTTATTGATTCCTTGGAGGAAAATAAGTGGTTTAAAATTGAGGTATTGAATAATTTTAATTAGACCTTCTAACTTTCTTACTGGAAGAAGGTACAAGAGTTTTAGGGACTGTCATGCTTATAGTCATGCCTTGATGCCTTGTAGGAGGACTAGTTGAAATTGTAAGCACACCATTAACATCTCCTAGATACTTCATCTTAGATTTATTATTGTCTATAGTTTAATTACATTTTTTAATAACATAAGTGTCTTTAACTAGAAATTTATTGAAACATGGTCTTTGAGGATACCACCCTTCGATTGCTTGTATGAGAACTTCATCTTATACTGATAGTTGAAGAGTAAATCCTACTTGAGAAACTAGAGATTGATTTCCACCTTCATTTTCATCCATAAAATGACCTTATGTATACTCTTCTCCCTATATCAAATTATCATACATCAATACCATTGCTCTTATGTTGGAGGTTGAGGTAGGATTGTAGGCATTAGTAGGCCTATTAAAGTTAGTCTTCCCTTAACCTCTCTTTTGACCATATTATTAAGGATAGGTATAGAAGTTTTTATTTACACCATGTTTCAAATTAGGTTATCTAGTTTGAGACTCTAAGGCTTGATATCTTTCCTTCCAATCATTTGTCTCTTCTACCTTATTAGAAGTAGTCCTTGACTTAGAATTTATGTTAGGAACTTGATAAACACTTGGATATTTAGTATACATATTTTGTATTAGAGGCATGGACACCTTTAGAAGAAAATTTCCAACTTGTATGAGGGCATTCTTAACTATAATGGTAAGGTCATATGCCTTAAATTAGATGTAGCCACATATAGATTGTAACATTATGTCTATGTCAATACCAATAGCCATCAAATATGTGGGAAACACAAATCTAGTAGGTGGTCTCATGGGAGGAGGTAACCTATGCCAATTAATTTTAAATATCTCATTTAAATCATGTATTTTCTCCTTGGGTGCTCTTTGAATTACATTGAGTTGGTGAATGAGTGAATTATTATCACTCTTATCTTCAAACATTAAAGTTAGAAACTCTCCAACACCATTCCAAGTTGTGATACAACCCCCAATAAAATTCATTTAATAGTCAAGTTATTTCTATCTAAGGGACATGGAAAGGAGTATAATGGTAATGTTAATCTTGGTAACATTGTGGAAACTACATAAGTTTGATATTTCTCTAATGTACTCACTAGGAGTGGCATGGCCTTTACCACTGAATGTGGGAATACTTTTTGTAGCATTAGGGGGAATGTAATCATATGCATCAAGATGAATTGTATTTTTAGAATTAAAGGATAGGAAGGTATGATGTATATCCATGTTCTCTTGAATTTCTTATTCACTTTATTTGTCTTCTTATCTATAAAATTCCTCTTTCTCTTTAAAGGCTATAATAGGTTGAGGATGTTGAACTTCAAGAGGAAGTTTAGGTTGAAGAGATGGATTTATGGGATTTAAAACTGTAATAGAAGATGAGCTATTAAGGACCATGAAGTATGATCATAATAATATGAAAAAACAATGGTCTACAACCAGAATTTACATTGAATGGAGTCACCAAATTCTAAGTAGAACACCATATGCAACTATGATGTTGTTAAGACCAACATTCACCTTGACAAGTTATCTTTAGGACAATGGTCCAACTGAGCATGCCATAAATATTTTGACAAAATATCACACCTTATATGATGTTTATCAAGCCTAATCTAATATTTTGGAAACATTGGAATACTTCTAGGCCTATGGGTTGCCTATAGTAGAGATATACCTCTAGGTTTAAGGACTAGCTCCTTATATTTATCCTTAAGTGCTAATCACCTAAACTAACTAATTAATTGGATGAAAAGAGGTTCAAATATGTATGAAATTAAACTAATATAAGGGGATGATACACTATAAATACCTTCACAATATTATCATACTCTTTCACTAAGAGACATGGCCTACAACACTAGCATCAAAATCTTAGAATAATATAACATTAGTATTTCATATATGGAGGTGATATACATGAGACTACTCAAGGTAAGTAGGCCAAAGTTTATTTTTAGACACTAAGGCTACTTATACACTTTAATGAATTAAAACACACTAGATACACTTCATATGACCTATTATAATGATAAACTCATACACTAAGTATGAAAGGATAAAGAGAAGCAAAGTTAGATGCTTATCACTATACCTCACCATACATCTCTTAACACACTTATAAAATATGTTTATAAACTTAAAAATATATTTCGTTTATTATTCAAATTAAAAGTACATCATAAAAGTAGCAAGGTTTCACCACAACAAGTGTGGAATTAGAATACAAGAGCAAAAAGGCTATCTTTTATAGAATGTGTGAGGGTAGAGAGAAGAATGAATCTCAAGAGTCACAATAACAAGTGTCAAGTTGAGAGATAAATTTAAATTTATAGGATAATGGAATATTAAATAGCCTATTAAATGTCTCTTTCAACAAATGTCCCTTAGCATCAAATTCACTAAAAATTACATAATACTCTTCATTGACTTCTTGAAACTACCTTCATCATTAGTCCTCTCTTGAGTACTCCAAGGTAAAATAGGAATATTTAACACCTATTAAAATATTCAAGAATCATTAAATGTGTACCTAACAGTTTTCTTCTTTTGGACACTTATTTTCACCATTTATAATCACCATCACTAGATTTATAGGTATGTCTTCACATTTCACACTGAAATGGCCTTTAGTTTATTAATATAATACATTTAAAGGGTTATATGACACCTATAAATATTCCCCTTGCCTCAAAATCCATCAATAATACCTTGAAAGGCCTCACAATTAAACTTATCACTTTCTCACTTGGGGGTCACCCTCTATTCTCATTATCTTCCATAGACTACCTGAAGTGAAGAGCTTGAAAAAGTGTTTGTATTCTTTACTAAATCAATAAATCCATATATGGAGTTATATTAGGTCCCAATTGACCATAAACAATTATTTTCATCCTTAAACTCTCTCATGCACTTACAAAACACAAAATCAATCAAAAAATCCTATTTTATACCCTATTTGTACAAGTAGGGTATTGACTAACTAGATGGGATGGATATTGAGAGATTATTATTCAATCCAAAAACCATTTATAGGTCATACTATCTCTCCTAAATTCATATAAACATATTTATTTCTAATTAGGTCTTAGGTAAGGGTTTTGGAAGTTTTAGGTGGTTTGGACTCTTAAGGATTGTTCATACAATCCTAATGTTGAAACTCAGACCAATTCCACTAATAATTTTAGGGACCCTATTCGAAATTTCCTAATGCCTTAGGTATCCATGCTATGTTTTCATACAATTATGACATTTTTAAGTTGGCTTCCCAAACTTGGTAGTGTATTTTACATACCCTCAAGTAGGTTATAGACAAAATAGACCCCTCTATGGGACATCTATGAAACACATACATTTAAAAAAACCTCATACCTACCTATAAATATTATCCAATGTATTATAGGGTTAACTTGGTGTTATAAATGAGATTAAGCCCCTTTAGTGCTTTAGGCCTAGTGTAGGACTCATAGGTCTGACTGTGTCCTTGATGCCCAAAGCCACCATGTGTAGTTTCTAATAGTTGTGACATATTAAAAACCTATTTGAGTCTGAATTACATCTTTATAAACACTTTTTAGTGTTAAAAACCTTCCCAACACCTTCTTTTGTCATCTTTTCACCTAATCCTATAGTATAGATTGCTTAGGAGTGCCCTCTATATGAGATAATATAGAGGGAATCTCCCCTATCTTATAAGAAAAAATGAAGTTATGTTGAAATATATTAGTTCATGAGTATTATATATGAAAATTATTATGTATGGATCATACTCTAGGCACCTCTAAACATTATAGAATCCAAGGTAGACTTGTATAACATCGATTGTGTTCATGAGCTTAAGACTGCCTATAGGTTGATTTTTTGGGAACATGACTTACACCATATTTATTTTTATTTATAATATCATGAGGTGGATATTAACATATTAAAACATATTATAATCATCTAAATTAATCATTATCCATGCTAATCTCCTCAATCCCTCTCTCTTTACTTGACTAGGCCTAATCAAGTTTACTGTAGTAGACTGTGTACTATGTGTTAATTATAAGTGAGTTCTTTTGGAGACATATTATAGGTGTATTACATGATAATAAATTTTATCTCATTCTCCAATATCTCCTTGAAATACTTTAGGCTCATCTTATAATCAAATAAGTTCATCTTAAGCCTAAGGCCAAACTAGTCAAACTACCATCTTCTAATGTGTTATCAGTCCATAATTACCCTATAGGTGTCTTCAACCTTTGACATGGAATTTCATGACTTAGGTTCTTCTCAAAATATTTGATATCATATCACAAGTCTTTGGATTCAAATCTCATTCCTGAGTAATTATGCTGACTAGATTATCATGTTTTAGTAAAGTATCACACTACAATCAAACTATAGGTGATCATTCCCAAAGCCAAAAAGAGGTTATTATAGGTGTTTCTTAGTTTTAATACTATATTATTCAAATCCCTCCAATTATATTTGGGCCATTAGTTTCATTTCCATCATTTAAGGTCACTTATATGTAGCCTATGCTCTTAATTTCTAATGCCAACACATTATATGTTATAGACTAACTATATGTTCCCATATAGAGCCCATGAGACATGTAGGTGATGATGTTTACCTTAATTAGTCTGATCATATGTTTTGATATTCCTATAATATATTTATACTATCTCAAATCAAATGGGCCACTTTATTAGGAGTTATTGAAATAGTATGTCCTTTTAGCATTATAGGGTCATTTAGGCTCTTCAGTACTATAGATAAAACTAAAAAACTACAATGAAATATGATTTGCAAAGGAGGCCTTCTTACATCACTCTCCTTTGGTTAAATAACCAATTTCCATTACAATTAATTTTCCTTATGATTGGGAAATAATATTCAAAAACACTAGACTTATTTAGACTTCATAAACTCTACTATGAAAGGATCAAAATCAAGCCAAAATCCCTATTTCAAAGATGTTAAGGTAACATGTCCTTGAAGTCATTCTCTTAAACTGAAGTCTTAAGATTCAAGCTTGTTTACTTCCTTATGACTCCATCATTGATGTTATGGTTTTTTTCATGTTCTTATACTTGACAAGGCTTTTAGGCAAGCTCAAATACTTGCATTCACTTGCTCAGTACTTTATTTAGACCACTTATAGGTGAAGGTAAGGTGTCTAGCTGTGTATTAGAGTATTTCTCAAAACTAATCATTAAAATGATTAAATTATTTAATATTGATTTTTCACACTTTGATAATGTATTAAACACCTTGGAAAATCTTTATCCTACCACCATGATTTCTCAATACTCTCTTTTCTACTAACTATGTGTGACAGTCACACAAAAAACTATGTTAATATTCTACTTAACTATGATCTTCATGTGAAATATTTTGAACCTAATATTTGGAAGGATAGGTGGTCATTATTACATAATAGGCATGAATAAAACATGTAACCTTTGCTTGAAACCACTATAGGATAAAATACCCTCTGCAATTGATGAAACACTGATTATCCAATTCTAATGGTGACCTCAACTAGTAATCTAAGATGTTTGGATCATAAATTAACTTTAAAACATGTAAAAAAGGATGAAAACCAAGAGATAAGAATGTACACACTCTAAAAAATCATGTACAACACTTAGTATGTATGAACCCACTCAAACAAAGAGGAAACATGTAGGGTATGGGAATGAACACATAGAAAAAGTGACTAGCATTATAAACAATTGTTCATAAATATTGATACACTAAATTTGTAAATCCTATCATGTATTTTAATTATATAATTAATTATACCTCAAACCAAGTGCATTTAATTTGACTCCTCTCCTACTGGTCGTACTAAACCCAAACTAGTTGACCTTTATGGCATGCAAAAAAAAGTGATGGAGGAGAAGAATTGTTTTAGGAAATTTTTATGTGTTTCAAATCTGACCAAGTTTATAAATGTGTTTATGGGAGTTTAAATGACACTTTATAATAATCCACATGTGCCACACTCCTGAACAAACCATACAACTACCAAAACTTCCTCTTTTTCCAACTATTTTCTTGTTTTCAATGTGGATCCCTAACAATTTCTAGTTACAATACTAAATACTGACATATTATGACATCATACACATTAAAGGACACTTTGAAACACTTTTTATTTAATTATAAACCATACAAACCTCATGAATGGCTCAAATATGACTCCTAGAATGACATAAGACTAAAGATGAATATGACCAAGGTAATGACACATTAAAATACCCATATCTAGGACCATGGAAAATATTTTGACCATAATAGGAACTTATCTAAGTTTACAACTATAGGGCGTTATCTTATTTTGACTTGTGGTCAAAATAGTCAGCAATACCCTTAGGAAGAGTGAGGTGTTGCTTAAAGACATGTGGCATGTCTTGATTGGTTATTCAACCTCATTCATACCCCATTATAAACTTTATGTGTCTTTAGGTGGCCATTAGTTCATATTACTTAAAGGGTGACATGCTTCCTCCTAATTTATCTAGGCTATCCTAAGATCTAACATCTCTAACATTTCTAAGGACTAGTCATTCTAACAATTGGAAATGTTCCACCTCTTAATTGGGTTGGGCTCTCCAAAGATCTAAAATCTCTAATAGACATATGGACTAGCTACTATGACAACTAGTGATGTGGTGCCTCTTGATTTTTCTAGGTTCTCTTAGGATTAGACATCTCTAACATATCTAAGGACTAGACATTTTGACAACTAGTGATGTGGCACCTCTAGATTTAGCTAAGCTATCCTAGCCTTTAACATATCTAATAGGTTTGGGGATTGGCTACTTTGAGTAGTGATGTGGTACCTCATGATTTTACTATGATATCCTATGTTAAACCATCTATAACAATTCTAGGGATTGGCCTCTCTAAAAACTGGTGATGTGGAACCTCTTGATTTGGCTAGGCTCTGTCAGGATCTGACATATTTGAATGTTCTAAGGATAAACCACTATGATAGTTGGTGATGTTTCATATCTTTATTGGGTTGGTCTCTCCTAGGCTCTAACATCTTTGATAGATCTAAGGACTAGCCACTTTAATAACTAGTGATGTGGTGCCTCCTATTTTAGTTAGGCTCTCTCAATCTCTAACATATTTGATAGGTATTAGGATTGGCCACTTTAACAATTAAAATCATGGAACCCCTTTTGATTCAAACAAGATATCTTGGGATCTAAAATCTTTTATAGGTCTAAGGATGAGTGATTCTTAAAACTAGTGACATGGTACCTCTTAATTTTATTAGGCTCTCTTGGGCTATGAAATATCTGACAGTTATAGAGAGTGGCCACTTTGACAACTAGTTATGTGGTGCCTTTTGATTCATTAAAGCTCTCAAATTTACAAATTCACAAAAATACTAACCAATAAATGTAAAGGAGAAATAATAAATTTAATACTTGCTCATCTATCATTGGGATTTTAATTTTATACAAAGGGTGATGGGATTATCAATTTGGAAAGTTTTACTGAAAGTGGATCTATAATGTTAACATCATAATTTATTAAATAATAAGTATACCTTAGTCATAAAATATAAATAAGGGTTGTTTTTGCTCAGGGAAAGTGGGGTGACATACTATTACAAGGATTCTAGATATAACAAAATTGACAAGAACAAAAGAAAGTACTCTGGAGCTTTGGTTGTTGAAGTTTTTAGAGGGGTCTCCCATTTCTAAGAAAAGTGGGAATTTTAGCCACAACACATACATATATTCAAATTATAACAATTAAAAATTATCTCTAGGTGGGAGAACTAGTGGGATTTATTTCCTTTCTTAGAGTATGAGATACATAAGGAGAGTTTAATCATCAAGGGGTTTATTAAGGTCATCTCATCCCATTACACTCCCCTAATTTTATTGAATGTTTGAAATTTATTATATCACTCTAAGGGTTTCAAAGATAAGATAAGATAAGAAAATATTTTTGTACATAAAAACCTTAAGTACTATATTTCATATTTATCTTCATCTAAAGGTGAAATAGGTGCAATGATCGATTTATCCACATATTCAAACCAGAGAAGTCCTTGTCAATTAGACTTATGTGCACAACACCATTATCTACCCACTACATTATTTTCTAGATTCATATTCTACTTATGATTCTATTACATCCTTTTTATATTCCTACTTTCTCTTTTTGTCCTTGTCTATTGTCTATCAAATTCAACTCAAACAAGTTAGTAATCAATGGACTAGAGCACATTGTGCCATTGTCCACTTACAATGGACCTTTTCATGTTTGATTTTTTTCTTATTATGATATTGATCCTATACAATCATCTCTTATTATTATTTCATATACAAAAAATTAGAACACTCAAAAAATATTAGTGTGTGTTAAGTATAATCTCATTACTACTTTCTTAAAATGGAAATTTTCCATATTTCACAATTTTTCATAATTAAAATCATCATAAGGACAAAAACTATAATAAAAAAACTATTTTCTATTATTTAGTAAAAAAACCTACCATTAGTGGAATATGAGGAATTAGTGTATAGGAGATTATACTTGTGTTGGTCTATGCTTACACAAGGTCTTTGAAAAATTAAGGAGAGAATTTGAAACAAATAAGTAGACCTTAGTATTTGGAGGGCCCAATTTAGGATATTCACATCTTGAGCTTTACCTACAATATCTCTCATTAAGTGTGAATTAAACCAAGGGTGATATTAATGAGCTAAAAATTCAATCTGAGGTAATTATCATTATCCATAAGATTTCTTTTATTTTAATTTTATATATGCATATGATAGAGTAATATGATTTTGTCTTAAGATTATTAGTTTAGCTTATGTTTCCTTGCATGTTGATATATTCTCAGGGTTTTACCCATACTTCCACAACTAGGGTTTCATTATATTAGTGTGTTTATTTACTTAGATAGAATCATGGTTCAAACTAGATAAATGGAAATAAATGGTCTATCTTTGTTTAAACTATTTTATAATATATGAATACTTTAATTGATGAAAGTATTGATTAATGTAATACTCACTCTTCTAATCTATTTTATTGAAATTCTAAATATTATTGAAAAAATTATACATAATAATTTTAAAAACATCAAGTGTTGATTCCCCTAAATCTTGTGATGATGTTCCTAGATATTATTTTAGACACCTAATTTTTTCATAGGACCTTTATTCCTATTTTCTTATTTAAAATTTATCATAGTTGATAAATGTATATACATTATCATGTTTATTAGTCCATTAGATCTTTACTTGTGTCCTCATTTAGCTATTGATCCTTATAAACATAGTCTAACACTTATAAAAAAGTATTTAATATCATTATAGGACTATACATCACCTACTATTAATATTTTCCTCAAAACAAATACTATGTCATCTTTAGCTCAAATTCAAAAGGAGTTCATAAACATAACTTGAACATGTCTCTCTTTTATCTTTATTAGACCTTTATCTCATTTTCACTAATTGTACACCTTTAAACTCATGCTTTGTTAATTTAAACTTTGTCTAAAATGTTTACTTTATCCTATATGAGCCTATGTGTAAGGTCATGTAGGATAATTTATAGAAATGAAATAATACCAAATAGAATATCATAAACACTAAAATGTAGTATTAGATATTTGGAAATGTCAATATTAACTTACCTTTACCTTACATGACTTGTGTGTACACATATGGCTATTACAAACCATTTTGTCCTATCAATAGGATATTTATGGGTTTGAACTTCCTAATTTTTTATTAGTCACCTATAAGAATTACCTAGTATTTAACTAACATATTAATTATCATACCTAGACTATATCTAAATCATCAAATTAGTATTCATATCCTTTAGATAAATATGATAGATTCAGACACCTAAAAAAGTACATAGGTGTCTAACTTTGATAGACTCATCCCTATGCCATACAATGGTCATTTTCAAATTAAAATCATTTTTAGGGGTTGAACCACACATTTCACAAGTTAGTATCATGATAAATTACCCAAAGAGTCTTACATAAACAAATAATAGGTATAAGCCTATTAAATCATATATAATGTCAAAAAATCCTATTTTAGCTATTGCATATTCAAAGGGACCACCCTAAAAATCCTAATTTATAAATCAGTCACAAGGAGTAGTTCCAAATAAAATTTTGAAGCATTAAATTAAATCCAAATTTATCATTTTATAAGTGTCAAAATATAGACAAAAACTTGCATTCATTAATAGATTACCATTGCACACACATATACATAGCTTAGAAAACTATTTATGGTTTTAATTCCATATTTAGATTATTCTATTTATAGGCAATGCTCAACCATTCATTGGGGAGTGGCTGAGGTCTACTCAATGCACCATTATTTCCATTCTTTAGGCCCTAACCTAGTGTTAAAAGGAAACCTAAGGTTTCAAAGAGAAGAATATATAGCTATCTATGTACATGCCTAGAGAGGAATTGAAATTACATAGGTAGACATATTTATAGTAGACACAATGACTTGTATACAAATAATGAGGGGCAATCTCGCATCATAGAATTAGAATTCTCAAACACATGCACTATACATTAGTATCTATACGTTGAAGATTACATTCAAGTGCATTTATATACCCAGTTCATGATTTTATAACATTTTGATCCATTTTTCAACCCATCAACCCCTTAGATGCAATATCAGACCTTAAAATAAAATTAACATGTTAAGTATCTAAATCCTTGAAGTGGTTTCTATTTATAGAAAGTGTAATTGTTTAATCACATTATGCCTTTTACATTTACATTTTTGTATTATTTTTAAGATTATATAGTCTCAATAAGTTTTAAAAATTTATAATGATATAACTTCAATTTCTACTTAACACATTGGTAGCCACATCCTCAAAGACTTCATAACAATAATTCAAAATGAATCCATTAGTACATAGGGTGTTGAAGTGGTGGCCACATGTGTGTAACTTAATTCCAAAGCAAGGGGATTCATAAATTATGTTTTACCATCATATTACCACATGGGGATTTAGTAACTCAAGGTGTGGGAAAGATTATACTTCAAAATATTTTGAAGCTATTGGTTTTGAGTAATACCAAGGCATGAATAATTCCAATTTCTACTTAAACTTTTAGTTCACAGTCAAAAATAGCATGCAGGGTGATAGGGATAGACTTGAGATGACCTCTTCTTATAAGGTCTGAAGCATTAAAAAATTATGGTGGAAATTGTACAAAGGGGATCTCAATGAATTCATGAAGAGGGTTATAGTTCATGATGTGGCCATCTCAAAGGATTTTGTGGCTACTTGTAATAAGATAATGGTGGAAATAAGAGGGATAAAAATGTCTATAACTAAGTAATTGAACAATGAAATCATTGGTATGTATTAAAAAAGGGGAAAATCTTTCAAAGATTAGTCAAAGAAGCTTGAATTGATGTATATGTTCCTTAGAACTAATCAGACCATCAAAACCAACAAAAAATATTTCCTATATATGGACTTATCGAGGTATTGGTTAGAGGTGTGTTTATAGATTATGAAATATATCACCCTAGAAGGTAAGTTTACACTTATAATTTTTCATCATTTTATTATATTGATTCAGTTCCAAGGTTTAAATATTATCTTTCCCTAATTCCTAATTAAATTCTTGGAATAAATGACACTAATTTCTATATAAATGAAGTCATCACTATCATTCACCAAAGCCTCATTCTCTTTCTAGTGAAACATGGTGAGACCCTTCATGGTAATGAAGTTATACTAGTCTCTATCGAAGAAGACTCCCCTAAGGAAGATAATACCTCAAATTCTCATCATTAATTTCCCAAAACTTCCCCCAAAATCCCCATACCTTAGAGCTCAACCAGTATCTCCCCCTAAACCTCATTGTAACTAAACCAAAATTCCTAGTGCTAGAGGAAAAGAATTTTTGGGAGACATTGTCTCAATGTAAAGCCCCCATTTTAAAAGGTGATCATGATGAAAAAGAAATATATGGAAGGATTAAAAAATAAATTATATGAGGTGGGAATTGGCTTGGTAGGATTTATTTAGGATTGGAACTCCATTAATAAGGAAGCTTCCAAAATGATTCAATCATATTCACACTTTGTTGAGGCTGAGAGTACTCACCATAAATAGGTCCCCAAGGTGGTAGAGAATTATTCCCTAAAAACCTCCATTAAATCACCCTTAAATAATGCATTGGGGAAGGAACTTCTGGATAAGAAAATGAGGATGATAATGCCAAAAGAGGATGTTGAAGGTATAAGTAATATAACCCAAGCCAATATCACAAACAACATATTGACAGAGCAAGTGAAAAACACTAAGGTAGTTAATACACTCATGGATGGATATTCCCTTTATAAGTAATGCTTTATACTTTATATGTTTTCTTATTCATCATTGTCTGTTAGCTTATTGTTTTGATATTTCCATTTCTAGTTTCTCAGCCTATGGGGTTTACTCTATTTTATCATACTTTTCCTTATACTTAGGTTCTACGTCCTTTTAGAACCTAGTCTTTTACCTAATCAAATAAAAAATAAGGTAAAACATATTGTCAAACCTACATTTTCTCTATAACATTGAAAAACCCTAGGTTTCCATTAAAATCTAATTGTTCATTTTAGGGTTTTAAATTTATGTATATAAATATGGTTTTCAAACCTAACTTCTAATTTTCCACTCATAAATTCTATTTTCCTAAGGTTCCCATTATTAAAACCCTAATAATATATTTTGTCCCCAGTATTATGATTAGGCTTGGTTCTTTTGTTTCTTAAAATCTTATAGTTTGGTATAAGGTGGATTGTTAGGTTAAGTGATATAGATGGTGCATATAATCATGTTTATGTCTACCCATATAAAATATGTTATTCCAGATACTCCTCTCAGCCATAGTTATCCATGCCTACTACCCAATTAATCATGTATATCATTATTTTTCTATAAGCTAAGATGTTACACTTAGAGTAAATATATTTTATAGTGTTTAATTAAATCATCTCTTCTTGACATAATATTGATATTACTTTGAACAAAGGCATGATTCCCATGATAAGGATAAAACTATACTAATGCTTAATCATTTGAAATATTAAGGTTATGATTAAAATAATTATAAAAGTTTGGATAAAATAAAAAAATATTGGGAAAATATGCACAAGGCATCATTCAATATACTACTATATCTACTCATAAAATATGAAATGGCCTTAGGCATATGGATGATTCACATGTTAATAAAATTATTAAAAAAAATACATATTCATACACATTTATTTAAGACAACACAAGATTTTCATATATACCTTTATGATCTTAATAAGGGTGATTCTGCTAAAGGGTGGTCTACTCATCCTCAAATTAAACAAAATTTTTACTCCTAAAAGTTATAAGGTGGGATTATCTAGGGTTAAGACTATAGATATGAATAAGAAAAAGGATGATAAATATATCTATAGTAGATAAATTAATTTGTAAATTTTAGATAAATAATATTCTAAATTTATAATACTAAGCTATTCTAAATATAGAAAGTATAACCATTGATTCATATTTCCTTGAATTAAAAACAAGAGTAATTAGTTGTTTTACTATGTGCATATAGATTTAGGGTGAAATAGGATATAATTGGACTAGATAAGCATCCTAGAATAGTCCCTAGATTATATAATTTTATATTATGTGTCCTTGAATACATGTATCAGATTAGGATAGTTACATCAACATCGATGTTTGAACTAGATGCCGGTGTGTAGTATGGAACAGTGACTAGATCTAGATATGACCAATTATAGCCTTATAGATTTTTATTCTCCTTTATTCTGATATCTTTATATCATGCACAAAAGTTTTCCTTATTTGTAAAATGATCAAACCCTAGCTTCATCACCCTTATATTGAATACGGATAAATGAGTAAGTAGGGACATAGTGTCAAGTTTCCCCAAGAAACCATTTATCAATGGGTGATTATTACATAACCAATACTATGAAGAGGGACTTATAATTATGCATTTATTCCCTATATTTTGTATTATGTGTACATAATTATTAAATGTGTGATAGTAAAACACATACAATGGAATAGCTTGTAACTTTCAAAATATCTCTCATGGGATGCTCCTTTAGTAGTTTAAACCTATAATAATATTTCTCATATGATTGATATGGAAATAGGGACTAGCTTTTCTCATTTGAATTCTTGATTTAGTGATTATTACTAATTTATTTTGTGATTCTTTGTTATTTTATATGTGTTGAATGAGTAAGGGTTTATTTTTTATATGAACCAATCCATTTTCAAAGGTCAATCTTTAGGATATGTTTCATTTGCAAATTGGATTAATTTTGGGCACTAGTCACTTAGCTGGAAAATAGACACCTACACTGACATAGGCATCAGGTTGGGATGTAAGTGTCAATGAATTTATATAATAGGTACAAGTATAAAATTTGTAGATAAGTATAATGATCAAGTTTAGAGAATTTTGTACAATATAGAAGGCTTGGTCATCATAATAATAATGGGAAAACTAAAAAATAATAAATTTTGCATGGAGAGATAGTGAACACAATCATTTTGGTAGTGGGAAGTTATTAAATATGAAGGTTATATCCATGATTGATATTTTCCAAGTGTACAAGACTTAGGTGCTAAATAATTCAAATTTAGTGTCTACATTTACCCCCACTTAAATCTAGTATTAAAATTTCTAGTTTAAATTAAAATAAATGCTTACTTGGGTCTCTATAACACACATTGTATATGAGTGATCCCAAATTAAGTGATTTATTGGTGACTGAATTACAACCAAGACCATGGTAAAATATATAATCAGTGGACAAAATATAAAATCAAAATAATTTGAAATGTTTAAAATTAAAGAGAACAAGGTTAAGAGTACACCTATGTGTCAATACAACCATCTTGACTTTTGTAAATTTGATTTGAAAAGATTCTTTCTTATGAATCCTTGCATATGAGATTAGGAAATTTTAGAAACATGCATTTCCATACATACATACATACATACATATACATATACGTGTGTGTGTGTGTGTGTGTGTGTGTGTGTGTGTGTGTGTGTGTGTGTGTGTGTGTGTGTGTGTGTGTGTGTGTATGTGTGTGTGAGTGATACACACACACACACACAGAGATATATATATATATATATATATATATATATAGACACACACACACACATACATAAAGATATATATGTGTGTGTGTGTGTCTATATATATATATATATATATATATATGTATGTATGTATGTATATTTGTATGTATACATATTCATACACACACACACATATCAAGATGTGCACGCGCGCGCGCGCGCGCGTGTGTGTGTGTGTGTGTGTGTGTGTGTGTGTGCATATATATATGCATATGTATACATACATATATACATACATACATATTTATAAGCATGCATATATATACACATACATATACATATATATATATATATTATATATATACATATATACATATATACACATGTATATATATACACACACACATGTGTATATATGTATATGTATGTATAGAGATATATATGTATATATCTATACATATTTATACACACACACACACACACACACACACACACACATCTTTATGTATGTGTATATATATACATGCATATATATATGTATGTGTAGATAAATATATGTGTATGTATGTGTGTGTGTGTGTATATATATATATATGCATGTATGTATTTATATGTATGTATATGTATATATATATATATACATACATATATATATATATATATACATGTATATATATATATATTTATGTATATATGTATGTATGTATATATATATATATATATCTATATATATATACATGTATATATACACACAAATATATATATATATATATATATATATATATATATATATATATACAAGGAAAACATGCCCCCATACTTGATGTAAGGGTGAGTGTTCACATGGCCATTGAGCTTATCTCAATCATGTAAACCAATCATACATATAACCTAGAAAGCATGAGTTAACTAATTAATTCACAGTATAGATGGTGAGGATGGATTATTTAATTCATCCATCCTATAAATATGGTGAATTTATATTATTTAATCAAGTTTAAATTATAAACTTGGTAATATTGAGTGATTTAATAACCTCAACCTTGCCAAAGGGTGAACCAACTACTACAATAAATTATCTCAATAAAAGTCAATAAAATTCCATCCAGTGTATTACAATAATCTATAGTAGTATTTTAAATATGAAAAATAGTTTTATTTTTCAATTTATGGTGCCATTTGCATGGAATATACACCTCATAAATGTCTACAAATTAAACTAGGGTATAACAATGGTAACAATGTATATAATGCTACTATAAATGTTTATATGAATCATACAATTATGAAATTTGGCTAAATTTGAAGAAACTTCAACTGTGGAGGACAAATTCCCATGACATTCTCCTACTAAAGTTGTAAAATATAAGATCTTGTATAAGTGTGGAAAACATATTTTCATAACATGCCCCCACTATAATCTAGAGATGTTGACTACTTAATAAGAGTGGAGGTCACATTTTTTTGACATGCTCCTAATAAATTATATAAATATGAAAATGTGGAGACCAAACATATATGACATTTCCCCAATGATATTCCCCCAATTTTAAAGTGAGTGAAATATAAAATGGTATTTACTTTAACTCAAAATTATAAGATAATTATATAATGTGTATGGATCATCTATCATATAAGAATAACATGTCTAGGTAGATGTAGATTTTTAGACATATAGTATGTGATCACTTAAAGTCCTAATATTCATGATGTAAATCATGGGAACATATATGGAGTAATGATAAAATATAAATAAGAAATCAAGCACACACAAAATATCACTCAAAATAAAATTAATAGGAAATGGTTCAAGGTGACCTCATACAAGATGCATGTTTAAATGTCAGATAATCGAGGGGACATGACTTAGTTAAATATACACAAAGCATATAATGACATATTAAAATTTACACATATAATAAACAATAATATATTTAAATGTAAAAATAGGCAAGCTTGGGCACATAGGCCACAATGAATGAAGCATATTCAATGATTTAATAAGAAATATAATGCAAGGCAATAGAAATCAAGGAAAATATGCAACCATCATCAACATATCATAATAGTTCTTAAACATATGTGTTTACAATAAATGTTAAGTACATAATATATCAAGTACATTGTGAAAGGTATAAGTATGGATAGAAAGATGTATAAGTGTATAAGCCCAAACATGATAATGTAAAGCAAACTTATAACAATGTAACATAGGTGTATTATGATCAAAAAAGTAAATTCCCCAAACATACTTAGGATGTGATTAGAATAAAGACCCAACATTTGTATCTAAATATATCATATACCTGGGTATTAATGTATCACACTCAAATGAATTGTGAAACACATGTGTATATAGGAACTAATTATATTCTATTTACTAACATAAAGAAAACAACATATGTATAATAAATAGTACTACTAGGAAAATGTTGATTTTTTTTGGTATTTTTTAATTCTATGAAAGTTAATGGTATTTTTGAAATACATCATTTTTTTTGGAATATTTGAAAAGATAACCAAGGAATATATATACAAGGAAAATTGATACTTTAAGCCAATGTAATCATCAAGGAGATGATTCTATGAATGATCTGTATCATGCTAATATATTCATATGTTGCATAATCAATATTATTAGGATAATTTCAATATGATATGTTATTAATATAGGAAATATGTAGCTTTAGAGGTTATTAACTAATTTATGATATATGATTTTGAGCATCCATGTATGAAAAACCAACTTCATCATATCTTGCTATAGCTTGGCCTTTTGAATATTGTTGTTCTCATTGTCCCTTTTGAATATTTTATTATTATTATTATTTTTTTTTCAATTGATCTTGATTTGAATTGTCTTTTGGTACCCAAAGTTTTTGCATTTGTATTTATGCTTTTGGAGAGGTACTCATAATGTGAATGGGTTACCTGATTAATGTATCAATGATATGATCACCACTATCATTTACATTTTGCATAATTTTATTCAATAAAAATCAAACAATGTATGATGACCGTTCATTATATTGTATGAACAATAGTATTTTGATCTCCTTATTGGATATAGAGGGGGTAATTTAATCACTTTATTTTGAATCATTTACCTTAGGATTTTAATTAGACTCTTATTATCCTTTTTCTCACATTTTAATTCAGTATTTGTATATGATGTCTCTTTTAGATTCTCATTTTAATGTGAAACCTTTGGGTGCATAACATTGTTAGAGAATATGTAAACACATGATTAATCATAACACATTTAAATTTTTATAGGTATGTAATCTCTTTAAAATGATGTTATGTTTGAATTGAAACACTAAATTTTATTTTTTAACTTCTCTATTAACTTACTCATGGTAATTTTCTGATATTTTAAGGCTTCACAAAATCAAAGCCTAGGTGCTTCTTATGAACATGCATACATACACCATATACTTTACCCTTGAAGAAATGATAACATAGACATGGTTACAGGGATGGTAGATATCACCCTTATTAGGGTTATGATGAGGAAGAGGATCCTTTTTATCCATATTAATCATTATTTTATGGGATTTTTTTTAATTTTTAAATTGTGATTATTTTAAAATTTGAAATATAAAAAATAGTATATAAGGAAACCCTAGGTCAAAATATGGATTTCAGATCAAAGGTCAGGTTCAAAAAATGTTTAACCCTAAATTTGATAATGTGGGATTATATAGGGATAATAATATATAAATGAGTAAGCACAAGTGTGATAAATATATCTATAAAATTCTAACTAATTTACAAACATAGATACAAGATATTCTAAATTTATAAAATTGGGATATGCTAAAAATTGAAAGTACATGTATTGATTAAAATTATAATGAATTAAAATTAAGATTACTTGGTTGCTTTACTATTTGAATGAAGAGATAATATGAAATATAATTTAGTGGAATATATTAGGATCTTAGAATAGTCACTAGATTCTATACTTTAATAATATATGGCATCAAATGCTTGTATTAGATCTAGACATTTGTGTTGACATTAGTTTTTGAACTAGACATAGGTCTCTTAAAATAATAGTGACTAGATATAGATTCAAGTAAATATAGACTTATGGGTTTTATATAATTTTTTATATTATGTTTTATTATCATAGAAAAATATTATCATTATTTCTCAGATTACTAAACCCTAGCTTCTTCAATTTTGGTGTGACTATTGGAAAATGGGTTGCTGGGCACATAGTGTCAAACTTCCTAAAGGACCTCTATGTCAATAGGAACTATTACATATCCAATACCTCAAATAAGGACTCAATCTTATTTATTTATTGTTGGAAATATGATTATCATTAATGTTAAGAGGGATATTATTGGCATTATGTATGTCATTGATGCTCATGGTTGAGTATGGTGATTTGAGGATGTACAAAGGATCCTATAAAAGGTTAAAGATGATTGGAGTTATTTTGGAATTCATTTCGTTCCTCATATTTTTTATCTAGACATTTTGGGTCTATAAAGGAAAATATAAGTAGGTAGTTTGCTAATGTCACCATTGCCACATGTGAATGAGTCTAGGGGAGTTGATCATATAGTTTTGATCACATTATTCCCTAGTTATTATGCACTAGATTTGAAGTAATTCATTGAAGTTTAGTTGAAGATATGGGGATGCAATGTTGGCTACTCAAACTAAATTTACTAAATTTCTATAATTAGCAAAATTTATAAAAAGGTCTAAGTAGAGCCAAGTAAGCATGTTGATGAGGTCAACATTTGCACACATGTAGGTGTTAGGATAAAATGATCATATGGTTTTATTAATTTTTGTGCCTAGTTTCTATGTGTTGAATATTAGGACACAAGATGTAGTGTAACAAAATATATGCATGAGCAAAGTTGGGTTCTCAGGTATTTTGACAGTGTTTTCCCATAGTCAAATTTGTAGATGGAAAGAAAAAACTAAGTAGGAATTTTTATGATGTCATATATTGCACATGTGAAGCTTTATAGATTAGATGAATATATAGATATAATTACCTATGTGAGATGATCTTATGAGCCTAATTTTAATTCATGTAACTAAGTGCAATAGAAGTTATGCAAGAACAAAGTTGTCCTTCCAAGTAATTCTAAGCATACTTATCTATGTGGTATAAGAATATGATTGAATAGACTAATGGAATTATATCTCACATGCATGAAATATTGAAGAATAAATGAGCATAAGGGTTTGATTATTATCATGCCTATTTTATATGGTCTAAATTTTAGACTAGGTGGTTAAGTGAAACAAATGATATGAATGTGCAAAGTTAGCCTTCCAAGCATAATTAAGATGGTCCCCATAATTAGTCAAATATACATAAGGTAAATTTTGATCTAGTTAGAAGATAAAAATTTAACACTTAATCATATATTAAATATCTAATGATGTGTAACAAAGTCAATTTGTCAAAATAAACTCTAAGTAAATCCGCTAGTGACAAGTGTCACAATCATGGAGCTTGCATAATAAATATATGAAGTAGTTTAAAGTCAATTAATCACTAATAAATGCAAGGGTACCAAGTGTCTCAATATCAAGAATTGATAGCAATGTGCATAAGTCACACACTAATTCCAAGTGTCACATTCAAGTGAGCCAAGTAAACATAAAGTTAAAGCTTGTTAGAAGATCGAATGATGAGTGATTGATTGTGATAAAAAAATCCAACAAATTGAGAGGAATAAAATGGGATAAATTTATTGATGATTAACCATAGACAAAGATAATATTCATGCAAATATGAATATCTAACATCACACAAGCTTAGATAAAAAAGATCAACAAACACATTTTAAAGTTGATCAGTTAAAGCTTAAAAGTGTACAATGATCTAATAAAGAGCATGAGCTTGTCAGAGATTGATCTAATAGATGAATTTTAGTGTTGAGAAATTTAAATGAAGACCATCAAATCATGGTTCCAAACTTAATATTAATGGTCAATATTTAAATATCTATTCTTCCCAACAGTCAAGTGGTAAAACATGGAAAAACTTGTAGGTAAACTATAAATCATGACATAGATAATTAGTTTGAGTACTTTAATCAATCAAATCTATGTAAAGATGAATAAAAATCAAAACTAGAGTCTAGTAAATGTTATAGAGAGTAATGAGACTAGGAATCATGATGGTGGAGCATGAGTTCAAGATGCAATAAACTTGTAGTTTAAGAAATATAAAGTAATTCCATAACTAAGTGTGATGTGTAGGTAAACAAGTGTGAATATAACTAACAGATGAAAGCCTAGATCTAATTATTATATATATGTCATCTAGGATATAGGAAAAATATGCTAGAGTTATTTAAATTGTGTCAAATTGAGAAAAATATAGACACAGAGAAAGAGGGGTAAAGAAGAGAAGAGAAGAGAGATGAAGTGCAAAGTTTGAATAATTGTAGACTAGACCTATAATAGATAATAGAGAATTATATTTATTTATGAATCTATGTTGTAATCTAGAATTATATATCCATATAAGAATCTAATAGGTAGGTCCCATCAAATAAGCTAAGTTGGTGCTCAATTAGGCAATGGGTGCTTTTTTAGAGTAGGTGCTCTTAAATTAGGACTTTGGTATCTCCTTAGGGTTAGTTCCCTTAAACATTGTAACTAGTGATGTTTTTTATTGTGAGGCTAGATTATAATGGTAGATAATAACAATTATTCTCAATGATGGTCTTTTCCATATTAGGTTTTCCATGGTATATCTTGTGTTGTGTCTATTTTTATGTATGTGTTCTATGTATATAGCTTTAATATACATTAAAAGGTTTTAAAAAAGACTAAGTTAATTAGTATATTGATTCACCCACCTCTCTTAGTATATAGTTATGTTCCAACAATTAGTATCATAGCCCTAGTTCCTTAAAGAAGCCTAATTAGCTCAGGTAGATCTTGGACAATGAACACAAATGGTTAGTCAAAAAGGATCTTCATCAAACAAAGTACCTTTCTTTGATGGATCAAACTATGCATTTTGGAGAATTAGAATGTAAGCATGTCTATATTCATTAGGTTTTGATGTATGGATGTATTTTGTAAATGGATATATATCTCCTAATATAACTCTTGCTAATTAGGCTATCAAAAAGGCATATGACAACAATTCTAAGGCTAAGAATGTTATTCTATGTGGATTGCCTAATTTAGATTTTGTCAAAGTGATGCATTATTATAATGCACAAGATATTTGGAATAAATTAAAGATAATATATAAAGGTGATGACAAGGTAAAACATTCGAGGCTATAAACATTTAGTGGCAAGTTTGAGAGCCTTAAAATGAATGAAGAAAAGAAAATTATAGATTACCTCCTCAAAGTAGATGAAATAGTCAATGAAATTAGAGACCTTGGAGAAGAGATGAAATAATCAATCATTATTAAAAAGGTCTTAATATATCTACCATCTAAGTATGACTAAAATCTATGCAATAGAGGAAGCAAGAGATCTAGATAAACTCACTATTGATGAGTTGCATGGAACATTCACTACCTATGATATGAGAATGGGAGAAGAAGACACCTTCAAGATAGAAGTTTCATTTAGATCATCTAAACTACTAAAGAAAAAATCACCTATATCTCGATTTGAGGATGAAGAAGCCAACTTTGTCAAAATATTGAAAAGAGGTTCTGGAAAGTATACAGGTAGGTTACCCTTTATATGATTTAACTATGATAAATTATGAAATTTTGTTTCTAAATTTCCTTATAATAAAAAGGATAACTTTGATCAGGAATAGATTAGTAAAAATGTGACACCCCACTATTCTAAGAAGAACTTCAAAAACAAGAAAGGTCTATACATAGAAAAAGGATAGTGATTCATTAGATGTTAGTGATAGTTCTAATGATGATCATGAATGTGATTTTTTGATTGAGGAAAAGGAAGTCATATTCATGAAAATAGAATTAGATTCTATTGATGAAGAATAATTTGAAGACTCAGATGAGGAATAGGAAGGAGAAGTGTACTTAGAATGTAAACTTATTTGTGCTCTAGAAGAAATAGCCAAGATGAGAAATGACAATTCAAAATAGAAGAATCTTGGATAAAAGGAGATTTAGAAAATGTCCAAAAGGCTTGGAAAATTAGATCAAATTATGGTTAGACTAAATACAAATTTTGAAAAGACTAAAATAATAGAATACATATTTAAACTTGAACTACAATCTAAATTTGATGAGTGCATGAAGTTAAAAGTAGAAATAGTGGCTTTGAAAAAAGATCTTGAGAAAGCTAAAGGAAAACTATAAATAAATTCTAAATTTGATAGGATGATCACACATTCTTGATGAGTTGATCAACTCTCAAAACCATTCAAAACAAATATTAGGTATTGGTTATGAAAAATTAAAAAATCCCATAACTAGTACATTTGCTAACCTATATGACAACTTCAAAGTAGCAGGAGAATCAAGAGCAAATAAATATAAATCTTGCAAGGATACAAGGACATACTCAAACATAGCTGATATAAAGAAAGATAAAGGAGAAAATAAGCTTGAATAAAATAAAAAGGTAAAGGTAGCCGATGTAGATGGATACACAAACGTGAGAGATTTGAAGAAGCTAGAGTTTAGAAAAGCTCCTCATACTTCTTAGAGAAATGATATGGCCATGTATTTCTCATATTTTTATGGTTATTGTTATACCTATAATTATTTTGGTCATACGGATATTGATTTTAAAGTTTTACTTAGAAAGAAAACAAATTTGTAAGTAGAAATTCATTTTCTCACTTGTTAGATAAAAATATAATATATTATAATTATAATAATTTTGGTCATAGCTAAATAATGTAGAAAAACTTTTTAAGATGAAAAACAAAAAGAAAAAATCAAAAAGAAAGGTATGCCTCCCAGTGTGAACAAAGGTTCACAAGTCTTTCAGAAGGAAACATAAGAAACCCAAGGATGTGTGCAAAGTGAAAGATCAATCTATGATTTCTCAAGCTACACTCCATGCCAAGGAGCAAAATTTTTGGGTAATTAATAGTGGTTGATCAAAACATATGTCTAGTGATAAGAGCAAGTTCATCAAATTGAGAAAATGTAAGGAAATATTTATCAGTTTGGGAGACAACACTACAGTAAAGATCAGAGGTAAAGGAACCTTGAATATTGATGGAAAATTGCCTACACATAATCTCTTTTATGTTTAAAGATTGAATCATAATTTTTTAAGTGTCATCCAAATATGTGACAACGGATATAAGGTCACATTTAATAAAGAAGGATATAAGTTAAAGAGATATGGAGATATAGTTGTAGAAGGGAAAATAAGTGAAAGTAATATATATAATCTTGTTGAAGTGAATCGTAATAGCTACCTGATAGGAAAGATTGATGAGAGTTGGTTATGGCATAGAATAATGGGTCATGTCAACTTTGATAATATAGTCAAAGTGAGATGAAATAAGTGTGTTATACATGTTCCTAAGATAACCAAAACTAAAAACGCTACCTACAAGGAATGTCAAATAGACAAGAAAATAAGGTTCAAATTTCAAACAAAGGAGCATGTAGCTACAAAGCCTCTAGAATTAGTTCATAATAATCTTTGAGGTCCTACTAAGATAATATGATCTAAAGGAGAGATATACTTCATGTTATTTTTATATGATTACTCAAGAATGACATGGGTAACCTTTTTGAAGGATAAGTCACAAGCATTTGAGAGATTCAATATCTTTAGAGCCATGGTGGATAATGAGATTGGATGAAAAATCAAAAGCTTAAGAGGTGATAAATGTGAATAATTCACCTCAAATTAGTTCATAGAGTATTTTTAGAAGTATGGGATCAAAATACATTACTCTGTAGCAAGGACTCAGCAATAAAATGGAATTATTGAGAGAAAGAATAGGAGAGTCAAGGAAATGGCTAGAACAATGTTAAAAGAGGCCAAGTTACTTGATAGATACAAGAGAGAAACAATACAAATATCAGTATATATCTTGGATAGAGTTTAACTAAGGGTAAATAGTGACAAAACTCCCTATGAAATAGGTATGGAAATTCTACCTTTGTTAAGTACTTTAGAGTGTTTGTTATCAAATGCTACATCACGAGAAAAGAAGACATGTTGGGAAGCTTTGAGTCAAGATGTAATGAAGTAATATTTCCTAGTTATTCAACCTAAAGCAAAGCCTACATATGTTACAATAAAATTCTACACAAGAATTTATAGAGCATCAATGTCAAGGTTGAATAAGTCTTGAACATCTTAAACTTGAAAAAGAAATCTATATTAAAGTATCAAATTCTATAGAGGAAACAAAAATTGAAGAACACGAAGAAGCAAATGAAAAGGCACCTCCTAGATTTTCCCAAAAGGATCAACCTCTAGAATAGATCATTAGCAATAAGAATTAGGGATTTTAGACAAGGAGAAGATCTACACAAAATAAGGAGAAAGTAATTTTTGATCTAATGTTTGAAATAAGCCTAAAAGATATGCTAAAGCTAGTAAGGATGAGAATTGGCTAAAATCCATTGAAGAAGAATTGAGCCAAATTAAAAAGAACAAAACTTAGAAATTAGTTCCAAGACCTTCAAATAATAATGTGATAGGTATAAATTGGGTCTTTTGAAACAAGCTCAATGAATATGGATATGTCATAATAAATAAGACAAGATTGGTGTGCAAAGGATATGCACAAGTTGAGGGCATAGATTTTGAAGAAACATTTGATCTAGTTGCTATATTGGAATCCATAAGAATGTTTCTAGCAATATCTACTTATAATAAGTTCAAAGTCTATCAAATGGATGTTATGTTTGCTTTCTTGAATGGGAACCTAGAAGAGGAAGTTTACATAGAATAACTTGAAGGTTTTTAGCTATCAAAGGAAGAATGTTGTGTGTATACATTGAAGAAAAATATATATGGTCTAAAATAGGCACGTAAAGCATGGTATTCAAGATTAGGCCAATACATGAAAAAACAAGGAATTGATAAAAGATGTGCAAACAACAATATGTACTTCAAATCAAAAGGTGGGCATATGTTGATTTTTGTTGTTTATGTAGATGACATCATCTTTGGTGGTAGCAACAACAAAATGTGAAAATAATTTTCTACACAAATGATAAGTGATTTTGAGATGTCTATGCTTGAAAAACATTATTTCTTCTTTGGTATATAAATATCATAAACTAATGAAGGGATATTTATATCTCAAACCAAATATGCTAAGAAAATTCTCAAGAAGTTTAGAATAGAAGTTAACAAACTAGTTAGTACTCCCATGATAATTAGATGCAAATTGAGCAAAGAGGATGAGTCCCTAGATGTAAATAAGACTATATATATATATATTTATATATATATATATATATATATATATATATATATATCAATGGTAGTTATCTTATTATACCTAACTACATCAAGACTAGATATCATGTAAGCAATTTGCATGGTTACAAGATTCCAAGATCCTCCTAAAGAGTCACATGTTAATGCAGTAAAAAGTATATTCAAATATATCAAGATTACAATTGATAATGGCCAGTGGTATCCTAAGACTGAATATTTCACTTTGATAGCATATATAGATGTTGATTGGGCAGGACGTGTGTATGATAGAAGAAGCACTAGTGGTGGTTTATTTTTATTTAGACACATACTTATTTCATGGCTGAGCAAAAAGCAAGAGTCAGTTACTCTTTCCATAGAAGAAGTAGATTATGCGGTATTAGTGTCATGTTTCACTCAAGTTTTATGGATGAAGCAAACACTCAAAGACATCAAGGTAGAGTAAAACTCACATATCTCTATTCTTTTTGATAATTCAAGTGCTATTAATATATCAAAGAATCTAGTGATGCATTCAAGAACTAAAGACATATCAATCATCACTTTTTAATTGTAAAGGTTTCAGATCAAGAGGTCACAATGGAGTATGTGCCAACTCAAGATCAAATTGTAAACATATTCACCAAACCTCTTCCCAAGGATCAATTTGAGTATTTAAGATAGAATTTGGGAGTGATGGGGCATGAATCTAGGGGAGTCCCATAAAATCTTTATTAATCCCTAGAAGAAAAGAGGAAAGGCAACTCAGGTATGCATACTCTTAAAAATTTATAATGAGTTGATGGTTGAAGATTATTGGACAAATTCATTTATCTGATAAAGGGGGAGAAATATTTGGACAAATAATGAGAAAGAGTCCCTTTTTCATGATGTCAAAGGGGGATAAAAAGTGCAAATTCTCTTTATAAAAGTTTGGATAAAAAGTGTAAATACTAAATAAGAATTAGAGAATGTGTATAAGTTGAGTTTAGGATATTGTGTCATTTCCTAAGGGGGATTATGTTTGGTATGAATAAATTTAGGTCATACTCATGACAAGCCAATGCAAACAATGTTAGAGAAGGATCATAATATTAGAAGATTAGATCATTTAGTTTGCCATCAATGACAAAGGGGGAGATTCTTGTCAATATGATTGTCATTGATGTGAAAAGGGATATTATTGGCATTATGGATGTCATTGATACTTAGGGATGAGTTGGTGATTTTAGGATGTCAAAAGTATCTTATTAGAGGTAATATATGATTAGAGTTCTTGTGGATCTCATTTGGTTCCTCGTATTAATCATCTAGACATTTTGGGTTTATAGATCAAAATCTATGTAGGTAGTTTGTTGACATCACCATTGACACATGTGAATGAGTCTAGGGAAGTTGGTCATATGGTTATGATTAAATTATTCCCTATTTTTTATGTTCTATATTTGAGATCATGTATTGAAGCATAGTTGAAGATATGGGGATGTAAAGTTGGCTACTTAGAAAAAATTCACTAAGTTTTTATACTTAGCCAAATTTGTAAAAGGGTTCAAGCATAGCCAATTAATCATGTTGATGAGGTCCGCATTTGCACACATGGAGGTTTTAGGATAAAATGATCATATGGGTTTGTTCATTTTTGTTCCTAGTTTCTATGTGTTGAATCTTAGGTCACGTAATGTAGCATGATGAAAGATATGTATGAGCAAAGCTAGGCTCTCAAGGATTTTGACTATGTTTTCCCATAGTCAAATTTGTAGGTGATAAGAAATATCTATGTAGGAATTTTTATAATGTCATACATTTCATCTGTGAATGTTTTTAAAGTAGATGAATATATGGATGGAATCCCCTATGTGATAGGATCTTATGCACCTAATTTTAAGTCATGCGACTAAGTGCATCAAAAGTTATGCAAGAACAAAGTTGGTCTTCTAGGTAGTTCTAGGCATAGTTAGATCTATGGTAGAAGAATGTAAGTGAGAAGATAAATGGAATTATATATCACACATAGAAAAGATTTAGGAATAAATGAGCATATGGGTTTTTTCATTATCATGCCTAGTTTATATGGTCCAAATTTCAAAGTAGGAGATTGAGTGAAATAAAGTTATGAAGGTGAAAATTTAGCCTTCTAGGAAAAATTGAGATGGTCCCCATACTTAGTCAAATATACACAAAGTAAAATTTTATCTAGTCATAAGATCAATGGTTAGTAATTAATCATATATTGAAGATCCAATGATTCCTAGAAAAGTCAATTTGTAAAAGGCACCTATGAGTAAATGTGATGGTCACAAGTGTCACAATCATGGAGCTTGCATAGTAAATCTGTAGAGTGGTTTAAAGTTAATTAGACAATGATCAATGTGAGGATGCAAAGTGTCTCAATATAAAGAAATGATATAAATGTATATAAGGCATGTGATAATGCCAAGTGTCACATTCATGAGAGCTAAATAGAGATAAATTTTAAGCTTGTTATAAGATCGAATGATGAGCAATTGATCATGTAAAGAAGATCTAAGGGAGCAAGTGGACTCAAATGGGATAAACTACTTAGTGTTTAACCATATATAGAGATAATTTTCATATAAATATGAATATCTAATGGCATGTATAATCTTGGATTATAAAGATTAATAGATTCATTTTAAAGTTAAATAGTTAAAGTTCAAAAATATAGAAGGATCTAATAGAGAGCATGAGCCTATCAGACATTGATAAAATGCACACATTTTAAATTTGATCATATTCAATAAATACCATTAGATTTTGGAACTAAAATTAAGATCAATGGTCATTATTTAAAGGTCTATTCATCCCAATGGTCAAGTGGTGGAACATGCAAGAACTTGTAGGTAAGCGATAAATCACCACACACAAAATGAGTTTCATTTATTTAATCAATAAAATCTATGTAAATATGCATGTGAATTGAAACTATAGTTCATTAAAATCTATAAATAGTAATGAGACTAGGAATCATGGTAGTGGATCATGAGTTCAAGACATAAGGAACTTGTAGTTCAAGAAATATGAACTGAGTCTAGAAATGAGTGTGATGCATTAGTAAACAAGTGTGAACACAAGGAATAGATGGAATCCTATATCCAATGATTATATATATGTCATCTAGGATACAATATTTTTTTTTTGGAGTTACTTGAATTGTGTCAAATTGAGAAATATGGAGACATAGTGAAAAAGGGGCAAAGAAGAAAAGAGAAGAGATATGAAGTGTAGAGTTTGAATAGTTATAGACCAGACATGTAACATAGAACATATAATTTGATTTATTTATGAATATATGTTATAATTTTGAGTTACATATCCATAAAATAATCTGATAGGTAGGCTCCATCAAATAAGTTGGGTTGGTACTTAGTTAAGGAGTGGGTGCTTCCCTAGAGTAGGTGCTCTTAAATAAGGGGATTGGTGTCTCCTTAGGGTTGGTGCCCTTAAATATTATAACTAGTGAGGTTCTTTATTGTGAGGATGGATTTTTAGTAGCTATTTTCATAGTGTTTTTTCTCATATTGGGTTTTCCACTGTATATCATGTTTTTTGTATATTTGTGTGTATATGATCTCTGCATAAAGTTTTAATATGTATTAAAAGGCTTTGAAAAGGAATAAGTTAATCAATATACTAATTCACCCCCTCTCATTATGTAGTTGTGTTCCAAAATTTATCCCTTACAAGTTGTCTTGTATGTGAATAAGGATTTAGTGTGTGACACACAAAAGTACATATAATGACCTATCTTGTAACTTGTAAAATATGTCTCATGTGATGTTTATTTAGTACTTACAACTTGTGGGGATACTTCTCTTATGACTAATATAGAAATATGGATAAAATTTTAGGATTAACCACTTGAATTCTTGATTTAGTGCTTCTCGGTAAGTTACCTTGTGAGCTCTGTTATCACTCAAAGTTGTACTCTTTGAAGGAAATAATTCAATTCTCTTCAAAATTATACTAACATAGGATTGGCCCTAAATGTTTTAGGTGACCTATAGTGGCCAAACCTCTAGTTTATTGGGATAAATCCCATGATATATCAACTTAAGTTCTTCTCCTAATACTTACTAATATTGGGACGAAAATAGGTAGGATGAAAACATGAAAAGAAAATGTATCCTAAGGGTGGTGATGGACCAATCTTCACTTATCCTCTCTTAGTTGATCTTTAAACAAACTTTGTGAATATAATTAAAGACAAGTAACAAAATAGGATTATTGAAACACTTCCAAAAATAATTATTTCATGTGTAATTTATATGGAAGGTCTGAGACTTGAAGGCAATGGATGGAAGGTCTACATGAGACACTACGATTCAACTCACTCTTTAATACAACTACCACATTTAAACACTTCACATGACCTACATAGGATGAAAATATAACACTAGGTGAAACAAAGGAGATCCAAAATAATATTAATATGATACTTTTATACAAGTCAACAACCATAACACACACTAATATTGATAAATAAGTTTGTAATAGTCCTTTTCTCTTTTGATTCTCAAGGTTCAAGATATAATTTTGGTAGAGATTTGCTACACCCAATTGACGGATGATAAACAAAGTAATAAAGATATTAATATATAGAGTTTTGAGAAAGATATATGAAGGAATATTGGTGTATAATTGTCATGAAGAGGCCATAATGGTCCCATAATAGTTACAATAATCTTTCATACTCCACCATGTATTGCTTGGGTTGACTAATGCTTTGAATAAACACCTTAGAGCATTAAGGTATTATTTTAGAAAAATGTGTCCCATTAATATCCCATGCACAGCATACTCAATAAAATCCCTTACCCATAATCAATTATAAATAATTAAAAGAGGATGAATTAGGCCTTCTCCATGAGGCATTAAGTAGATGCCCTTATCTAAACATTATCTATGTTCAATAACCACAAAAAAACCATCATAATGCCAAATAATATGGAATATAATTAGCTCAAATGAAATTTAAATATGTATCATGATGTTACATTAAATCCATAATGGCCTTATATACCCATG
>JARHVA010003506.1:0-92500 GCA_037957365.1 Torreya grandis | reverse complement strand
ATGATTTAATTTGACATGTGTATGAATTTTTTTGAGTAGTATAGGAGGTTCCCAAGTTTGTTCAATGATTAAAATACAACTGGTAGTTTAAGGCCTAGTATGCATGGAAACCTACTATGGCCTAATGAGGGGTCAAGGTGAGTTTCCAAGGTAATAGTGAACATTTAATCATGGATTGAGGTGTAAGAGTTTTTTTTAAAAACTATAATAAAGGTATTAAGGAGATTTATAATGCATGAAATGGTGTTTTGAAGTCTCTCTAGATCACAGAATAAGGTTTTCAAACCTGAGAAGGAACTCTTAATGCTTATTGGTATGTCTAAACTTTACATGGTATATTGATTATTTTAGGAGAGATGGGTAAGTGCCATATATTACATCTCAAATAATTATTTTTTAATTTGAGTGGCAATAATGTATGAACAATCACTAATACCAGACCTGGTCTAAAACCCTCTCAAAACGATCATAATGATCTAAATTGAGAGATATTGCTATAAATGGACCAAAATTGTTTTTTAAGGAAAATTTTATGTTTTTATATTTTATATTAATCCATTATTCATCTCCAAGTGCTAGTGGTTTGTCAGAGTAGTGAGTTGAAGCTACATAAATATGCTTATTTCTAAATAATATGATGATAGAGATAGGGTTGACTAGGTGAATCAATGGAAATGGATGGAGGTTGAAGGTAAATAAATTTTAATGTTATATATTATTCTATTTTTACAAGTTATATTTTTCTTCAACCATTTTTTTCACCTAAGTTGACCTATCACTAAAATAGCTAACAATGAATAAAGTGAGAAAAACCAAGTGAGAGTGAGAAAGTGTTTAAGAATGAGTTATAGTGGATTAGGGAAGAATATAGTCATTTGGGATATTTTTTTAATAACTATACCTCATTTAAATTTTTTTATATTCTTTCTAATTCCTTTAAAATACTAAAAATAATGTTATGAAAGTAACCTTTCTGAGTGAGTTAAACTATGAAGGTGTTTGTTTTACATATTAGTGTAGATATCTCATGTTTACCATTATACCTATGTACTTGTGTGTTTGAATATTATTTGATTATTTTTAAGGATCACCTTAATTATTTATAATATTTTTTAAGTGTTTATACATGTGTTAAGATTCATGATCACCATGACTAGTTCTTAAGACAATTTTATTGTTTCAGGTGTGCTAGGTGAAGTGTAGAGTGTGAGACACTTTAAGTAATTTTTTTGAATAAAATATACTTTAAATTATTTTTTTATACATTAATTAAATATTCAAGGTTTATGGAAGTTTCAAAATAGTTTTAGGAGTTTTAATGTTGAATCCAATTTGGCTTATCAGACTATGTAAGGACTGTAAGAGAGTGGCTTAAGAGAGTGGTTTGCAAGACCAATATTTGATAACAAAAATGAATGATATATTTGTTTATATATTATATATATATGTATAAAATAATATATTAATATGTAATATAATTCATTTATTTGTCATTTTAAATGTTAAATACAAATTTCTACATGATTGTGTTTTTAGAACTATAGGTAGTTTTGAGCAGTCATCTTATAGAGATGAGTTGGAGGTGGTTTGTATAGATTTCAAGGATATAATACAAATGTAGTTTTTATAAATTTATTTTAATTCCATTTTCATTTATTTTTACTCATGATAAGTCCATTTTCAAGTGTGAAAAGTAAAAAGCTTTTCATTGTGTTTTTAGAACCTTGTGGGAAGTTTTTAGTGAACTTGTGAAGGCTATTTGTTTGAGATCATATGCCCTATTTGTTGATGTCTAATGGAAATGGGTTTGACCCTAAGTTCATGAATGATATTTAATATTATTTTTTCATGTGGTTACTTGGTAAAGTTTATTGTATGCTTTAGTTATATGAGACAATGTTTTTCTATGTATGAAGGGCTAATTTGAGTAAGCCTATTAGTATGGTTGAAGTGATGATTTGGAATAATAGGTAGCATGCAGCTATGTGAATGATATAATATATATATTTGAGGTATATTAGAATATTTTAATTAATTTTTAAATACTCAAATTGTTTCAAGGGGTCAGAGTGTAAGGTGTGCCTTGGGAAAGGCCTAATTCCATTAGCTCTCTATTAGGCCTAACAACATTTTCCTCCCTATGAGAGATGACTAATTTGTGTAATGATTTTTTATTTTATTAAATTCTATTGTAGACATATTAAAATTATTATCTAATTGTGATAATATTATTTTTTGACAAAGATGGGTAAAATAAAATGTTTAGAATAAAAGCAAGGCCTAATTGGCCTATTTGATTTAGTAAGAGTGTTTACAACACAAGGTAATAAAAGGGATAATAAAGGAAAATAATTATTCCATGTATACCTATATTAATAGTCATATTATCATTCATGAACATCCATTATATATTATACAAGTAGATGATAATGTTAATGGTTCTAATGAGCCTAGAAGAAGCATATTGAGTGAGTGATCTTAGAAGGCTATTTGAGAGGGGTAAAAGGATAAGGAGAGATAAATAAGTGGATTGATGATTGAGAGACCATAAAATATAAATAATCAGATTACTAAAATTTTATGATATATATAAACTAATATACATAAGAGAGATCTAAATAAGAGATCCTAATCTTTTGTTTGAGAAATAAGTTATTGTGAAGGTGATCAAACTTGTCTTAAATAGGTTGGTGCTTAGCTAAGAAGGGAGTTAGAGCTGCCTTAATGGTTGGATATTTCATAATTATGATTGAAGTGGATAGTTTAGTTCCAAGTCATTTATGGAGTTGGATCCTCCCTAAAAGTTGGATCTTGATAAAGACTAGCTGAGTGGATGCTTGATTAGGTAAGGGTTAGAGCTCTTTGTGGGGTTGGTACCTCACTAATTTTTGTTTAATTTATTATAGGATAGTAGTAAAAGTGGTGTGATAGTGGGTTTTATCCCCCATGAGGGTTTTCCACATATATTTGGTGTACATGTGTTGATATATTATTTCATGATTATGTGGTTATTCTTCTATGCATTGTTATATCTCTATGTTACTTTGAATGGTTAAAGAATGATGAATGGAATTGAATGAAATGTTTGTAAACTAATTCACCCCCATATTAGTGGTCATTATTCCAATAAATGGTATCATATTAGTTCCTTTGGGGGTGTTTTTACAGCTTTAAGTGATCCTCAAAGTACAAAATGATCAGGCTTGTGAAGGTGAGTTACAAGATCAATATGTTTATCAGTTTGTGGAAGAAGAAATATTGGTGGATTTTCGACTAATATTGGTAGATGTTACATGCCAAGAAGGTGTTTGAAAAATATGCATTCCAAGGTGGTCTACTTGGTCAACTAACATGGTATAAGGAAGGTGTTGCTTGGTTTAGGTCTACACCTAAACCTATGTCTTTGACACCACCAAGTCTATTAAAGCATGATGAATAATGTAGAAGCACGTAAGCTAGTATAATGTTCTAGTGAGATTTAAAAATCTATATCATAGGTGCTCATCAATATTTATGTTGAGATAATCTTGTTTTAGCTTTGAAATAAAATACTATGAAGTGATCTGTATCATCACAAAGAGATCTATAAGTGAAGGATGAGTTGATCATCAAGCAAAAGGAGTTGAGTTGATTATGTGAAACTACCATAGATGAGTAGAGGTTTGTTATTAGCCTGAGTATGTTCTTGAGAAGTATTTGAAGTCTGTTTGAGCATTTATGAGGTATAAAGTTATGAGCATGTATCCTTATTTTTGTGTGTATGTTTGTTAAGCATATGTAATTTGAGGTGATAATATCTAATAGATGATTTATAATAAAGTTGATGAATTATAAATTGGTCTAGAACACCAATGAGGATATGAAGATCTACGAAGATGATTGTACCTTATAAACATAGTCAATAATGAAAAATTTTAGTTTGGATGATTATGAAAGTGTTTGAAACTTTTGGCATGGCTTACATGAGTGAGGTTTTCAAGACTTCATGAAATAGTGAAAAAATGAATTATATGAGGACATTGACAAAGTGTGTGAAGTACAAGACTAATCAGAATACTCTTAGTCAGAGGTTTGATATGCCATAATAGTCTTGACAGAGTTTGATGATGGTTTAACAGAGGTATGCCATAAAGATTGAGGTCTCATAAGACCTAATTGATAGTTTGGTAGGTGGAAGTTATTATGAGATGGTTTGAGCCATGATGGATTATAGAGAATAAACTATTTCATGAATAATATATTATTGTGGCATGTGTCTAGAATACTAAGATTATTCTTTCGAAAAATGTTATTATTTGTATTCAAACCAATGATGTGTTGGCTAAACTTGAAAGGAGATCATGGTCTTAGGCAAAGTTTTGTACCTCTTGATTAATAAGTTATCTACTTCAGTATATATGAACATAAGATGAGGTGAAATTATATTTGGATTGATCAAAATGAGGTTAGTAATATACACATAGTATGAGGATAAAGGATGAGATCTTGACCTTATTTGAATTTTGTTTTATTCAAGTAACATCTAGGGTTCGCTTGAGTGAAAAATAGATAAGGAAAAATATTTAGGATCTTATGTGATCAAGAAGAGTTCTCTAATATTTATGTCTAATTTTCAATACCTAGGGCTTATGATAATCATGAAGTAACTGGGAAAATATATTGCTTCAATAAATATTTGAGTAAGTTGCAATCAATTTCAGGTCCAAAGACCATGTGTCAAGGTATGAAGAGATGAATGGATTCAGGTAAGATCAAGAGAAAAAGATGAGCTATATGGTAAGAGATAATGGATATTTGTGGAGTCATGATAGACATAGGTTAAGATGTTGAGTCATAAAGTCAAGTTGAGAGATAATATTTCTATAATTATAAGGTAAGCATTTAGTCAATTTTATCTAGTAAGCACTATTGAGCTTAAGTGAAAAGACATTATGGTAGTTGTAGAGACCCTTTATTAGTAATTTCAAAGGGGAAGAGAATAATATTTATGGTGAACTTATTTTTGAAGGTTTATTAATTATGTCTACAAGGTGACCAAGGTGGTTGATGAAGTGTCATGTGTGTTAGGATGAAAATGATAATGTTTGTTTGATATTGGTTGATGAAGGGAGTTGGAGCTGCCTTGAAGGTTGGATATTTCATAATTATAATTGAAGTGGATAGTTTGGTTCCAAGTCACTTAGGGGGTTGGATCCTCCTTAAAAGTTGGATCTCGATAAATAGTAGCTGAGTGGAAGCTTGATTAGGTAAGGGCTAGAGCTCCTTGTCGGGTTGGTACCTCACTAAATTTTGTTTATTTTATTATAGGATAGTAGTAAAAGTCATGTGATAGTGGGTTTTATCCTCCATGAGGGTTTTCCACATATATTTGGTGTACATGTGTTGATATATTATTTCATGTTTATGTGATTACTCTTCTATGCATTGTTATATCTCTATGTTAGTTTGAATGGTTAAAGAATGATGAATGGAATATATATATATATATATATGTATATATATATATGTATATATATATATATATATACACATATGTATTTATATATGTATATATATGTGTGTGTATGTATGTATGTATATATATATATATACATACATATATGTATATATGTATATATATATCTGTGTGTGTGTGTATATATATGTATGTATGTATGTATATGTGTGTGTGTATCATGGGCCATAACACCTCTTTCAATGCAATCTCTACCTCATTCACATGTTTTCATCTACTTGGACCTCTTGTCAATCATTCTCTTTCTTGTAGAATACTTTGATCAACACTATCTAGTGCATGGGACTATAGTGGTTGATGTTGGTTGCAAAAAAAACTTATTTTAGCTCTTATAAGGGTGTAATAATATCCAAAATATCATGTTTAAATATTGATCATAGGATTAAGGCTTATCTCATCTAACCTTGCCAATGTATTTGTATACACAGTCATATTTATGCCTATGTGTCATGAGTATGAAACATGGACTAGATGGTCATCTTAGAATGCTATCATCATAATGTGTAACCTATAGGGTTTGTTATAGTTTATTATTTATGAGACTCCACTTTCATATGTTCTAGGCATTTTAAATCTCCATAGTTTATTACCTTCTCATTCTAGGCAACCCTGACTGATTCTATGTGTGCAACTTAGTTCAAAATTACTCCTATAGATTTATTTGCCTTTGGTGAGATGACCTCCATGATTTACCTTTTCTATTTGTTTGTTTATCCTCCCTTTAAGTTAATATACTATAGTATACTTAGGGTAGGATGTAGAACTAAGACTTTTCAATAGTATTATAGGAACTAGTTCATGTATGTTGATTGACCTAGGGGCTTATGGAACATGGTCTCTAAGTTATGAGAGTGACTTATTAGTTACACTAGATGTATCAATGGATCTATTGTGTTCCAATACATCTATATAAGATATACATATACTCAATCAGTCTTATATTATGTGCTCATGGTATCACCATGAATACTTGAAGGACTTAACTAGGGTGGATTTAGGCCAATTCCTATAGGTGGTGATTTACTCAATTAATAAGGTTTATGACTATGTATACTCACTTATTATATCATTGATGGCATATTATATATGGTGCAATATTTATACCTTGTTCACATGCTTAAGGTTTTAATAGAGGATAGTGATGTATGGGTGAATGATAGTAAAATCATATGGAGTCTAAAAATGGAATGTACGGCTCAGAACTAAGGTGAAATGATAGTCATGATATTATCAAAAAGGGAGAAGCTCTTTAAGGGTTTGAAATAAACTAGGATCTCAACCCAAGATGACATACAAGGACCATAGTAATGTCCATACATGTAACTAATAGAATATATCAATTTGAGATCATTAATGAATCACATATTGTGAAAAGTGGAAACCTATGAATCCCCAAAAAATCTTAACATTTTTTAAATAACCTTAACATCTATGAAAAGGAATATGAAGGTGTTTGAGGGAATATTGGTAGTTCCTAAGCCTATGGGGGTTATGATGAAGCTTAAAAACCTTGAAACAATGATACCTTGGTATGAATGTAATACTACATGTTGTGTTTTTACTATGTTTTGATAATCCTCAAGCTACCATTATGTAATATACTACCTTATCTTGTAGTGAAACTTAGACATGTAGGAAGTTTTCACTTAGAGGGATGATTTGAGAGAGTTAGAGGTCTATCTAACATTGAAATTTGAACCAAAGATGTATGAATAACTTTAAGACACTCAATTGAACCTTCAACATTATTCACCTTTAAGTGTATATATTGAATACTCCTCACCAATGCAACCTTGATTGTAGACTATAAATATTGGTAGTTTAGATGTTTCTCAGTCCTATAGGCCTACATATGTGAACAAAATGTCTAGGATGCCATGAAAAGTTATTTAAAGAATAGAAGAACTAGGAACAATCATTTTTTTGATCAAACAACCCCATAACTCAATGAAACTATTTACCTTCTTTTTCCATATGAAGATGAGGATAGTGATCATATTGTAAGTTGTCATTGATGTCATATGTTTGTGTATGGATATTTATTTCAAAACAATAATGAGTTATGTTGATCCATTTTAATGTCTTGTGATGAATAGTTAGGAATGATGAAATAAGTTATTACATGTCATTAATGAAGGATGACATGAGAAGGATTGAGAATGGGATATCTAGTTTGGTGCAAGAAGGATCATGATGGATCTAGCACATAAAGTCACATAGGAATAAGAGGATGTCCAAGGAATCTCTAAGATTCATTTAATACATCAAAACACCTAGGTATGTTTCATAGTATGACTACATAGGTAAGACTTACAGGTCTAATATTCAAATAAGCTAGTTGTAGACTCTATCTAATCTAACTAGGGGTCCTAAAATGTTAACATGACCTATGAAGGATGAAAAATGTTACTATAACATGTGATAATATGTTTTAACATATGAATAAGGTATAAATTACATATACAGTGGTTCCAAGGTAAGGTATTGAGGCTTAACTTTTGCATAAAAAACCTAGTGTGATGGAATAGGCTTGGTAGCTTGTTGAGAAAAATAGTATGAGACTTGTGTGAATAATTTTGGAAACACATGAGAAAGGTATGATTTAATTTGACATGTGTATGAATTTTTTTTAGTCATATAAGAGGTTCCCAATTTTTTTCAATGGTTAAAATACAACTGGTAGTTTAAGGCCTAGTATGCATGGAAACATACTATGCCCTAATGAAGGGTGGAGGTGAGTTTCCAAGGTAATAGAGAACATTTAATCATGGAATGAGGTGTAATAGTTTGTTTTAAAAATTAAAATAAAGGTATTAATGAGAATTTAAATGCATGAAATGGTGTTTTTAAGTCTCTTTAGATCACAGATTAAGGTTTCCAAACCTAAGAAAGAACTCTTAATGCTTATTGCTATTTCTAAACTTTGCATGGTATATTGATTATTTTAGGAGACATGGGTAAGTGCCATATATTACATCTCAAACAATTATTTTTTAATTTTTAGTGGCAATAATGTATGAACAATCACTAATACCAGAACTGGTCTAAAACCATCTCAAAACCCTCATAATGATCTAATTAGAGAGATATTACTATAAATGGACCAAAATGGTTTTTTAAGGAAAATTTTATGTTTTTATATTTAATATTAATCCATTACTCATCTCCAAGTGTAGTGGTTTGTGAGAGTAGTGAGTTGAAGCTAAATAAATATGATTGTTTCTAAATAATTTGATGCTACAGATAGGGTTGACTAGGTTAATCCATGGAAATGGATGGAGGTTGAAGGTAAATAATTTTTCATGTTGTATATTATGGTATTTTTACAAGTTATATATATTTTTTAAACCATTTTTTTTACCCAAGTTGACCTATCGCTAAAATAGCTAACAATGAATAAAGTGAGAAAAACCAAGTAAGAGTGACAAAGTGTTTAAGAATGAGTTATAGTGGATTAGGGATGGATATAGTTGTTTGGGATGTTTTTTCAATAACTAAACCTCATTTAAATTTGGTTATATTCTTTCTAATTCATTTAAAATAGTGAAAATAATGTTCTGAAAGTAACCTTTCTGAGTGAGTTAAACTATGAGGGTGTATGTTTTAGATATTAGTGTAGATATCTCATGTTTACCATTATACCTATGTACTTGTGTGTCTGAATATTATTTTATTGTTTTTAAGGATCATCTTAATTATTTATAATCTTTTTAAAGTGTTTATACATGTGTTAATATTCATGATCACCACGACTAGTTCTTAAGACAATTTTATTGTTTCAGGTGTGCTAGGTGAAGTGTAGAGTGTGAGACACTTTAAGTAATTTTTTTGAATAAAATATACTTTAAATTATTTTTTTATACATTAATTAAATATTAAATGTTTATGGAAGTTATAAAGATATTTTTAGGATTTTTAATGTTGAATCCAATTTGGCTTATCAGACTATGTAAGGACTGTAAGAGAGTGGCTTAAGAGAGTGGTTTGCAAGACCAATATTTGATAACAAAAATGAATGATATATTTGTTTATATATTATATATATGTATAAAATAATATATTAATATGTAATTTAAGTCATGGATTTATCATTTTAAATGTTAAATACAAACTTCTACATGATTGTGTTTTTAGAACTAAAGGTAGTTTTGAGTAGTCATCTTATAGAGATGAGTTGGAGGTGGTTTGTATAGATTTGAAGGATATAATACACATGGATTATTTTATAAATTTATTTTACATCCATTTTAATTTATTTTTCTTCATGATAAGTCCATTTTCAAGTGTGAAAAGTCAAAAGCTTTTCATTGTGTTTTTAGAACTTGTGGGAAGTTCTTAGTGAACTTGTGAAGGCTATTTGTTTGAGGTCATATACCCTTTTTGTTTATGTCTAATGGAAACGGGTGTGACCCTGAGGTAATGAATGATATTTTAATATTATTTTTTCATGTGGTTGCTTTTTGAGGTTTATTTTAGGCTTTAGTTAAATGAGATAATTTTTTTCTATGTATGAAGGGCTAATGTTGAGTGAGCCTATTAATATGGTTGAAGTGATGATTTGGAATAATAGGTGGCATGTAGCTATGTGAATTATATAATGTGTATATTTGAGGTATATTAGAATATTTTAATTAATTTTTAAATACTCAAATTGTTTCAATGGATCAGAGTGTAAGGTGTGCCTTAGAGAAGGCCTAATTCCATTAGCTCTCTAATAGGCCTAACAACATTTTGGTCCCTATGAGAGATGATTGATATATGTAATGATTTTTTATTTTATTAAATTTTTTTGTCAACATATTAAAATTATGAACCAATTTTTATAATATTATTTTTTGACAAAGATGGGTACATTAAAATGTCTAGAATAAAAGCAAGGCCTAATTGGCCTATTTGATTTAGTAAGAATGTTTAGAACACAAGGGAATAAAAGGGATAATAAAGAAAAATAATTATGCCATGAATATCTATATTAATAGTCATATTATCATTCATGAACATCCATTATATATTATATAATTAGATCATAAGGTCAATGGTTCTAATGAGCCTAGAAGAAGCACATTGCGTGAGTGATCTTAGAGGGCTATTTGACAGGGGTAAAAGGATAAGGAGAGATAAATAAGTGGATTGATGATTGAGAGACCATAAAATATAAATAATAGGATTACAAAATTTTATGATATATATATATATATATATATATATATATATATATATATATAACCTCATATATATAAGAGAGAAATCTGAATAAGAGATCATAATCTATTGTTTGAGAAACAAGTTATTGTGAAGGTGATCAAACTTGTATTGGATAGGTTGGTGCTTAGCCAAGAAGGGAGTTGGAGTTGCCTTAATGGTTGGATATTTCATAATTATAATTGAATTGGATAGCTAGGTTCCAAGTCACTTAAGGGATTGAATCATCCTTAAAAGTTCGATCTTGATAAATACTAACTGAGTGGATGCTTGATTAGGTAAGGGTTAAAACTCCTTGTGGGGTTGGTACCTCACTAAATTTTGTTTAATTTATTATAGGATAGTAGTAAAAGTGGTGTGATAGTGGGTTTTACCCCCATGAGGGTTTTCCACATATATTTGGTGTACATGTGTTGATATATTATTTCATGTTTATGTGATTACTCTTCTATGAATTGTTATATCTATATGTTAGTTTGAATGGTTAAAGAATGATGAATGGAATTGAATGAAATATTTGTAAACTCATTCACCCCCATATCAGTGGTTATTATTCCAATAATTGGTATCATATTATTTCCTTTGGGGGTGTTTTTCCAGTTTTAAGGTGATCCTCAAAGTACAAAATGACTAGGCTTGTGAAGGTGAGTTACAAGATCAATATGTTTATCAGTTTGTGGAAGAAGAAATATTGGTGGATGTTTATTTAATATTGGTAGATGTTACATGAAAATAAGGTGTTTACAAAAAATGAATTCCAAGATGGTCTACTTGGTCAACTAACATGGTATAAGAAAGGTGTTGTTTGGTTTAGGTCTACACCTAAACCTATGTCTTAGACCCCACCAAGTCTATTAAAGCATGATGAATAATGTAGAAGCACGTAAGCTAGTATAATGTTCTAGTGAGATTTAAAAATCTATCTTATAGGTTTTCATCAATATTTATGTTGAAATAATATTGTTTTAGCTTTGAAATAAAATACTATGAAGTGATATGTATCATCACAAAGAGATCTACAAGTGAAGGATGATTTTATCATCAAGCAAGAGGAGTTCAGTTGATTCTATGAAACTATCATAGATGAGTAGAGGTTTATTATTAGCCTGAGTATGTTCATGAGAAGTATTTGAATTCTATTTGAGCCTTCATGAGGTATAAATTTATGAGCATGTATCCTTATTTTTGTGTATATGTTTGTTAAGCATATATACTTTGAGGTGATAATATCTAATAAAGGATTTATAAAAAAGTAGATGAATTATAAATTGGTCTAGAAAACCAATAAGGATATGAAGATCTATGAAGATGATTGTACCTTATAAACATAGTCAATAATGAAAAATCTTAGTTTGGATGATTATGGAAGTGTTTGAAACTTTTGGCATGGCTTACATGAGTGAGGTTTTTAAGACTTCATGAAATAGTGAAATAATGAATTATATGAGGACCTTCACAAAGTGTGTGAAGTACAAGACTGATCAGAATACTCTTACTTAGAGGTCCAATATGCCATAATAGTCTTGATAGAGTTTGATGATGGTTTAACAGAGGTATGCCATAAAGATTGAGGTCTCATAAGACCTAATTGATAGTTTGGTAGGTGGAAGTTATTATGAGATGGTCTGAGCCATGATGGATTTTAGAGAATAAAGTATTTCATGAATAATATATTATTATGGCATGTGTCTAGATTAATAAGATTATTCTTTAGAACAATGTTATTATTTGTATTCAAACCATTGATGTGTTGGGTAAACTTGAAAGGAGATCATGGTCTTAGGCAAAGTTTTGTACCTCTTGATTAAGAAGGTATCTACTTTAGTATATATGAACCTAAGATGAGGTGAACTTATATTTGGATTGATCAAAATGAGATTATTAATATACACATAATATGAGGATAAAGGATGAGATCTTGACCTTATTTGAATTTTTTTTTATTCAAGTAACATCTAGTGTTCCCTTGAGTGAAAAATAGATAAGGACAAATATTTAGGATCTTATGTGATCAAGAAGAGTTCTCTAATATTTATGTCTAATTTTCAAAACCTAGGGCTTATGACAATCGTGAAGTAAGGGGGAAAATATATTGCTTCAATAAATATTTGAGTAAGTTGCGATCAATTTTGGGTCCAAGGACCAGGTGTCAAGGTATGAAGAGATGAACGGATTCAAGTAAGATCAAGAGAAAATGATGAGATGTATGGTAAGAGATAATGGATATTTGTGGAGTCATGATAGACATAGGTTAATGTGTTGAGTCATAAAGTCAAGTTGAGAGATAATAGTTCTATAATTATAAGGTAAGCATTCAGTCAATTTTATCTAGTAAGCACTATTGAATTTAAGTGAAAAGACTTTATGGTAGTTGTAGAGACCCTTTATTAGTAATGTCAAAGGGGAAGAGAATAATATTTATGGAGAAGTTATTTTTTAAGGTTTATCAATTATGTCTAGAATGTGACCAAGGTGGTTGATGAAGTGTCATGTGTGTTAGGATGAAAATGGTAATGTTTGCCTGATATAGGCAATGACAATGTTTTCTTGAAGTGACATTTATTCTTGTATTATTCTTCAATGTTTGCTTGATATAGGCAATTGATGGTTTAGAGAGATATAGCACACATGTAGGTCTTTAAGGATAAATAGGAAGTTAAGAGGTATCCATAAATGTCTTGGTGAAGCTCTGGTGTGTTACTTGATCATTTGGAATAAGAAACATGCATCTTCTAGCTTAAGATAAGTCAGACCATCATTGCATGTCATGCAGATATGGATGAACCAAAAATGTTTGTGAGTTTATTTCTACTACCTAGAAAGTCAACTAAAGTCAAAGGATTTCATGGAAATGTTTTTTATAGTGTCAAGAAGGTCCCCAAAAAAATTGTACTCTTGAATTATTTTCTATCTCAAGTTATAAAGATTAAAAGTTACTATTATAGCCTATATCATGCTAGATACTATCAAATTTAAATATGTTAAAGTTTGAGGCTATCTAGTTAGTAGAACTAATGGTGGACATTAAATCATAAATCTTAATCCAACAATGTGGATAAAATTTGATATGTCAAATATGAATGTGTTAGTGACATGTGTCATATTCAAAAAGCTTAGATAAAAAATTAGTGGTTCATGGATGATATTTTAGTCAAAAGATAGATAGTATGGGTCAAGTCAACATGTCAATGTTCATAGAAGGCATGCAAGAATACCAAGTGGCATGATCATAAAGAGATGATGTTAGATTAATCATTATTATTTCAATATAAAAATTAGGCTAATCTACATGGATTGATAGTGCATATTTATCCATAGTTACCAGGATGCATGAGATGAGGTTAAGGTGATTGATGTTCAATGTCTATACAGTGATTGTTGGAATTCAAATATTCAAAATTGGAAAGAAAACTAGTGCTCAATTTTTATGGCTATATCTTTTTATCTAGGTAGAATTTGATGGTGATGTAAAAGGAAAAGTTGTAGATGACTTCAAGGTGCATCCAACAATGTTGATTAAAAAATTTGTCTGTTCATGTAGTTGTAGATAATTGAGTTGTTCTTGATAGTATTTTGATGTTTCAAAAATGATTTAACTATTAGATTTTATTATATGCTCAATAAGGATCATTTGTGTGAATTTTGAAGGTTTGAACAATCTATATTTAATATTAAAAAGGCTTTAAAGTTTACTATATATTTATTCATGGTGTTATTATGTACAGATTAATGTCTGAGTAAGTTATGATTTAGCAAAATAGTGTTTGTGTGGGAGATCACCTAAATATGTCCTAAATATCATATGGAATGGACTCATGTAATTGAAAGTGATTTTACGAGCTTAATTTACTTGATGAAGTTCTAAATGGGTGAATAGGTCTTTATGAGACCTATAAGGGCAACTAAGGTCTAATTGAAAGGTGTGCATGCTTAAGTGTGACCCATAGGTGTTATGGCCAACTTGTGACAATGTATTTTAGTAATGTTTTATCATGTGATAAGTATTAATGGTTAATACAAGTATCATGTCTAAAAAATAAGATAATATTCATGAAGACTCTATAAAGAGTGGAGACCAAGGCTATGGTTTCTAGATTTATGAGTGAAGAAAAGAGAAAATGTGACATTGAGAGAAGGAAACTTTGAAAGAGAAGTTACATGTTAACGAGGACCATCATAGAGAAAAGAGGATCAATCATGCTTATCTAATCAAGTTGATGAATGTGAACATATAGGTTATTAGACCTAATAAGCCTAGAAGAGGTAGACTAAATGAGTAAGCCATAGAGGTTGATTGAATGAGTGTGCTTATTAGATGGATTTAAGAGTTGATTAGGTTGAGTGTGTGCATGACATATATGTTAGGTTACTATTGTTTTGATAGAATTTTTTGGATGTTTTTTTATTATGGTGTGATTAGAAGTGAAGAGTGATCCAAAATGGTTTTTTGGATGCACTACTTGTTTGTGTAAGTTTGTGAGAGTGTAAAGGGTAAAGAGTGAAAGTAAAACAAGTCCATCATCAAGTGTATAAGACATCAAATCAAAGGTAGAGATCAAATCAAGGTAGATAACTGGGTGCTTGGTTGCAATGGAGGTTGTATCCTCCTTGCTAGTTGGAGTTATCTAAATGTCAAGTCGGTGATTGACTAAATCAAGGGGTGGGCATTCCTTGGTCCGTTGGTGATGATCTAAATATTAGATCTTGTTTTATAGGACTGTAATCCATCTTATATGGTTTAGTGGGTTTTATCCCCTAAGAGGGTTTCTCAAATATATGATGTGTTCATGTGATGAATGCTCTTATGTATGATCTGGATGTAAGTGATTTCATGTTCATGTTAATTGATCAAGTTGATATATGTTGAATGTTAAAGAGTTTTGAATCTAATTATATTATCTTGCATCACTAACTCACCCCTTCTCTTGGTCATTATACCTATAATAATTAGAATCAAAGTAGGACCTTCTATGCAAGTTTAACCACTTGAAGGTGATCCAAGGTACAATGTGGCTAAGAAATTAGAAAAAGAGAATCAAGAGTTGAAGTCTTAAGTAGAGGTTACTTATCCATGTCTAAAATAAAGTGAATAAAAATACAATAATATCAAGGAATTTATTGAGAAGTATAGTGATAATATAAGAGATTATGATCAATAAGAAGATCATAAAAAGACCATGTCCTCAAATTTTTAGGCTATTACGAATGAGTGCATCAAGATAAATAAGGAACTATAATCATTGAAAAGAAGCTTAAGATCAAAAGATGATAAAGAGAAGATCAACATTCTTGAGGATTAATTAAGGGTTACATGGACAAATATGAGCTCAAGAGAGGAAGTTTTTAGACATCTCAAGACTCAGTTAGAGGAGACTAATGCCAAGTTGAGTTCAAAGCAAGGTTAGGATGATGAGTTGAAATGCAATCTTGATCCTATAAATATTATTAAAGAGAAAGCATATATATTGAAGGATGACATGGATAAAGAAGCTAATATGGATAAGAAGACTATCCAAGTTCTCAAAATTTAGTTAGAGGCTTCAAGTTCAAATATGAAAGCTAAAGAGGATGAGAGCATTTAATTAAAGACCAAGTTATATTCATTGAAGGATGAACATGAGAAATTTGATGTCAAGATAAACAAGACTGAGAAAGAGCAAGAGAGTTCATATCAATACAAGAAGGATATTAGTACCAAGATCAATAAAAAAAGATCCATCAGTCAACTATGTGCCATGAGGTATGAAAACCCTTTTAATGGTTGTTGTTATGCTTGTCATAGGTTTAGTCATAAGGCAAGAGACTTTCTAAGAAGAAACTTTAGAAGGAAGAAAAATTGGTCATTTAGAGGTATGGATAATATAGTCTATTATAATTTTCATAACATGGGACATATTACTAGATTTTTCTCAATATTACATGGGAAAAGACTAACATAGGTATGGATACCTAAGATAGTTAAGCTTGAGCATAGTGATCCTAAGAGACAAGATGGTATGTTTGTTGATATTCATAATATTCATCAATCAAAAGGTATGAATAATGTTTCTATTGGTCATATTGAAATATATTGTAAAAATAATCTCTCAGATCATAAAAAGAAGCATGGACATCCTACTATGCTCAAAGGTCAATCTTTGGTATGGAATCTTAAGGAAGTGAAGACCAAAATAAATAATTCTATTAGGGTAAAAGATCAAGGTGGAGTGCTTGCCAAAGTAAAAAATGAATCAGATTTGAAGAAGGTTCAAGAATGCCAAGAGAATGTATCATCTATCTATAATAAAAGAAGAATATTGTAGAGGATCAACATGTTGCTTCTCTTAAGCCTAAGAAGAAGAATACGAACTATCAATATTAGATGACCAAGGAGGAGAAGGAATATGACTAGTTGTGGGAAAATATTAGTTTCACATTGTTTTAGGACATTGTGGGTCAAGGTGTCTCTATCTAGGATTTAAGGAGACACTTGAAAAGCAAGAGGAAACATGGTGGATACCTATTGAGCTTTGATTAGCATTATAGAATAAGAATATCATTTGAAGATATGTGGTGATAAGGGGAGCATACGTTATATGTTCCCATCATGATTATGATATGAAGAAGATCATTGATTTGAAGGTGATTACTTTATGAGTTATTCATTTCAAGATATAGACATCAAGTATGTGTTCTCAAGGTATGTTTAGGGATTTTAGTTCTGAAGGTCTACTGGCAGAGTGTGGAGGTTTCCAAGTTTCAAAACAAGAAATATGAGTTTCCAAGATTATTTTGTTGCATATAAATGTGTCTTGACTCCATTCAATTTTTTTATAGGAGATTTAATGCTTTGAAGATATTTTTTGTGTAAATTGAAGTTTTTAAAGTAATCTTAGGTTTTCCAAGTATTGGCTTAAGGGCAAGGAGGTCAAAACCCAAGTGAATGGTCTATGGGTTATACAAGGTGTGTGACCTTATAATTTGGTCTATAAGTGTGATTTATTTATATCCAAGTGTGAGAGAAGTTTCAAGTGCTATTGCTAACTAAAAGGTAGTGAGTTGACTACATTTTATTTGAAAATCTAGTATTTTTGCCCATGTTTGTTTATATCTTATATTATTTGAGGTATAATGTTACTTGATATATTGAAATGGCCAAATGGGTTGTCAAAAAGTGTTTCATGGTCATCTGAAAGGATGTGGTGTCTTTCATAGATGAGAATTTATGTAAATAGAGGGCTAATTGGCTAGTAGGTTTGTGAAGGAGCTATGTTGTAGAAGTAGAGTTGGAGGATGAATTTTGGAAAGAATGAGGGGACAGATGAGATTACTTAAAATATGAAATTTCAAGTTTTTAATGTTTATACACAACAAATATATGAGATTTTCAAGGTTTGGGTAGGGATATTAGGCCTTTATGTATGCTATTAAAGATAAGAGTGGTCTTTGGTCATTTTCTCCAAATGACAAAGGTATGCTTGTTCTTGAATGAGTTAGTTTTTTTTATGCATATTTCTTGTTTGAAGTTTGGCTTATTCATATACTACTAATAATGGAGGTAGCTTGAAGTAAGAAAGGATGAAGGCAAGTGTGATTGTTTCATCATGGTTGGAAATCATCTGAAGGTACTCAAAGGATGCCTAATCTTAGAAGCTATGTATGATCAAAGAAGAGTGTAATCATGGAGGATGGTTGAGAAGATTAGGGTAAGAATAGGTATGAATAGTGTTATGTGGATTTTTTATCATCTCTTAAAGGTGGTCCTATCCTATTATTGGACCTTGAAGTCTTTTCAGGTTTGCAAGATCAAGAGTTGAGACCACTTTGTCATTGTGTCAAATGGGTAGAAAATGATTTGTATTGGTGTTGACATCAATTAAAACGGGGGATATTATTGGAGGTTTATCAATGATGTATCCAAGGTGACCATGGTTTATTAAGTGTCATGTGTGTTAGGATGACAGTGGTAAATAGTGATTCAATTTACTTTAGTGTTTTTGCATTATTCTTCAATGTTTTCTTGATATAAGAAATTAATGGTTTGGAGATATACAACACATATGCAAGTATATAATGAAAAATAAGAATTTGTGTGGCATCCATAGATGTCTTGTTGAAGCTCTGGTGTGTCAACTAATCATTTGGAACAAAAAAAATGAATCTTATACCTTAAGAGAAGTCAAATCATCATTGCACATCATACATATATAAATGAGCTATCAAAGTGTATGCATTTATTTTTGGTACTTAAAAAGTCAACTAAGGTCAAAGGATTTCATAGAGATGTTTTTTATAGTGTTAAGAAGGTCCCCTAAAAAATTTGAACCTTGAAATGTTGCTCTTATAGACTATGTTGCATGAGAGACTATCAAGTTTAAATACATTGAAGTCTGAGGTCAGCTAGTCAGTTAATCTAACAATGCACATAAAATCATAGATCTTGATCCAATGGTGTACATAAAAGTCAATATGTCAAAGATGAACATGATAGTTACATGTTTCACATTCACATATCTTGGATAAAAAACCAATGGTTCACACATGATCATGTAGTCAAAATATTGATCGTGTAAGTCAAGTCAATAGGTCACTGTGCATAAAAGGCACACAAGACATCTAAGTGGAATGATCATGGAAGAGAGGATATTAGATAAATATTGAGTGTTTTAATATAAAGAATATCTTAATCCATAGAGATAGATGGTGCATATTTATCCATAGTTTCCAAGATGCATGAGATGAGGTTAAGATGTTTGATGTTTAATGTTTGTACAGTGACCATTGGAATTCAAATATTTGAATTTATGAAGAAAACCAATGTTATGTTTTTGGGCTATATATTTTGATCCAATAGAATTTGATGGTTGTGTAATAGGAAATGTTTATAGGACTTAAAGGCACATCTAAAAATGTTGATTAAAATATTTGGATGTTCGTATAGTTTTAGGAATGGAGCTTCAAAGGTGACTATGTATTTGTCCATGTTCTACTAGTGACTCGAGAAGGATAATTGATTTTTTCTTGATAGTATTTTTATGTTTCAAAATGGTATAACTATTTGAATTTTTTGTATACTAAATGAGGATCATCTATGTGTATTTTTGAGGTTTGATCAATCCATATTCAATATGAACAAAGGCTTTAAATTAGACTATATGTTCATTCATGGTGTTATTATGTATAGATTGATGTTTGAGTAATTTGTTCTTTAGTAGAAGAGTGATTTTATGGGATAAATCACCTAAATATGTCCTAGAGATCATATGGAGTGGACTAATGTAATTGAAAGTTATTTAATGCTCTTAATTTATGTGACAAAGTGCTAAATGTGTGAATAGGTCTTTATGAGACCTATAAAGATTAATAAGGCCCAATTAAAAGGTGTATCTTCTTAAGTGTGACCCATAGATGATATGGATAGCTTGTGATAATGTATTTGAGGTATGTTTTATCATTTTATAAATATTAATGGTTAATACAAGTAATATGACTAACCAAGAATATAATATTTATGATGACTCTATAAAGAGTGGATACCAAGGCTATGATTTATAGACTTGTGAGTGAAGAAAAGAGAAAACATGACATTGAGAAAAGGAACCTTTGAAATAGAAGTTGCATGTTAGTGAGGACCATTAGAGAGTAAAGAAGATCAGTCATGTTTATCTGATCAAGTTGATGAATGTGAACATATAGGTCATTAGACATAATAATCTTAGAAGAGGTAGATTGAGAGAGTAAGACCTAGAGGCTAATTGAGTGAGTGTGCTTAGTGGATGGATTAAATATTTGAGAAAGTGGAGGAGTGTGTGTATGAGATATAGGTCATGTTACTATTATTGTGATAGAGTTGTTTAGGTCTTTTGATTGTGTATGTGCTTAGAAGTGAAGAGTGATTGAAAAGGGTGTTTTAGATGCACTACTTGTGTGTAAAAGTGTGTGAGAGTGTAAAGGAGAAAGAGTGAAACTAAGATAATTCCATCATTAGGTGTAGAAGACATCAAATAAAATGTGGATATTAGATCAAGGTATCTTAGTGGGTACTTGGTTTCCTAGGGAGTTGTAGCCTCCTTGCTAGTTGGAGCTAGGTAAAGGTCAGGTGGGTGCTTGACTAAATTAAGGCATGGGTGATCCTTGATGAGTTAGTGATGGTATAAATGTTAGATCTTGTTTTATAAGACTATATTCCATATTTTAGGGTTTAATGGGTTTTATCCCGCAAGAGGGTTTCCCACATATATAATGTGTTCATGTGATGAATGCTCTTATGTATGCTTTGGATGTATGTGCTTTCATATTTATGTTGCTTGAAAAATTTGACATATGATAAATGTTAGAGATTTGGGAATATAATTTGATTATATTTCATCACTAATTCACCCCCCCTTCTTAGTGGTTATACCTCTAACAATTTTCTGGATCAGTTTATTAATGGTTTTCCATCAATATGGATTTCCATCAATGATAAAGGGTGGGATTATTACAAGTTATAATTGACGTCATATGTTTGTGTATGGTCATTTATGTCAAAAAAATATTGAGGTATGGTGATTCATTTTAATTTATTTTTATACATAGTGAGGAATGATGAAATAAGTGATTATAGGTCCTTGATGAAGGATGATGTCATGAGAAGGCTTGAGCATGGGATATATAGTTTGGTGAAAGAAAGAGAATGAAAGATCTATGATATAAATTTAAAAAGGCATAAAATGATGTATAAGGATATTTAAAAATGAATTTAACAAATTGAAACACCTAGGTATGTTTCATAGTATGACTGCAAAGGTGAGACCTATAGGTCTAATATGCAAATAAGATAGTCTTAGACTTTGTCTAATATAAATAGGGGTCCTAAGATGTTAACATGACCAGTCAAGGATTTAAATTATTGATAGAACATGTGATAAGTTTTTTGAACATATTAATAAGGTTAAAAATACATTTTTAGTGGTTCTAAGGTCAGGTATTGAGGCACAACTTTTGCATAAGAAACTTAGTGTGATATAACAAGCTTGGTAGCTTGTTGAGAAAAGTAGTGTGATATTTGTGTGAATAATGTTGGAATAATATGAGATTTTTATGATTTAATTTTAAATGTATATTACTTGTTGGGATTATTATAAGAGGTTTCCAAAAGGGTTAAAATGTAACTGGTAGTTTAAGGCCTAGTATGCATGGAAACCTAGTGTGGCCTAATCAGGGGTCAAGGTGAGTTTCCAAGGTAATAGATAAAATGTTGAGCATGGATTGAGGTGAAATAGGTTTTTTTAATAATTATAATGATTTTTTAAGTATTGAGGAGAAATAAAATTAATGAAATGGTGTTTTATATTCTCTTTAGCTCACAGAATAAGGTTTCCAAACATGAGAAGGAACTGTTGATGCTCATTAGCATGTATAAACTTTGAATGGTGTTTTGAGGATTTTAGGATAGATTAATAATGGTATTTTATTAAATTTACAATAATTATTTTGTAATTTGAGTTGAAATATTGTATGAAAAAATTCTAACACCATAATTGGTCTAAAACACTCTCAAAACCCTCATAGTGACATGATTGGATATATATTGCTAGAAATGGCCCAAAATGGATTATTAAAATGATTTTTGTATTGTATAGTACTCCATAATATATATATAGATGGCAATGGTTTGTTAGGGTAATGAGTGGAAGCTAGATAACTATCCTTGTTTTTATAGAATTTAGTGTTATACACAAGGTTGACTATGCCAATGCATGAAATTGAATGGAGGTTGAAGGTCAATACTTATTATTATTTTTTATGATTCTATTTATATAATTTATATCCTATTTTTCAACCATTTTTTTCACCCAAGTTGACCTATCACTAAAATAGCTTATAGTGAAGAAAGTGAGAAAAACTAGGCAAGAGTGAGAAAGTCTTTAGGGATGCGTCGAAATAGATTATGGATGAATCCAATTGTTTGGGGTATTTATTATAGACATATAATACATTTCCATATTTTTATATTATTTTTAATTCATTAAAAATGGTGAAAATAGTGTTCTCAATGTAAGTTGTCTGAGTGATTTAAACAGTGAAGGTGCATGTTTTAGATATTTGTCTATATATCTCATGTTTGCCATTAAACCTATATAATTTCATTTTTTAATATTATATAAGGAATTTTAATTATAAATTTAATTATTTATATATTTTTGAAGTTTTTATACATGTGTTAAGAGTCATGATCACCATGACTAGTTCTTAAGATAGGTTGTTTGTTTCAGGTGTGTTGGGTGAAGTGTAAAGTGTCAAACTCTTTGATTGAATTTGTTACATCCAATGCACTTCAAAAAAAATTGATACCTTTATGATATATTAATTCTTTATTTATATTTTAAATATATTTTTAGTATCTATAATGTGCAATCCAAATTGGCTTATTAGACTATATAAGGAGTGGGAGAGAGCGGCTTAAGAGATTGGTTTACAAGACCAATGGTTTATAACCATAATGAATGATATATTAGTTGAGGCATGAAATATATGTCTTAGATAAGATATTAATATCTATTATAATTCATGTAAGTGTCCTTTTAAATTTTAAATACAAACTTCTACATGCCTATGTTTTTAGACCTATAAATAATTTTGAGTAGTCACCTTGTAGAGATAAGTTGGAGGTGGTTTGGATAGAGTTTAAGGATATAAAACACATTGATTTGTTATAAAAGTATATAAGGTACATGTTAATGTATTTTTATTCATGATAATTCCATGTTAAAGTGTGAAATGTTAAAATCTTTCCACTATGTTTTTGGAACATGTGGGTAGTTCTAAGTGAGCTTATGAAAGCTATTTGTTTGAGGTTGTATGCCCTATTTGGTGATTTATAAAAGACATGGTGGTAACCCTAAGGTCATGATGTAGTTTTTTAATGTGGTTAATTTTAAATTTTTCTAATATAATTTAGTTATACGATACAAACATTTTCTATGTATGAATCACTAATGGTGAGTAAGCTTATTGGTAGGGTTCAGGTGATCAGTTGGACTAGTAGGTGGAAATGAGATATGTGAATTATATAAGGGGTATATTTGATTTATATCATAATTTTTTAATTAATTATTAAATACTAAAAAAATTTAAATGGGTTAGAGTGTAACATGTTCCTTAGAGAATGCCTAATTCCATTAGGTCTCTATTAGGCCTAACAGGGTTTTGGTTCCTATGAGTGATGATCAACTTGTGTAATTATTATTTATTATATAAAACGTGATTTTGTACTTATTTAAAGTATTATAAAAAAAATTTGAGGTTATTTTCTAAAAATATTGGTGAAAGCAAATGTTTGGTATAAAAGCAAGGCCTATTTGGCCTATTTGATATAGTAAGAGAGTTGAGAAGATAAGGAAAGAAAAAGGCTCTTAAAGTAGAAAAATTAGGTCATGTAGACATTTAGGAAGAGGTATAATATAAATAATAAACATAAATTATATATTTTCCAAGTATATTATAAGTTCAATGGACCTAATGAGCCTAGAAGAGGCATATTGAGTAAGTGAGCCTAGAAGAGGCATATTGATTAAGTAAGCCTAGAAGATTGTTTGAGAGGGGTAGAAGGATAAGGATATATAAATGAGTGGATTTATGATTTATAGACCATAATAGATACATAAGATGAGTATTATATTTATATGATAGATAGAGTAACTTAGATATATAATATAGAGATCTAAAGAAGAGATCACAGTGTATTATTTGAGCAACAAGTTATTGTGAAGGTGATCAAGCTTATCTTGGTTGGGTTAGTTATTAGTAAATAAGGGTGTTGGATATAATTTATAGTTTTGATATTTAATAAGTGTCCTTAAAGTGGATGGTTTGGTTCCAATTCACATAGGGGGTTGGAGCATCATTGTAACTTAGAGCTTGTTAAAGACTAGTTGAGGGGGTGTTTGATTAGGTAGGGGTTGGAACTCCTTGTGAGGTTGGTGCCTACTAAGTGTTGTTTAATTTATTATAGTATAGTATTCAAAGTGGTGTGATAGTATTTTTTATCCCAAATTATTTTTTATAAAATAGCTTTGGTGTACATATTTTGATATCTTGTTTCACGCTTATGTGATTGCTCTTTAATGGATTGTTCTATATCCATGTTAGTTTAAATGGTTAAATAATGATGAATGTAATTGAGTGAAAATTTTTCACATTAATTCAACCACCACCCTTCTTAGTGACTGTGCTTCCAATAGACCAATTTACCGAATTCATTATCATTTTTTTATAGATCTAAGGAGGTTATACTTGCAACTAAATCCCATGATTGGAAGGTCATCAAGTCCACTTCCTTTGGTTAAGATCTATGATGCTCTCTCTTTCCTATGTAAAGATAAAGAATAAACATGAGGTGATCTCCAAGTATGAAAATGATCATGGTGAGGGAAGTGAACTAGTATTGGTGGTTTTAAGCATTGAAACACTTTGATTTCTTTAACATACATCTATAGTGGACTCCCCTTGAAGACCTATGAGTCCACTTGAGCCAATATATATTCTATGGATCCATACCACTCTAAAAGCTCCTAAAACCTATAAATTCCCTATATGTTCTTGTTTTATACCAAAAAACACTATTATCACATAGGATGAGTTAAAATAGGGGTTAGGTGATGTCTAAAAGTTCATGATATGAATTGGGGAGTTGAGGAAACACATTTTCACATGTATGGGGACCATTTAGTGGAAATTATGTGTTGAATTTGTGAAAAGTGGGATCATTAGTGTATGAAACACTTTAGGTATGGCCTAATGGGATTCATGAAGGATCTTGAAGATGTGAATGGTGGTTTTATTAGCCTTTAAAGGTCAAGTGGTGTCACATTAAGGTCAAATATTACCCTTTTGGACCATATACATGATTTCAAGAGGGGATTTAAAATGAATATCATATAAACACTTATAAAAGGACTTGTTTATAATTATAAACGAACCAAAAGTTCTATTAGTTTGTAAATAACACTTCTCATTTTATAATTTAGAAAATTCAAGGCATGAGTTACATATTTTTGTAATCTAGTTACCTGTGGTGAAACAATAATAGAGAAAGATAAATTGTTCCAAAATATTTATATAATTTGATGGTTTGGAGTCACATTGATCAATTCTTAAAGAATTAATAAGAATATATGTTAATAATTAATGAATTATATCCATACTTAAGCTATAGATTAACCTAAGTGGATATTTATGATGAAGCTAAAACTAAAGTGATCTTGGTGTAAAAAAAGGAGCAAAGAGAAGGGTAGACAAAAAATAAATGAGTGATTTCCAATTTTAGTCTCAAACATTATGATAAAGTATCAATTTCAACTGAATATGCATTTAACCAATACATAATACAACACATCCTAACCTCAAATCCAACTATATATTAGGCAAACTTCAAAGGAAAATGTAAAGAGTCACAAGTAAGAACTGGATCTACTTTAGGGATTTACTACTATAATCAAATATCAATTTCACATATGAATAAAAAGAAAAATGAAGTGAATTAAAACCTAAGATCTTCCAAATAATCTATCATAAGCATAAATTAGAAACCCTGTGATTAGAAAATGCAACTCAGAATTCAAAGACACCATTCAAATTTAAGACCACTACTAATAATTGAGAGAAAAGCTATATTAGCAATTGACACATCAAATATGAAAAATCGTTTTAGAATTCCTTGATTATATAAATTTATTCAAGTCTAAAAATTTACCCCAAAATCTCTCCCTCTTACTAATGGTGATACATGACTTTATATAAAGATCAGGTAGTATATCGATCAATTCAAAAAATATAGGCATACAAAGATAAGGAAAGTTGTCCTTATAAGTTCTAAAATACATATTATTTTCATTATCCTACTGACGTAAATGACAATATGGTAAAAACTATCATATACATTTACAATGTAATATTCTATTTCAAAATATTATGAAATTCTACAAAAGAGAATAATTCTTAATTCATTAGTGGGGCATCTAATTGCCATTATTGGAGGATGTTCATGGCTTTAGCATGTTTCTCATCAACTATCTCTAGATCTATAATAGGCTTCATAATACATTCCTCCTCTTTATTTTCCAAGTCATCCAGTTCCCTATCATTCATATCCATGGATTTTTTAATGCTCCTAACTTTGTTTATCCTTTCCCTTGCATTGAATATCATGTCCAAGATTTTGTTGGTTTCATCCCTAGATTTTCTTTGGCTTTTATTTTGATTTCTTAGGTTACTAAAGTATCCATATGTTTAAATTATTCATCTCTTATGATTTTAATGGCATTAGGTTGTGTAGGATCTATGAGAATGGTCCCAATAATTACTTAATTGTTTAAATTATCTCTTTATCATCTTCCAAGAGTCTTTCGACATCATTATTCCAAACACTCAAACTTCAAACTTTTTCAATCATAAATCCCAAAATTGTGCTCAAGTGTCCTAAATTGATGGTTTTGAATCTTGAGATTTATATCCTTTCTTGAATACTGATAAGTTGGGAAATTTTGTCTTGTAAGGTTGGCCACTAGGTGATCAGGCTCTTGGCCAATACACACTGCCACTCTAATGAACTCGCCCTTAGCTTCATTATTTTGAGTGCCTTAAACATTTCATAAAATGACTCATCAAGAATTTTGGTCATTACATCATATACTAATAGAAATTAATATGTCTACATGTTTTTATTTTCTCTTTCCAAATTTAATATTATTTGCTTCATTCCTTAGACTCTAGCTTTGGCTTATGTTTATTAGGCTTCAATCAAGTTCTCCATATCTTCTTCATGAATTTTATCTTCACCAAGATGTTGGCCTCCCACTAGGGTTAATTCCATAACGGGTTACACATTTTCAAAGGTGAATTATTCTATTCCAACCATATTTTCCTTGTTGTAATCCTTTCCAATATAGCTATTTTAGGGTTGAATTTGATGGTAATGACAAGCTTCTTAAACTGGGGAGGTTTTGGGACCTCCACACCTGAGCTACTAGATGCTTCCAAAGCATCCATTGTATTGATTTATAGTCCTTGAGTGGAAAAAATTATCCTATATTCCTTTTTTTCACCATATCCCTTACAAATGGAATCAAGTCATCTTGAATCTTAATGTCATCAACTCTTGTCATAGCCCATGAATGGGAAAGAGAGTGAATATTTTATAGATTCCCATTAATGAACTACTTAGGAATGAATAGTCCATGAATATGAAATTCATCACTAAAAAAATTTTCCTCACTTGTGGGGTGATGGATGATCAACCTTTGTCTTTTCCTTTGTCCCATAGGAACCAATGCTAACTCTACTTTCCTCTTCTCTATGGATGCCACATGGACCAGCTCTTTTCCTTTATCTTCCTTAGGCTCCTTTTCATTATCTAAGTCATATGCCTCTATAATATCTTTGAGGGAACCTTAAAGTGTTTTTTTTGGTTCAAAGGTAATCATGTTCCAAGGTAATCATGTCCAAATATTATACTAGAGAAGGTGGCCTTTGTTGGAGTGTTGAAGATGAGGGTCCCTCCCCATGTTTGTCTTGTAATTTTACCTCTCCCACTTTTTCCTTTCCCTTACCTTGTTCATCTTGGCCTTGCACACCTTATATTTACTCAATTTCCTCTTTTGGTTATGGTTTTTCTACATAGGGTGTCATATATGGAACAATCAATAAATGATATTACAAAGGATGCATTTTTCATCTTTCCCTAGATGGCTTGTCATCCCTAATTAACCTGTGTTTTAGCTTGAGGTTGTGACCTTGAATCTTGGCCAACACTTATTCATAATTATTAGCCTTGATGTATATGGTTTCATGAAAACCAAGTTGATGTGCATATTCAATCTTTGGTATCTTCGTATTTTTCAAGTGGCTAGCCACTATACCTTTTGGATCTCACACCTTAAGTTCATGAAGATGAAAACTGAATGAATCCCTATGTCTAGCAATGGTCTCATATTATTTTTAGTATTTTAGCATGGTATTCAAAATTATCAAGGGAAAGGGTTGGAGAAAACCTTTTTTATTTTATTTACAAGTACCATCATTGATCATCTAGTTTTCTAGGAACATATACTGACAAACTTCAAGGTTGGGACATGATGCCCTCAATCTTGATGATTGTGTAGTCAGGGTAGTACCATTTATCACTAATCATATACACATAATTATTTATGAGGGGTTGGATGCTAGGCATATAAACACCTATGATTTCCTCAATTATGGATGGATAAATGTAGTCACAAATGAACTACATATGGTTCTAGTATTTAGAATTAGGTAATTTGGAGTAATGGTGTGAAATAGTGGTTTTGATATCTAGGGACACATTCCTAATTCTTGGGAAATTAATTGAGGCAATCACAGTGTCTAGTAGGTATGACATCATATAAAACTACTTGGATATCTTCCTTTTTATGGTAGTGAATTGCTTGTTGAGGAAGACACTGATTAAATCTCCAATTAGATGTGTAAGCTTTTTCTCCTCCATGAAATGGACAAAGGAGACCCAAATTTTATTTACATAGATGGTAGAGGGGTATATAAAGGTTTAGTTTAATAGGGTCATTATAACCCTAATGCCTTCATTGAATTGAATGATAGGGATCTTTCCCTCAAATTCTCTAAAGACATGGGATCCTTGATGTAACCCAAGATTTATGATAGAGTCTGGGTCATGCTTAGAGGTCCACTCCTTGGTTTTGGATAAATCTACATTGGGATAATGAAGCTTATAATACCCATAAAATGTTATAAGAGAAACATATGATACCATTTTCTAGTTTCTTTCCCTAATGATACACTCATTATCAATTCTATAATCAACAAAAATAAGGGCAAGGATATTGATGTAATACAATACCTTAGGTTTTGTTATAACATGATAGAGGCATTCTATATGAATGACTAAGTCATAATATCTTTGGTTCACTATAGCAATCTTTTGTTATTATTTTTTTATTGGGTTCAATTCTTCAATCATGAAAAAGATCTTAGATCAGTTCCTCACATTTGCATAATTCAAGGTTACAGTATCTAATTTAGTATTTTGAATATTTGGCCTTCATTATCCATTGCTAAGTACAACTTGGTATCTTATTTTAGTTGTTGTCTGTGAGATATAATTGTCTCCATTCCTAAAAATTTCTTATATTGGTAGAAAATGGTCTCTATGAAAATCTCTCTTGTGCTCAAAAACATAATTTAGCTTTGTTTTGATCGAACAGTGACCAAATGAATACAATTGAGTTGATTTTATGAAAGGCTTAGGGTTTAGAGATTTAATGATAGAATACATCCAAACATTGGATTATATATGTTTTAGATTTAATTAGGACATTTACCTTTATACCTTTGCATTTTCAAGCCCATAAGATCTTGTATTTTATCCTTTTTTGCTTATGTGGTGCTAACATGGCATTGGTCTAGGTCTTTTATGGAATTTTTCATAAATGCCTTTTGATAACTATCCATTGGCATTTAAAAATGCCTCTTTAATTTCTCTCCATTAGATAAAAATCTAGGATTAGTGTGAGCTATTGATTATAATCTAGGCCCTTTCTTGTGATTAGCTCCTTTTATTTAGTTAGGAATTTATGTTAGGGGTGATAACAACTCATGGGTAGTTAAGATTAGTAAACCCCATGGTAGTGATATTTCATGTCTTTGGGTTCCTTTCCCATGAATTAAATATTATGTACATCCTTTGATGAATGACCATTGGCCACACAGTGAGCTCATCGGCCTTTAAAAATTCATGAGTACCTTTGTGCCATTGGATCAAAGTCTAATGGTAAAGTGTGAACCATGAAATCATCCTATCATCTTGGCCTTGAATGCACTTTTTCCATGCATCGAGTTTGTAGGATCTCAAGGCTTGATTGAAAATTAGTTGGGTACCCTTGCATCATTGGATCAAAACCTAGTGACAAAGTGCATACTATTGATCTTAGCCTATAAAGCCATTTCTAAGCCTTCCATCAAGATTTGGGAGTGCATTTTAACCCTGAGCATAATAATTCATTAGCTTAAATTTTATAATCTCATAGGCATCAAATACATTCTCATGGATGTCAAATGATAGTTGTTTGAATGCTAATTTTAGGCTAATTAATTTTTTAATTTGGTGGGCTTAAAGTTGATGGTCATGTGAATGTCAAATACTTCCTTATGGATGTCAAATGACAATCACATGAACCTAAATTTTAAGCTCATCAAATTATTATGACTCACTATGAGAATGCCACTTGGCACATCCATAAGGCCTCCCAAGATCTTGGACTTAATTCACTCTGTCATATCAAAATCCATGATGAAGCATCAACCATTGACCATGATCTGGGAGCTTGCTCGTGATTGGTCACTTTATTGAGGGGGGCCTATTTATTTTTTGATTATCAAATGGAAGGGTGTCATGTGTTGATCATTTGGGCCTTTTGTATTATTTTGAATTTTCAATTGCACCTTGTACCATCTAATCAAGTCTTTAAAAGCAAGTGATAAGTGATGATTATTATCTAAGGGCTTGAGTGTGATTGGTCCAATGGGCTATATGTGAGATCCTATCAATTTTCCTTGTATCATATAATCAAAGGGCCATGGGAAGCTCAAACCATTAGAGCATCTAAGATACATGCTATTTAAGCCAATGTTCAAGGTTTTCTCATTCCATTGGATTGAAGGCTATGATAAAGTGAAGGTCATTGGATCCTATAAGATGCAAGGGAGTTAAGTTAGGATCATAGATATAAAGACTTAAGCTTAAGGTATTGGGACTAAGGTCATGATTGTATTAATAAATACATCAGGGCCTTAGAATAAAAACATTAGTCTAAGTTATAAACAAGGGGCTGATTTAACATAAAAGTGAATGGGAAATTGGAACTTAGGTGAAGACATTAAGACTAAGGTCCTATTAGTATTTAACAAATATGTGGGGGCCATCAGGTTAAAATCTTAGGCTATGTTAGGAAACACTAAAAGGACCCTACAAAATGATGGTTAGGTATAAAAGGAAATTTTAAAGGGAAAAGTAATATATAGGACCAAGAAATTTAGACTAAGTTTTAGTTATGTTAATAAACATGATTAAACTTAGAACATGAATTTTATGTTTAGGTCAAAACTTTAGTTTCAAAACATTCCTACCAGTTTGGTTCCCACCAAGATTCAAATTTAAACTGAGGGCTTTGGCTAGGGGTTTTGAAATCTTAAAATTCTTAGGGACAAATGCCATGAAACCTATAACTAGAGCAATAAAGGACATTTATAAGCGATGTTAGTCCAAATTAAAGACAAAAAAAACCAAGTAAGCTTGCCTTTATCAAAGTGGATGATCTTTAAATTCTATACATGATCCTATCATGTTCAAACTTTAGAGTTTCTCTAGGGTCCGAATTTTCAAAAATGGGGGTATGTTGATTTCAACAAATAATGACTCAGAGGGGAAACATAGCAATATGTTATAACCTAAAGACTCTAACTTTAGACAAATAGTTAGGTCATCCAATTCACTTGATCAAAACCCTATTTAACCAAGATTATGGTTAAAATAAACCTTGCATTTGTAGCCTTAGGGTCAAACACCAAGACATAACCATATTGTGTGTGTGTTTTGACTTCATTTATTATTTTCTATGTAGTTTAAGAAACAAAATCTAGGCTTTAGGTCCTTAAACACTAAAAATTGACTTGTAACATGTATGGTTATTCATTAGGCACCATGTTTTCAACATAAGGAAGGCTTGGACATTGTTTTGCTTCTAGTTAGGCATCCATAACCCTAATTGAGATGTCTTTGACTCCACTCATAGCGTTTCTCCAATACCAACTAGGCATCCATAACACTAATGGATATTACCAAAATCACCTATGAATAAAAGCTTTTGATTTTGCATTGTATCCTTATTTTTTTATATTTTATTATATCTTTATACTTTTATCAAGGTTTAGAACTAAGGTAACTAAGTCTTAGAATTTGGTTAAGTGGTTGATTTATTTTGAAAATTACATATGGCTACAACTTTACTCCATGAAATGATGTTGATTAAGTGTTAATATGGGTATATCATGACAATTTGATTTTTTGCCTTACAATTGTAAATCTTCTTAAAACTAACTTGAGGTCAAGATGATGGTTAGGTTCTCATGTAATGATTGGCCTTTCTATTGGTCTTTACCATTTTTTCCATGTTATATAATTATGTTTTAAATTCCATAACCATGGTCATCTTATGCATGGGTTCCACACCTACATTTCCAAAATTTGAGAAATTTCAAGCAAACTTCAAAACTTTGAGTTTAGGATTATCCAAGAGGAATTATTAGTTACAAAGAACAAAGCAACAAGAAATAAACACAAAATAAAAAGTGGGAAAAAAAGACACACACACACACACACACACACACACACACACACACACACACACACACACACACACACACACACACACACACACACACACACACACACACACACACACATATGTATAAACAAGGGATATGAAAGAAAGATATGAAAGGAAACTAGATAACCTACCTACTCTAAACCTAAAAATCTTAACATTTACTCCCTAAAGACCTCTAGGGAGAAGTAGAAAAGTAGTGCTTAAGGTATTACCCATTGGTAGGCAATTTAAACTATATTCTTTGTAGATATTTAATCTTGAAGGTTTTGTTTCCCAATGTTTATATAATATGGTATGATCCAATCCATAAGGTTGTGAATTTACCATGTTTTCCCTTAGGATTAGATGTTTTATCCCAAATCAGAACTAGGTCTTTGTATCTAATCACCTTGGTTTTGGACCTTTTATCAAACCATCTCTTAACTATGGTTTGATGCCTACTAAAATCTACAAAGGCTTTCTCCCTTTCATCCTCCATCTAAATTATGTCCAACAATATTAAATTAATAATTTCTTAGCTCTCTTCCATGTATTCCTACATAAATATATATGTGGGAAACTTGAGAGTGATAAGAAAGATAGGTTATTATCCATACACCAATAGAAATGGTAAGGATCTTAAGGCTTGCTTGATTCTTATCCTATCATCCCAAAGTGTAAATTTAAGGAGTTTATGCCAATCCTTGGGTTTGTTTACAATATAATTCTTGATTTCCTTCATTATGTTCTTATTTATATATTTTAAAACTTCATTCCCTTGGGGATAATGGTTGGATGAAAACTTGAGAGTGATGCCATTATCATAATCCCATTTAGTCATCTCTATAGAAATTAATGTAGATCCATTGTCACACACTAGAGAGAATAGAGTTCTAGACCTAGTATAGATGTTTTCTTCCAAGAATTAGATCACTTCTTTAGTCTTACATTGTCTAATCGATACATCTTCAGAAAAGGGTTTTTCAATCATGACCAATTATATTGGCATTACTACCTTTAGCTCCTTAGTGGAATAGCCAATTATTAAGGTCCAAGATTCCATCCTTCCTCAATAACTCCTTATGAATTCCTTCAAGGTTCCAAGCTAAAACCAAGTGGTGAAGTCATGGGGTAGCCAAAGTGAGTCAAGCCTAGATTTGTGGACCCAAGGAAAAGGAAGATCTTAACCTATTCAAATCTCTCTCACCCCTCCTCAAGAATCTTTTTATTTCCTTTATATTCATGAAGCTACTAACCACCTTAAAGAGAGGATATTACAAGAGAATATAAATAAGTAGATAAAATAATTTGAGATAAGGACAAGGAAAGAGGAGGTTAACCAAAATCAAAATGTCAAAGTAGAACTTCTATCTTTACCATCTTCAAACCAAATCATGTATTCAATGAAATCCAAGGTCATTCAACCCCCATCCCTCCCTTCTCAAGAATTTTTGTCATTTCCACCTTGGAAATCCATCCATAGTAGTAACATGCAAAAGAAGGGGGAGGACATGACTATAAAATAAAGGAAGTTGAACCAAGGAGTTGTCACATATGTCTCATCTCTCTTAGAGTCATCCCAAGAATATCATATGCCACTCTTTTAAGAGGTAAGTGGTGAACTCCATGTTTAACTCATAACTGATAATGATGGATTGTTAGAGTCATAAGAGGATATCACTAGTGGGACACCACTCAAAAAGGATGAACATGTATCAATCTTTCACAATGTCAAAGAGGATGAAATACAAGAGCAAGTGCAAGTTGGATATGAGATGTTATAGGAAGAAGTATTAGATGTGCATCAAGAGGTTACTTCTCAAGAACCCATTAATCACATATTAGTCATCCAAGATCAAGAGTTTTCTAGAGACCTTATCTTAGATGATATATATCAAGTACATGATCATCTTTATTTGGAAGGTAGCCATGATGAAAACTCATAGAACACCATTGTTGGGGTAGAGAACATTCCTAGAGAGGAAGACCATTGGTAATACTTGTACCATGATTTTTGAGTGAGATTGATAGGATCAATATGGAATATTTAGATGATGAGATAATGTAGTAGATGAGATCTTCTAAAGATTCCATTAATACTTTAGAGCATAAAAAACACTAGCTTGATGACCTCATGTAATAAGAAGACAAGATTGGATAAGTGGTGACTCTATATGATAAGGAGGACAAAGATGATTGGTAGCTGTAAATAAAGTTATTTCAAGAGCTCTAAGATCTTGTTCAAGTTGAGGATTAAATTCTTGAGAAGGTGGAAAAATAATTTCCCATGGAGGAAAATGAACAAGGTTGGGAAAAATATGTAGAGCTCCTAGATGAAAGCTTGACTTGAAATAGAATCTTAGTCTTATTAAAGACACCATGGAAACCAAGGAGGTATGCCTTATGGAACCACCATTGAAGGTTATAATTGAGGAACCATATGATAAATATGAGAATATTTAGATACACATAGCTAACCTATTTATAACTACTTGGTTCTTATTAAGAATCATGCCAAAGAATTTTATGGTTGAAATAAAGAATAAATAGGCATCAAGACTAGGGGTTAAGGAGTTACATGCTTTATTCAAACCCTCATCTCATGATTCAAGAAAGTTGTCAAACATTAATTTTGATCTAGGAAGAAAGGTACATATAGTTTTAAGTGTATATAGTAGGATAATTTTGTTCAAATTCCTCTAAGTATAGTTTCTGATGGCTTTATTTGTTGTCCTTAATTTGTTCTAGGTAAGTTTCCATTTCAATAAGTGCCTTGGGCACTCTATCTTATTTTTTTCTCTTTTCTTGTTTTTGTTTCAAAAGAGGTTAGGGTGGGATTGGTATCAAGTTTTGGATAGAGATAAGACACTCCATACCCAATGGACTACACTTGTCACATGGTTTGGGTTATTTTGCATAGACACGCATGCAAGCCCTATGAGTCACCAAAGATGTTGGACAATTTTGGCCCACATACCAAGCTTGTACCCATATGTATTAGGTTTATAATGGATGAGTGTATGGATAGGTTATAGAGACCCTATGGGATGTTTATAATGCTTGGAATAAGTATGGAAGTATATAGGATTCATCTGGTTCTTTGTTGTGTTCATCTAGACATCTTATATCTATTGATATAAATTCTAAGTATGTACTTTGTTGATGTTATAATTACCATATGTGGATAATTAATTGAGAAATAATAATATTGGTTTGTTCATCTTGGTGCCTAACTTTAACATGCTATGTTTTAGGTCATCTACCAAAGCATGCTAAAAGTTATGTACGTTTAAAGTTGGCTCCCCAGTTAGATTTTACTAAGTTTCCCATATTGAGGTAAATAAACTAGATAGTTATCAAGATGTCATGTTGGAAAGAATGGATCCATTAACTTGATCATTTTTCTAACACACTTAAAAGGCTCCTAAAACTAGTACATCAAAAGGGTTCATTCTTTTTGGCCTCAAAGACATCTAAAAATTTGGTGCCTCCATGAATTTTGCACTTCAAGTTATACACCTTAAAATTTGGACCTAGAAAATAAGACATTCGTGCCAACGTCAAAATAAAGACATGACAAAAATCTATGTATTTATAAATTTGATGGTCTGTAGGATGTTAAATACATTTTATGGTACATAAAATATGGTCTATGGGATGTTAATTTTAAGTTCTATAAACTAACCATTAGGGTCTAAATAGTGGGTCCCAGTTGATCTAACGGTCCATATTGCATCATAAATTTAGATCTAATGATGAACAGAGGTCAATGGGGTTAGAAAATTTCAAGAGCAAATGAATGCATGACAAGTGTTAGTAGCACATTCAATTAGTAGAGGTTTAATGAGTCATAGGCGTTTGTACTAATCAAAATCAATAGAGTGATATGAGTCAATATCAATGAGTTGAGTAAGATTTTGATGGCCAATCAGAACAAAGGTGAGCCTAGTATTTTTTATAGATGTTACCATTTTTTATTTATGGAAATAAGGTTTTTTAGGTTCATCTTGATGCCATTTAAGCTCATTTAAATGCCATGGAGTGGTCAATATGATGTAATCAAGTATAAGGAATATAAATGATCACCATTAGAGGATAATATATACCTTTGGTTTGACATTTTTATGGCTTATATGTTTCATTATTGTGACTATGTTCAACATTTATAAAGAAAAACCTAGGTATGGTGAACTCTTGGCTCCTACAAAGATTGATGGGTCTTTTTAGACCTAATGGGAGTCCAAAAGAGGCTATGGTCTATAGGTCTACACTAATATGGATAACTATGGGGAACTAATTACCTTAGACTCATTTTTCATCTATAGGTGGGATCTATAATCCAAACATGAAAATGAAGCATATATGTGGTTTATGCAAAAGGGTTCCATCTATTCACATGGATTTATCATTTAAAAAGTAGGTATAAATTATCATTATGGCATGGCCCTATCAGTTTCATGATTCAAGGTTTTTATCCTCATGAGCATGTTAAGTGCACTTAGGATCCCAAGGTGGTGAACTAGTAATGAAAGGAGAAGCAGTTAAGGGTATTGATTATCTCTAGTATCATTTAACAAACCCTTATATCTAGTAGGACACTCTCAACCAATGAGAGGATATCAAGTACTACTAGGATAAAAAGAGGTCAATTTGTTAATCAAGACACACATATATAAGGAAATTAATGATCTACCACCTCACTTCTTGATCATGATGATCTTTTTTCCATTCCCCAAATCAGTGTTCCCATCTTTCTTTCTCTCTCTTTTTGCTATACATAGAGTCTTTTCAGCGAAAAAATGGATCCCCTATTGTATCAATCTACCCCCTCTCTTGGGCATGACTAAAATCTACCAAGATGAATTTTGGAACCTTTTGAGATGAATATAAGACTATTTTAGATTTCATTATTCTAGTATATTATGTACATGTCAGATTTCCATATATGGTAGATTTCTCTTCCTTGTTAAATTATGATCACACATAGTTACTAGTCTATCTTGTTTTATAGTTCATGTTTAGTATTTTACATCTCTTGATTGAAGCTTGCATGTGGCTATTGATACTGGTTAGTGTCTTGTTCTAGACCTCTCCATCATTTCCCTTAGCTTAGATCATTTGGTGAACCCCTTCGTGAAACACTAATGTATGATAGATATTTGGAATCCTATATCTATCCTTATGCTTATTTTATTAGTGTTTAAAGAGTCAATTAGGGTGGATCAACCCATAATTTAGGTGCATCACCATTATTAACATAGGTTTCAATTTCATGTTTCTCTCTCTCTCTCCCCTTTTACTTGGTTATTAGTAGCTTTTAGTAGTGATAATGAGCTAAAATGATGCATCAAAGGAGCTAGCATCATTAAAAATCCTAGAGGTTTGACCCCATTATAGGATACCCATAGCCTGGGGTCAATCCCATGTTGAGCTAGGTTGAGAAGTAGGACCTAAACTCTCCTACCTCTAGCTATGGTGTAATCTAGATATCTAATAGGTATTTTACAAGTGTACAAGATTGAGGTGTTATATAAATTAGATTTAATGTCTACAAAAATCATTCCATTATATATTCAATAAAATTTACTAACAAAAAAAGTTAAACAATTTTTAGTAGATAATGATAATAGAATAAATGTGTAACATAAAATTATTATGAAATTTGTCAATTAACATTTATTTCTTTTGAAAGTCACATAAGCTCATAAGAGGAATTTATGATACACCTTAGTAGGTATTTTGAAATATATCATTGGATGTGACCATGGGACCTAAGATAATGTATAATTTATTTGAAACCATCCTTATTCAAATACATTATATAGACACATAAAATTAATCATTAAGTTCTTGACAATGTTTATTCTTTACATCCTTACCCTTAATTTCTCTATTTTCTATTTCATTAAATCACAATCTATAAGAAAATTTTTAATATCCTATAACCACTAAAAATAGCATACATACATCCTTATTTTAATTTAATTCATTTATATTTATCCCATAGGCTCCTAATAGACCTATCCTAACTATTTCTAGTCTTCTAGGACAAGTCCACACTAGTCAAATAGGGCCACATTGTGGCCTCAATATTAGTGTGGCCTTGTATCTTGCACTACAACAATCACCATTTTGAGTTTATAGTTTCATGATATCTCTCCCACACACTTCATAAATATGCTTATAGAAATAATTTTAAATATCATCTTATAAAATCACATAATGGCCAATCTGTTCAACCCTACTAGATTTATCTAGAAGTTACAGTACACACTAAGCAAAGAAGCACTACTTCTTCCTATATCAACTCTAAAATTTTATAATAGTCATAAACCAAGTTTGATTATTATATATTACAAGTCAAGGGCATCAATTTTCAAGAATTTTTTTTACCCTATAATTGGTCATAAAAAATTATCTTTCTTCACACTAATATATATAAATACCAATGCATAATTCATATGGAAATGGGATGTGGATCACACAAGACATGTCATCACAGGTTCATGTGCCACACAAAAGTTACAAACCATGTATATCACTAACTAAAAAAACTAGTCCATGTGCACAAATAAAAAATCATCATAACCAAAACATATAACATCACATGTGCTTATAAGCTACATTATAAATCATGGAAGATAACCATATAATTTATTACTAATGGTAAGCTTCTAACAAAAACTAGGAAATGGTGGCACATAATAAACTAGCTAATTTGGAGATTAATTTTGCACTAATTTATAAATGAGTGGGAAAATTCATTTAAATGTTGAATTTTGATATTTTAAATACTAGGTAACACCCAAATTTATTTAAGCACTTACAAAAATTAGATACCTAAAAGGCAAAAAAGAGAAGATTTGATAATTAAGTGATGTAGAATTACTAGTAAAATGTTTAGGACACAGAGAGTGTCATTTTAGTTATATTTGATACTATTAAATGACTAAGGGTATTTTTTATAACCTTGGGACATTTAATAATAAGTACTTTATTAATTATATGTTTATCTTTTAATGAGAATAAATTATCTTCTCTAAGTAACTTGGTTGTTTATGGATATAGATTGCATCGATATTAGATGTGCTAATATTATTATGATTGATTATTTATAAGTGTGTGTGTTCTAAGTATATTAGGATATGGATACTATGAATCAAAAACATATTTTATATGAACCCATTACCAACTAACACTGACCCACCTTGATCACATATCTTTTTGCCTTGAGTGAGCACATGAGCCCAAACTCATGTGATGTGCCATTCTAGAAAGTTAATAGGTCAAATGTTAGAGATTGTGGAAGGACTACCATTAGAATAACATAAATTTTTGGTTAAATTATTAGGATAGGTTACATATTTTTACTCTAATGGTGAGTAAATATGGCATACCAAATCTCCTTGGAAAATATTTAGCATTGGTTAAAGTAGACAAAGAAAAAATTTGTAAAGGATCACTCTAGTTTTGGTATACAAAATCAAAATAAATGGGTAGATGCCAGTATGTATGACCTGATGTATGAGGTAGTTTTATATGAACTACCAAACTACCTACACACATGGTTTATAACATATATGTTGGATAAGAAAAGAAATCTTGAATGGAAGCATATTCAAATGAACAACATATGGATCAATTGAAGAAATTAGACATGGTTTAAATAGATTCATTGATGTTTGGTGGTATGGTTTGTTGAGCAAATACGCATTGTAATTTTTATTATCAATGTATTATTTTATTGAAGAGGTTGATTAGTAGTTTGTTCATGGGTGAGAGGCTCATAACTGAAGCAAATATAGCTATACATAAAATATCTAATGGTCGATAGTGGGATTGAATAATTTCCAATGGCTAACTAAGTCCCTCTATATGAAATAAATTTAGAGGGAAGAGGGTTAGAGTATGGTGACTGAAAAATAGTAAAAAAGGGATACTTCAACATGGAATGAAAAACTAGACGTGAGCTATAAAGACATAAACATGCTAAAAATTGGCTACAGAAGGTTGCCAAGAGGGACCCTAGATAGAACATGGATTTAACCCAAGATATGCCATGGGAACTTGTATAGGATGATAATGGCATGAAAATAATATATTACACAAATGAATTGTGATCCAATATAAAAATTCATGTACCAAAAGTAATATTGGGTCTTGAAAGAAGTTGAGGCACCACAACAAAGATTTGAGAGGGATAATATCACCATGGAGATGTTTGATTCACCTCTATCTAAAGTGCATGATCAATCACCTCACCCATTATTAATATAATCTCATATAATCAATAATCATAACTATGAAATTGGATATTAAAGGGTTCATATAACTAAGAGAGATAAATATGTGTGCTAAGACAAATTATCCTTTACCAACTAGTCATATTGGTAATTACATAAACCACATGCATTTTGATAATTCAAAAATGAAAAATAGAGTAATACCAATGGGGGAGGGTTTGAATCCTCATATGATTAATTTAACACAAGGTGGAGTAATTGAGATTGGTAGAGTAACTAAGGTTGGAGGAGAACTGATGACATAACAAACCCTATAAATATTTGATGTGGTAGTAGTACCACCCATCATGGGAGTAGGTGAGGCTATAAAACTAATGCAAGGATCTATTAAAGGTAGTTAGAGGTCAATATCACCCTTGATCAATTCTCTAGTGTAGTAAGTGATAAATAACCCATTAGAATTATAAATATTGTCACTTGGATATAAAACCTTTGAGGAGATTCCAAGGTTCTCTTCATCCAAGTGGCACAATGGAATCACCTCTAGGATTTCAGGTATCCTAAGGAATGAGGCGAGTCTTTAGATAGGGCTAGCTCCCTTGATGCACCACTTAGGATTAAAAATTGGACTAACTTTGGGGGTGGGAAGGGAGAAATAAATTGAAATCAAAGATAAACTAATGTATTTTATGTACCAAATTGACTAATGGCATCCAACCTTATGCATATTACACTTGACATCAAACAACAAACCAAACATACATTATCCCAATCTACAACTTCTCATGTCAGTGTTACAATGTGAGGTCAAGTTGAAAATATAGGATGTAAGGACTATAAAATAGGCCTTGAATGACACTAATGAAGAGAAAAACTCACTTAATCCTTGGCATACCTCAATAACACTTCACATGCTCTGTGATAAAAAGTTTTCCAATTACAAATAGGTTGCAAGAATGAGATAACATGCTAAGGAAACAAGAGTGTCACTAAAGAAAAATAAAACATTAAAGTACACACACTAATCAAATTCATGGAAGATGTAACACTTCATCATTTTATTGATCGAAAGGTATACAAAGGAGTAGGGATTTGCCATACTCAAGTGGAGCATCCCGTACAATGCCAAAATGGCCAACTCTTATAGAGTTTGAAAAAGAGAGAGAAGAAGAGAAGTCCAAGGGTTAAAATTAAAATTTTAAAGACAAGATGAAATTTATCCATGCATGATATAATATTATGGGTTTAAACATGCAAGTTCATGAAGTACAAATTTCAATCCAAGTCATCAAAGTCTTGCAAAGTTGCATAAAGCACCTCATTCTAGCTCTAAAAAACTACTTACATGATTGAACATGTTTGGATGTCCAATAAATAATGAGTAGGTATAATTATTATAATTGAATTGGATACTCTCATACATTCCTTACCATGAATTGGTTTCATGCTTAGTCCTCTGGAAACCTCTAAAAGTGAACCATCATCATTTGTTGTCTAGAAAACTACTCTTCCATGTACCTTACACACTTGTCTTCAAAATTAGCATCATTTATGTATTAAATCCATAGGTATAAGTGTGTGAAAACTATAAATACCCTCCATGTACTTTGAATCATTAGGATCACCTTAAATTCTACTCACTTAATGTTTTCCATCATCTTCACTAGCTTGCCCATTATGCCAGATTTAACTGTCTGAGTTGAATCACCTAGTTAAGGCACTTATAAGTTTTTTCATGGAAATAAATGAATATTTGGGTTTAAAATAAGTCTTAATATTCTACCAAAAAAATCATCTTTAGACTCTTCTTATAGCCTGTTAAAAACATAAAATAGTGAAGAAAACCATTTTTCTACCCTCATTCATATAAATCCGTACACATAGCTATGATTTGAGGGATATTTAGTGAGCCATATTCAAATTAAAATATGTTTTACAACCCAAATATTCCATTTTATTATGTCTCTAACTCTATTTATTGAAACTGATCCTAGCTAAGGGTTTGTAAGGGTTTTAGACTTATTTTTAGTCTTAAGGATGATTCATAACACCCTAATGTCAAAGATTTCAAAAAAATCCTTAAAAGTGGTATTTTGAGACCATATTAACATATATAAATGTCTTGGACTCCCACTCAAGTCCTTAGATGAGATGTGAACACTTGAAGTCACCTATTCGAGCTCTTCATTACACCTTCTTGCATGCCTGAGAGTGTTTTGACCCAAAAATTATTTTATTGTTATTCCTATGAATGAAAAAATATTTTACTACCTCAAAAATATATCCCAATATATTTTAATGTTCATATCATGATTCAAGTGTGAAAGACCCTTGATTAGGCCCAATCTTTGCCTAGTGGGTCTATTCAAAGGATTAAGCCCAAAATGATCTTCATAATTTTTTTTATCTCAATAGATTTAACATGTCAAATACCATCAAAAATACATGTTTTAATATATTATAAAGTTCACCTAGAGTTAAAAATGGTATTGGTCTCTTATTTGGTTTATAGGCCTTAATGTGCTTGTCAGGCCTATTTGTAAACCTTGGTGTCTCAAACCATTTAATTGGATATTTATTCTATATGATTTGTATTACCTTGATATAGGTGTAAAATATATTTTCAAACTTTCTTGAAAGGTTTCCATGTCTCTTAACAATTTTTTCTTGGATTGCTAATTTCATGTGCAAAGGGAGTGCCCTCCATCTGAAACAAAATAGAGGGTACTCCCCTATTTACCTAGACACAATTGAATATATTATGAGCTTATCCAATTCATAAGTATACTATACACAAAATTTTATCCCTTGATTCTAATCATAGACCCTTCAACTGATCAAAGCTTCCAAAATAGACTAGTAAAGGCAATGTCTGGAGGGTTTAGGTAGATGGACTGATCCTTGTTTGATTTAGACTCTTTCTTAGAATGAATTTACTATGATGAGAGACTATTGAAACCCTTTTGATCATTATTTATGTATAGTCAATCCATTCACCATTTTAAAACTTCATATGCCCCTTACTAACCTTGCACTCCCAAGATTACTAGTACAATATTGATTGTGTTTTCTCTTTGAGATACCCTTGATTTTACCCTTTTATGTGTGTGTTTTTGGATTAATATTGAGATCAAGACCTACACACCCTTGCAAATTCTCTTTTAACAATTTAGTATCCATTTATACCCATTAGACATGCAATGCAAGCATTCACAAATCACCTTCTAGGTCATTGTCTGACTGAGACACAAATGTTTTCCCCTACCTGTTAGGTTCATGTATGGTTTAGGATTGAAGAGTAATGTTTCTAATCATCAATATAACCTCCATGGTTCTTTACACTTGTTTACAACCATTTCATGCTTCACTAGGCCCTTCTTATTTCCACCTAGCCATCACTGTGATTGTGTTTATTATTTCTTAGACCCTATCTAAAGGTTATTATGTATGATTAAGGTTTATATATAGTGTATAAAAACCTTTTTAGGATATTATAGGATTAAATTATTCTTTTTACATCCATTTTTGAGTATTTTGATATCATACTTATCTCAAAGAGATCAATTTCCTTTCTCTCTACCTCTCAAACTGAGACACACATCCTGTAGGTCTTCATACAACCCTACTTAAGATTCATCCTAATGTAAAATGACCTCCTTGAACATATTTGATGTCACACACCATGTTTTTTAATAAATATTATTTTTTCTAAGATCTTGAGACACCATTTGAACACAAAAAATTAAATCGCTGCCTAAACTGACATGTCCTAACTATAGGCCTACTATAGGTGTTTATACCTCCTACTAGGCTTTGGTATGGTGCTTAGATACCATTTTTTGATACTTGAAGGTAAAACATCACTTTTTTATGTTTATATTTACCTTCATTTCACTTACACACCATCAAATCACCAAATTAGCCCAGTGTCATACTTGCCTAGTTGTAGGTGCACCTTTCTTGGCCTATGTACAAACTATTGGTAATAGTAGGGAAGTAAAAACCATGCTCATGATTTAATCTAGGTGATATTTATGCTATGAATTTTTCCTCAAACCATTTAATTCCATTCAAATTTTAAGACATGAATTGATATTTCCAATTTAGATGAGAGACCTTTCTTGGTCTCAAATCTGTAGACTTTACTATTTAAATTTAGTACTTTTAAGGGTAATATTGAGGCTGCTAACACCTACCTTCCATTAGCTCTTCACTATTCAAACTCTACCAAGTCAATTCCTATGATAGAGGATATAAATCCAAACAATTATTATGCATCAAAATTCTTTGAAATTGTATTATATGATATCTCCAAAACCTACATGGTCTCTATTTTGTCATTTTAAGGATTAGAGCCCTAAAAATTAGTCCTCACACTTAGGAAAGCTTCTCATAGCTTTTTTTCCATCCTAACACCTCATATAGATTTTTCATGGTATCTTCCACATGAAATGGCTTAATGTAAGGTCTTACCACATGCTTTAACACCCTATTTAGTACCTCAGTCCCCTAATTCATCACCTATAAGTGATCATTTCTTAGTATGTAGCTAGATTAAACTTAGATAATGAGTATGGAAATTGGCATTCAATGGGTTGAGTATCCATATTAAAACATAAAATGCATTCCACACACCTTCAATATCTTGAAACCACTAGAAAATATCTTATCATATCATGATGTCATTAGAAAGTCCTTCTATTAGTTTATGAATTATATATAAGCAACAAGTGTTGAATGGAGCAACAATAAGTTGATAAAAGGTCTCATGGGAAGTTTGTGACCTATTTTTATCTTTATAAAAGCATTATTTGTGCCAAAAACCTCCTTAAAACGTCCCAAAACATCTTCTCAATGTGAAAAATCACATGTAACTATATGGGATAGAGCAAGCAAAGGTCTCTCATGACTAATTGGTATGGAAAATAAACATATGATCAAAAATTTCACCTTTTAATAACATAAAAAAATAATTCATTCAATTATTAAAGTCTTGGGATAGATAATACACCTCCATTACCACTTCACAGATAGGAAGGACCAACTCAAATATGAGACTACAACTAAAATTATGTAAAGAGTTGACCATGGAGGGAAACAAGCTAGTAAGCAATCCATGAGGTGACATGATGAAGTCCAAACATGTAAGGATGGCATCACATGACCTAGGAAATTTTGGAAAACCATTTCCTAGTTGTATGAGACCCATATAAGACAACACACTTAGCAAACCAGAAGTATCTTCCCTGAAACTGCACATGATGACACCCTCTTGTAACATAGGCCTATTTGCTCATCAAAACACCATAGAACTTAAAATAAATAATTGATACCATATTATAAGTAATAAAACATATTATGGATTCATCATTATCAATTGGTTCATATGTATTTAGTGAAAATGGAGAAAAACCCATAGGGTACATGAAATAGCTAGTAAAACTACATAGTAAACTTGTTAGCAATGGTTTATAAAGCACGGTTCACCAATATCCAAAATACATATATTATAATTAAGGTATCATAGTTTAATATCATTTTAGAAAATCATTTTTCATGAAACTACTTGTGTTATTCGTACCAAGGAAAAAATTGAGTGTCAGTTCAATCTGCCAAGAAGGGTAAAAATGTAGTAGAACAATTTTGGGACAAAAATAGAAATTTAAGATAAATTAAATCATGTATATGAGTGGTTTAGAGATTTAAATTCATATTTCCATCTTTTCCAAGTGGAAAAATTCCTAATGAGGTTTCACAAGTGTTATTCTATTCCATTTCTTAAAGAAAATTGACTTTTCTCTAAACAACTTACAATCATTTCAGTTATTTCAATATCCTAGGACTTATAAGGAAACATGGGACACAAACTCAAATTTTTAAACTTGTAAATTTCCTAATAATATTTTAGAAATCATTAAATGTAGTATTTTGACCCTTAAAATGACCGAAAATGATACATAGACCTAGAATCTAATTGAACAAAGCTATTAAAACATTAATTGACATAAAATGACCTATAAAACAAATTATGACAATACATCATATCCCCTTATAGGCCTAAAAATCATGTTTTTTACTAGGGGTTCCCAAATTTGACCTAAAAATCAAATTTGGTCAATAGTACCTACCCTTAAGTCATCTATGATATTTTCATAAGTATACTTTAATATCAGGGGTGGATAATATTGTATAACATGTCCAAAAATTCCATCTTATATGCTGATAAAATGGGAATATGATTATAAATCAAAAGGTGAGTTAGTTTATTATGACATTTTAAGATCATGCACACACTTAGTATAAAAAACATGACCTAAGTAAAATTATTATAGACTCAACCCTGTTAAATGTAAACATTGCTATAAATTTTGGCATCCCTAAGTTTGAAAAATCAAGCATTGTTTCACTTAAAGGGATCAATTATGAGGTGACTAAGAAAATTCATTCCTATGATGTCTAGATTAAGAGACTATTACCAAAATATCTTATGTGTTCCACCAATTTAAAAATGTAAAATGGTTCATCTAGGGATTATTTTATCCCTACCAATATGTATTATCAATGAGGAATCTCACTAAACCTCAGTAGGTCCTAAAATATCTATTGAGATCTAAGTTTTTGGGAGGCATAAATTTTAAATTCAATTGTTTCATAGAAACATAAATTATGTCAATGAACTCATTGCTACAAAAATCTCATATGAAATGCATAATGTAATTTGGTGCATAGAATGTGAAGTGGAATGGCACAACAAGAAGAATTTCCCAAGGTAAAAACCATACTACCATATTGTTAGCTTTGAAAATAAGGTCATGATAGGTGAAAATTCTCTTGATAATCCACATAACTTGAGTAAGAGTTTCCCTTAAGTAAAATATTTTGGACACGACCACTCACAATATAAGAGATTGTGATGTAGTTAATGAGTTGAGATACCATGGTGAAAATAAAGTGATAATGGGCCCTTTAGTTAATAATATGGGGGGTAAAAGTAGTATTATGGAAAGAGAAGTTATGGAGGAGGATGCAATAGAATAAGATTCCCATCGAACAACTATTACAAGTGTGAAGTAGCCAATCATTATTACTGTGACTGGCCCACACATCTTACTTATATTTACTACCAAGGAAACCAAAAATTATAAGAGTGTATAAACCTATAGGAAAATATCACACACAAAGGAAGACCTGAGAAGGGTAAATTAATGATCCTTTTTAGACATAAAAAAAACCAATGAGTTCTAAATGCCTAGGTTAAATATAATGCCAACACCAAAGTGCATGTGACAAATCATATCCCTCTAAAAATGTTATGCCAAGATATAATCCAAAGAGGTCTAAAGATAATGTGGTGTGTACTTATCCCATACATTTATTAAACCTAGATAGAGTGCACTATAAATTAGTACTATAGGAACTTGTAGGCATATACAAAATCTCTAAGGTGATCTATAACATGTTTATGACCTAGATGAAAGGCAAGAAAAGAGATTTTGCCTTAAACACTCTTTGACACATAGAGAGATGACCTTGTGGAGATATTATCCCCTTTCAACATTAATGGGATGGTGCCAATGCTCAAAAGACAATTGGATAATTATAATTAGGAGAGACTCATTAACATAGTGGATCCTATCATGACAAGAGGAAGCTAATTAAGGATCACCCTAAATATAATCTATGAACATGAGTTATTTATATATGTAGATATCAAAGGATGGCTAGTTTTCTACATTTTAGTGGGAACTAGTGTAAAGGTTAAAATTATAATAGGGTATGATTGGTTCAAAATTGGCAATCCTCTCCTATGACACCCCCACCCCGCCGCCACCCACAAACCCCCTATCTTTCATTCATGGAAAATAAAACCAAATCCCAACTCATGGATATTCTCCCCAATGCTAACCTTGAGATATTAGGTGAAATGTTTCAAGCACACTTTGAAGTAATCAATCTCATAAAAACAAACAACTATTTGACATTATTTGGTAGATCATGGTGTTATTCTAATAATGTGGATACATGGTTCAAGGAACACTTTATGATATTTGATAGTGGGAAGGATTGGATGTTAATCCCATTATCAATTAACCAACAACCCACTGTATATAAATTATTGATCTAGAGGATGAGATCAATAATATATATATATATAACATCACTATGAAGGGTCCAAAAATACTAGATCTAAGTGTATAAAGCATCTTCAATTATGATGAGACATAATCAGTATTTGACACTACAACCATTACTTAGAAATTATGGGTACATGACTCTTATGAATTGATTAGATGAAAGTGAGATATCATCATATCAAGGCCCCAATATCAACTTACACATCAAGCCCTTAACACCAACATAAAAACCACCCCAAACTTATAGAAGATTTAGCTATCAAATTTTAATATAAACATTAAGTATGCATTTAAAATAAGTATGTGTTGGCTTGATAAGATAGCCTATTTCAATTATTCCAAAGTATTTATTTTTATTTACATGACTTAGAGGTTTATGTCCCCAAGGAGTAGGACCACATTGGAACCTTAGTTTACTCTTTAAAAAGTAATTTTTCATGTTAGTGGGATACTCATAAGACTAGCCTAAAATATTGAATTGAAATTAGGGATGTCATGTGTTCATAGTTTGAATGTACTATTCACCACCAGAAGTTACCAATATATAGTGAAAATAAGGGCACATGGGCACATGTATGAGTCTACCAAAAAATATATAGATCTATGGCTTCTATTTGTCATTTTACACTTGGATCCACGTCTATTACATTGTTAATGATATATAAAAGGAAACAATATACTAAAATGTAATAAAGGAAAGGTTATTAACACCTTTTAATTCTCATCCTCTAAACTCGAGTTGGTCAAGCTATTGTAATACATGTGTCATGCCATATTGTAATATGATTCCATCATAGAGGAGTAATTTGGGAAATTATATGATGAAAATGTGTTGGCCCTACCAAATTTATTTAAATAACATCATGTAAGTAGTGAATCTAGTGAAGATGATGAAACTATATGTATGCCGCAAAAATGGTAGAAAATGATTAAAAATAGAAGGTGATATAAAAAGTGGATGAAGAGCCTCAGGAAGGTGATCCTAGTCTCTTATACATTTAATATTAATAAAAAAATCAAGTGGATAACACAAAGGAGGAATGACATAAATGATACCATGAAACTTAAAATATGACCAAGGTAAACATAGGCTCATAGGATGAACCCAAGATTACTACCATAGTATACTATTAGTTAAGCATAGAGTTGGCATGAATTATTTATCTCATCCATGAATTTAAATATCCATTCCATAGTGTTTATCAATAAATGAAAGGAATGAATCCTTAATTTGAAAAAATGAATATTAACTTTGTTGAATTTGCCAAGCCAACAAAGAAGCTACCATATTAAATGAACCCTAAACTTTATACCAATCTAAAGGTTGAAATTAATAACATGTAGGATATATGTGTGATGTAAATGATGGAGGATTATAAATGGGTGAGCCCCATGGTGAGTATCCCTAATAATGATTGGTGCATGAATATTAATTGTAACCATAAAATCTTTAATGTGGCATGTGTAACAAACCCATTTCTCACTCCCTTCACTAAGTAAATTATTGAATGGGTGGTACGATGTGAGGTGTATACATTCACCAATGGATTCTTGGTTATAATCAAGTATATATTGATGAGGAAGATAAACTAAAGACTACATTCATAATATAGTTGGGTTACTTTAGCTTTAACATCATTCCATTTTATTTAAAGAATTCCCTATAGTCTTCTCATGAATATTCGTTAACACATTGAAATAATTATTATGCCATTTTATCCAATTATATCTTGTTGAATGGATAATATAGGGATGATAAATGACTAGCATAATAACTTTAGGATCATGTTTGATTTCTTATGTGAGTTATAGATTGATATGAATCTTAATAAGTTTATCTTCACCACCCCTTTTGGCACATTGATCAACCAAGTCATTTATAAGTAAGGTCTTCTAATTTATTTTGTCAAAGTGGTGATCATGTTTCAACTAGAGGAACCTAAAAATCATTAGGAGGTTGAATTTGTTATAATGTACCTAATACTACTGTAAATTCATCTAACACTATGCTAATGTCACTACACCACCAAATTATGTTTTGAGAATGTATGAATCATTCATTTGGGGTGAATCACAATACGAGGCATTTAAGACATTGAATAATAAATTGGCTAGTGTATCCATATTATAATTATTTAAATTAAACACTCCATTTAATGTACATGTTGAAGGATTCCATGTCCCTAATAACATACATGGAATGAAGGATTCCATGCCCCCAATAACATCCTAAAGGCCATATAGAATGAAAGTGTATGTCATAAAAATGCATCATGTCTATAAATAAATCTTGGATTAGATAAGATAGAGCATACCTACACTTTTGATTGGGAATACATTTGTTAAATGTAAAAATGACTAATATGGGGATCCACTAGACCTGATTAGGGGATCACTTGTCACAATACACCATGATAGGAAGGGTTCAAAGGCCTAAAGTCTAAAATAATCATGTAAAAACCTTAAAAGAGTCCTAGGTTTAATGTTCACTCTATATCTAATAAACAAAAAAGTAAATCTAATGTAGTGCACACCAAAGCTTTTCACACAAAGTGGAGGTTAGAAACAAAACCGAATATGCTAAAAATACATAGAAGACATATACTTTGGTCAATGTATATGGAATATTAATGCATGGGAGAGAAGTACAACTACATTATCTATCTACACTTATAAAGGAGAAATAAATATATGAATACTTACCTTTAAATAAGAACCCATTGATCCTCAATCTCTCCCTTGGCTAAGGTGTTTTGCAAGAGATTGTTCTGGTATGTAAGTATAACAAAGACAAATCAGATCTAAGCTACATAACCTATTTGTGCATCTAAAGGACTTCTCCACAAGACATGTTCCGTATCTCCAAAGAAAGTATGGAATCCTAATCTTTATTCCTCAAGTATAATGGTCAATAAGGAGATTTTCATTCACATTTATTCTTCTTCACTTATCTATTCTCAAATGGTTAGAAATGAACTTGTATATATAGGGAAATCTTTCCCTAAATCTTTTTGAATATGTTTGATACATATGGTTGATCCAATAAACCCTGTATGTTTTTAGGAGATAAATAAATAGGTCCCAAGTTAGGTCTGATAAAGGGATAATAAAAATATAAGTGAAAAATAAAACTAAATAGTATAAGGCTAATTTGTCGACCCTATATAGTAATCATAGGTTGAAAATTGTATAGGGTCAACCCAGTCAACCTAGTATAACCAATTGGTAAAAGGGGGTCAAGGAAAGATCAATGAGGATAAATCATGACAAATTTTTGGAATGGGTAAAATAGACAATAATAATCTTAGGGTAAATGATTTTAAGATATAAGTGTGTAGATGTAAAGTGACAAAAGGGACAACAATCATATCAACCACCATTGGTTTGTCCACCCCTTTCTCGATGGCTACTTAAGGCATGCACTCAGAGAGATTGAGACTCAATGGTTTCTTATTAGATATAAAGTTTCATTAATTGATAAAAATTTTATAATATTATCTGTATATATATTCCCCACTTGAATCTCATCACGTGTCATATAAGTGTAACACAAGATGGTTCTTTGAGAAGTGGAACATGATAACACACAATGTTGATGCTAAGTAAAGTGTAGCAAGTATAAAAAAAGATAAAGGAAAGGATAAAATTGAAAACACATATCTTTACTTACCTTAGTGTTGTATGTAAAGGAGTAGACAACAAGAGAAAGTGAAGGCATCTAATGTGAAGAACACTAAGTGAACCTGTAGAAGTTAGTGCAAAAAATAGCCAAAAATTATTTTTTTTGGAAAATAGGCATATGATAGCATAAATTTTTTTATACATCATGAAAAATCCAATGCATTTTATGGTATGCAAAATGGATGAATAGAAATAAAGATATAGTTAAAAGAAGGAATTTGTGAAAAAAAATAATTAAAGAATTTGAATTTTGAAAAGTGTTTCTAAATAGGGGAAAGAGAAGTCATTTGGTTATTTTGACTTGTCAAAGAGATAAAAAGATATTCGGAGACCAAATGATCTATGATGGGCAGGGGACAACAAGCTGGATGAAGGGGAGCTTCAGGAGTAGCAGTTGGTGCACTACAAGTATGTAACTATGAATCTTAAGCCAATTTTGGAGTATTTTAATGAATTAAGGGTATTTTTATAATAATGTAATTTTTAGCATTTCTAAATGTCAAAATGAAGCCAAATTATATTTTATAGGTAGGAAAAATCAATTATTTAAGTGGGTTTGAAGGAATTACAGAGAAAACTAAAAAAGAAAATTTTTAAGGAAAATGTAAGGGGTTAATAGAGAAAAACAATTGGGTTGACCCAGGCAACCTAGTAAGTTGAAAAGGAGCAAAAACCATAGTAACAACCCAATAATTATGTGTTGACCCTACATGTTTTGTAGACTATCAACCTAGAACAATTTTGCCAACTGATCTGAAAAGTCTAGAATGACAATGTAGTACTAAGGAGGGGAAAGGAAGAGGGTTGACTTAGATTTGCAAGTGACCTAGAATTTTAAGTGAACCAAGTTAAAAATGGGGAAATATTGGTCAAACTAGGTTGAATAAAGAACTAGAATGGTACATAAATGCATACAAAAGGCCAAAGGAAGGCTAGAATGACCTGAAATGACCAAGGGAAAAACGAATGAAGTAGGCTAAAAATAGGTAAAAATGAATGAATTAATGAAATCTAATCTTGTTTTTTATTGAAATTGTAAAAATAATGTATTATGATTATACATGACATGAAATATCTAATACATCTTTTGTTTCTTATTATAAGGACAACCAAGATTTTTGAAATTTGTAGATGCATCATGGCTATCAGATCTACTAGAGCATCTATGATAGGAGATAGAGCTAGGCTAGTAGTTGTAGGCATAGTAGGGATAATTGATATGTGTAAGATTCCCCTAAGCATGGATTTATTATTCATGTTCCTAGGATGTTAGGAATGGTTGACTAACACCTTCAGATGGGAGGTGGATGGGGACATGGTAGAGGTATATATCACTGTAGAGGATGTGAATGCCATCATAGGGATACTAGTAACAAGAGCCCTAGTGACTACATGTATACTAGACATCATGGAGGAGAGGAGAGCCTTAGCCATGTGGGCTATAGGCTTAAAGATGATATTAATAGATATCAGAGTTAATATGTTTAATATATATGCATCATAGATTCTAGATATTTGAAATTCTATGATAGGACTTGTGACATAATGAGTGATATGTCATAATTAATATGGCAAGGTACCACTATTTGTGGTAGCCTTAAATAGGATGATCCTAAAAGAGGGATTTTTATATGATCTTGGTTCTGTCATTTGTGTCTAGCTCATATATGATCTATATGACATGTTGGTTAAAGGGTAGAATTCAATAGGAGTGATCATATTATTGATGGGTTGGATATACGAGAGGTTTCCTATGTATTGACTTGTTGGGTTACCCCATGTGGTTGATGATAGGTTTCCTTAAGTATAGAAATGAAGAGATGACTAGATAGTGTGGGCTATGTCCCACATTTCAACATTAGGGATGGTGAGATGCATATACATAGTATGGTAGCCATATGGATACATAACAATTACATGGATGAGATAATACATAGTTATACTAGGTAAATTGAGGATAGATGTGGTCAAACACTACATTTGGTGGATAGAGACACATATGATGGTATAGGTACTAGGATAGATGGGCTTACCTCATCTATTAGCACTAGTATTTATGCCTAAGTAGTGGGCTTGGCATGTGATAAGCTTTAAGGGAAGATGGGACTAGGGCCACTAGTGATAAGGTTGATGCTTATACCACATCATGAGTGACCATAGACTGGGTGGGAATGATAAGGAGTAGATCAGGAAGAGAGCAGTGTGTAGGTAGTGGTACAAAATATACCACCACTAGATGTATAATGAGATGAGTAGTGACCATCAAGTAATTAAAATTGATAGAGGTAGGAAGAGAAAGAGAGACTGGAGACTATCACCATCCTGGATGACTTGATAGGTGAGCCAGATGAGAGTTGGATGATATAGAGGCCACTCAAGAGTATGCTAAGGTAAACATGAGACATGAAAACTAGATTTGAGTTGAGGTGCAGAGCTATATATTAGGTGTTAGGAGGCTACGTATATGGAGATACCATAGTGACTAAGACACAAAAAAGTAATAAAGATGATTAAATTGTTTCTTATGTTTTTATTTTTAAATAAAGACTAGAGGTAGATAGATATTTCAAGTTATAATAGTGATCTAATCTCTATCTAGGTGTGATTTTACAAGCATAGCTAAGGATGAGGAGGAGAGATGGGGTTCCTTTGTGATGGTTGTTGAGTTGTGGAGCTAAAATCTTCACTAATGAGCTAATGTTGAGGTTGCTAGGCTTACACAGTAACTGGCATCGGTTAAAACCAACCAACATTCGTTAGGGGTCAACCGGCATCGGTCATCTTTAGACTTACACCGACTTTTGTGCATTTCTAGAATTGTTATTTTTAGGAGAACAGATTTGAGCCTTTGATTTAAGAGGTGGATCTAAGGGTGGTAAATGCATGGCTCATGAACCCTAGTGTTTTAGTATTCTATATAGTAGGGTTAGATCCTCATAGCATGTATAATTCAATAATTGAGTTTATTGTAATTGATTGAGAGAGAGAGAGAGAGAACTCTAGAGGGAGAATTACTACAAATCTACAAGGTGTGAGGAGAGAGAGATTTCTTCATTATATTTCCTTCCTGAAGAGTTTAATATAGATTGGTTCTTTTTTGTATCTATTATTATTTGTTGTTTTTGATTTCTAGTTACTTATTACTTCTAGTTTCAATTCTATGTTTAGTTGCTTATACAAAAGTAATAAATTATACTCTAAGATCCTAACAACTAGTATCAAAGTGTGTTAGTGTTTGTTGATTATAGAATTCACTCACATGGGTTTTTGATTGAGTGGGATCAAAGCAATGGCAGAAGAAAGTAACTAAGAATGGAGAAATTCAATGGTAAGAATTATCAATTATGGAGGATGCAGATTGAAGACTATCTATATCAGAAAGATCTGTATTTACCGTTGGGTGGGGTTTCAAGGAAGCCCATAGATATGGAAGATGAAGAATAAAATGTTATTGATAGAAAGGCTCTTGGATCTATAAGGTTGAGCCTGGCAGCTTCTGTGTTTTCCAACTTATCACAGGCAAAGACAATGGTAGAGTTAATGGATACTTTGGAAAATTTATATGAAAAACTCTCAGCTTTGAATAAGGTATATCTTATGAAGCAATTATTTAATTTTCAAATGTAAGAAGATGGATCTATATCTAGTCATCTTAATGATCTCCATATAATAGTAAATCAGTTAAATTCAGTCAAAATAGTTTTTGATGATGAAATTAAGGCTCTCTTAATCTTATGCTCTTTACCTAAAAGTTGGCATAGTTTGGTAATGGTAGTTAGTAATATTGCATCTACTTCAAACATCTTGAAATTTGATGATGTTGTTAGTATAATCTTGAGTGAATAAATTCATAGGAAAAGCACAAGGGAAACATCAGGTAATGCTTTAAGTGTTGAAAGCAGGGAAAGGCAAATAGAGAAGGGCAAGCAAGGGAAATCAAGGTCAAAGATGGGAAGTAGATCCAAATCTAGAAATGGAAGAATACCCTACTAGAATTGTGGGAAGAAAGGGCATGCAAATAAAGATTGTTGGTTGAAGGATAACAAAGAAAATCAGCATGAAGGTAATAAAGAAGCAAAAGTTACAGGTATTGTTGCACATGATGCTCTTATATTTTCTTTGGATAATAAAGTAGAATCATGGGTTTTAGATTTTGGTGCCTCTTTCCATGCAACCCCAATAAGAGAATTTTTCAATGATTATGTCCATGGAGATTTTGGAAAAGTTTATTTAGGGGATGATTAGCCTTGTAAAATTGTTGGTGAAGGAAAAGTGCAGCTGAAATTACAAAATGGCAACACATGGGTGTTGAAGGATGTCATTCATGTACCCATCCTGAAGAGGAATCTGATATCTGTAAGAAATTTGGGTGATGAGGGTTGCACAGTAACTCTCATAGCCAAATCTTGGAAAGTTTCCAAGGGTGCACTTGTATTAGTAAAAGGTAAGAGAGTAGGTACACTTTATCTATCTACTTGTATTACTGATTATTATCCTTTTGTTTTATCTATTTCAGATGTAGATGCAAAGTTGTGGCACTGTAGGCTTGGTCACATCAGTGAGAGGGGAATGAATGTTCTTAAGTCAAAAGGTAAGCTTTTAGATTTGAAAAGCATAGATCTAGATTTCTATGAGCATTGTATTTTTGGGAAATAGAAGAAAGTGAGGTTTCTCAAAATTGGGTCAACAAAGAAGAAGCACAAGTTGGAGCTTGTTCACACAGACATGTGGGGACCAGCTCAGGTAGCTTCTATTAGAGGATCACAATATTATGTTTCTTTCATTGATGATGCTACAAGAAAGGTATGGGTTTATTGCATAAAGAGGAAATCTGATGTTTTTGACACATTTAAGAAATGGAAAGCTTTGGTTGAGAATGAAACAAGTTTGAGATTGAAGTGCCTTAGATCTAACAATGGTGGTGAGTACTACAACAATAAATTCAATAGTTACTATTTTATGAATGGAATACACAGGGAAAGGATGGTTCCAAGGACACCTTAGCAAAATGGAGTTGCTAAAAGGATGAATATAACAATAATGGAGCGTGCATGGAGTATGAGGTTGCATGATGGTTTGCCCTTATAGTTTTGAGCAGAAGCTATAGATACTATGGTTTACATAATTATTAGAGGACCTTCTTCTACAATGGATGGTGGAATTCTAGAAGAGGCTTGGACAGGTAAAAAGGTAGATCTTTCATTTCTCAATTTTTTTGGTTCCAAAGCTTTTGTGCACATTGATAAATAAAATAGAAAGAAGCTAGATGCTAAATCTATGTGGTGTACTTTCATTGATTATGGTTTTGGAGATTTCAGATTCCAATTGTGGAATTTAGAAACTAAAAAAAATATTAGAAGCCATGATGTAGTTTTCAATGACAAGGTGATGTATAGTGATCAGCTCAAGAGGCTGAATAATTCTGAGTAGGGCAATCTTGATTTGGAAGAGGTTATGATCCAAAATGAGCTTGCAGGTAACAAACATCACTCACAAAAAAATACAGAGACCAACATCGATCAAGTGGAAATCAGCATCGATCAGGAGGAATCAACATCGGTCAGGTGCAGACTGGCATTGATTAGAGATGATCGGGATCTGTCACTGTCAAAAGAAAATTTGGGTGGATAGCAAGCTGTAAATGAGTCTCAAATGCCCATAAGGAGGTCTGAAAGGGTAAGTAAACCTCCAATTCATTATTCCCCTTCTTTATACTACTTGTTGCTTACTGATGGTGGAGAACCAAAAAGTTTTGATGAGGCAATGTAGGTAGAATCCAGGAAATAGTGGGAGCATGGCATGAATGAGGAAATTAATTCCTTGGAAGAGAACCATACGTGGGATTTGGCTGAGTTGCCAGCTGGAAAGAAATAACTAAAAAACAAATGGGTATATATGTTAAAGGAAGGAGAGAATGGACAAATGAGACATAAGGCCAGGTTGGTAGTAAAGGGATTTGCACAGAAACTAGGTATTGATTTTGGTAATTTTTTTTCTCTTGTAGTAAAGATGACTTCTATTCAGACTATATTGTCTTTAGTTGATATTGAAGATTTGCATCTTGAGTAGCTTGATGTTAAGACATCATTTATTCATGGAGATTTGGATGAAGAGATATATATGGATCAGCCGGATGGTTTTGAGGTCAAAGGTAAGGACAAACTTGTGTGCAGATTGAAGAAAAGCTTATATGGTCTTAAGCAAGCTCCAAGACAATGGTATTTGAGGTTTGACAGGTTTATGACAAAGCATGGCTTTAATAAATGTCAATCAGACCATTGTGTTTATTTTAACAAATTGGATAATGGTAGTTATATTATCCTATTACTGTATGTAGATGATATGCTTGTTATAGGTTCACACATGCAGGAAATTACTGAGCTTAAGGTAAAATTAGCTCACACATTTGCCATGAAGTATTTAGGAGCAGCAAATAAAATCTTTGGCATGAGTATTAAGAGAGACAGGAAAAATCATAGTTTGATTTTGTCTCAAGAGCATTATGTGAATAAGGTGTTGGAGAGGTTCAATATGCAGGATGTAAAATCAATAAGCACACCTATGGCTAGACACTTCAAGTTGAGCAAAGAATAGTGTCCTAAATCACATGATGAGGTTGAGTACATGAGTAGAGTTCCATATGATTTAGTAGTTGGGAGCTTGATGTATGCAATGGTATGTATTAGACCAGATATTGCCCAAGCAGTGGGAGTTGTCAGCAAGTTTAGGGCCAATCCAAGAAAGGAACATTGGAAAGTAGTTCAGTGGATTCTCAGATATCTAAGAGGAACCAAAAGTAGGCATTTATGCTATGGAGTGTTAAACACTTCTCTACATGGGTATGTAGATTCAGATATGGTAGGTGACTTGGATGGTAGGAGAAGCACCACAGGATATGTGTTCATTGTTGGTGGAGCAAAAGTTAGCTGGATTTCAAAGTTGCAGAAGGTTGTTGCCTTGTCTACTACAGAGGTAGAATACATTACAGTCATAGAGGCTAGAAAGGAAATGATTTGGATGACTCAGTTCATGGAAGAGTTGGGAAAGGAGCAAGAGAGTTGCAAAATGTATAGTGATAGTCAAAGTGCAATTCATTTGGCAAAGAATTCAGCCTTTCATTCAAGAACCAAACATATATAGCTTAGGTACCACTTCATTAGATAGGTATTGGAGGATGGACAGTTGAAGCTGGAAAAGATCCATATAGATAAGAACCCTATTGATATGCTAACAAAGCCGGTAACAAAGGAGAAGTTGAATCTTCATTCAACTTTTGTTGGTCTTCAAAATTGAACTTGAAGAGGGAGAAACAAGCCAAAGATGTTTAGAGGATGTTGCTATACAGGTATAGGTGTAGCTATTTATCTCCAAGTGGGAGATTGTTTAGTTGTGGAGTTAAAAGCTTCACTAATGAGCTAATGTTGAGGTTGTTGGGATTACATAGTAACCGGCATTAGTTAGAACCAATTGACATCAGTTAGGGGTCTACTGGCATCAGTCATCTTCAGACCAACACCAACTTCTGTGCATTTCCAAAATTGTTATTTTTAGGAGAACAAATTTGAGCCTTTGGTTTAAGAGGTGGATTTAAGGGTGGCGAATGCATGGCTCATGAACCCTAGTGTTGGAGTATTCTATATATTAGGGTTAGATCCTCATATCATGTATAATTCACTAATTGAGTTGATTTTAATTGATTTTGAGAGAGAGAGAAATCTAGAGGGAGAATTACTGTACATCTATGAGGTGTGAGGAGATAGAGATTTCTTCATTGTATTTCCTTCCTAAAGAGTTTAATATAGATTGGTTTTTTCTTGTGTCTCCTATTATTTGTTATTTCTGATTTCTAGTTACTTATTACTTTTGGTTTCAATTCCGTGTTTAGTTGCTTATACAAAAGTAATCAATTGTACTCTAAGATCCTAACAATGGTATCACTCCATAATGTCATAGATGAGGATCTATAGCCATATGACCCTATTTCATTAGAGGACCCTATTTTACCATCTTTAATAGCTCATGTGAGTTGGTTTAGATTAGATGGAGAGGCAATGAGGCAAATTTAAAAATAAAGAGAGAAGATGTAACCACCAATAGAGATGGGTACAATCAAGATACATGCATGGAAATCTATATTATAAGAGAGAGCTGAGTATCTAGATACAATAATGTAGATGAGATAGGCACATATAGTGACCTTGACCCATATGATATAGGTGAAAGAGTAGGAGAGAGAAATGTACATGGTGACCTTAGCCTAGTTGTCCTATTTATAAGAATTAGTGGCATATATAGAGGGATAAGTTGATGGATTTAGATCTCAAATATCCTCTTTATACTATACTATTTAGATGATTTATACCAAGGCCTTGATAGGCAATAAGTCTAGGCCATGAGATAGACAAGATGGAGCCTAACCATAGATATGCAACATTATATATGGTTGTATTTATTTTATCCAAAATTCATGTTATACACACACACACACGCACGCACGCACGCACGCACGCACACACACACACACACACACACACACACACACACACACACACACACACACACACACACACACACACACACACACACACACACATGATGTATCATTTTGGAATATTTCTATTGATTGTGTATGTTGTTGTTATCATGGTTATGTTTGTGTATGCTTTGGATATATTTATTTAATCACATTTATTTAATTGTTTTTTATATGCTATATGAAATATATGATATGTGTTTTCTTTTCCATCATTATGTAGGACACTTGCATGGTTAAAAATAAATAGGCAAAAAGGACTTTGAAAAATATAATCAATAAATAATGTACTACACACTATTTAAAATTGGGAAATGTGTAATAACAAGAAAATGACTAAGTATAAAGATCCAAGGGATGGTAAAACAAGATGGTAAAATGGAATTTATTTTTAAGCCAAAGTGAAATATTTTGCAACAAATTAAAATAAGTAAAATCATACTAAATCATGTTGGGAAGTATGAAAACAATGTAATAAAGTGGAAGGTATGTAAAAGTGCACAAATGGTATAAAAAAAATGAGAGAAGTCAATAAAATAAATTGAATCATGTTGGGAAGTATAAGATCAAAAAATGGTGAAATATTGGTCTTAAATTTATCATGTTAATTCAAGCTAGGAAGTATGAAAAATTCAAAAAATGGTTGTATTATTACATGAACTCAAAAAATAAGAATATATAATATAAATATAAATGAAGTAACAATAAAACACACTAAATCAAGCTATGAAACATGTCAATGATGTGTAACTTCATACTCAATCACATTTGATCTCATATTTGACACATGTAATTTTATTTGTGACTTGGATTATTGGAAAATTTTGTGAGTAATGTCGGGTCCTATCCATGGTCTTACACTGAAACTCACAAAGAGAAAAAAAAATGTGGTGGAAAAATTGGGAAAATTAGGTAATAAATTATGTGTGTAATAGGAAGTAAAAAGGTGGTAATTTGTGAGAAATGGCAAGTCATATCTACAATCTTATAACATAACTCACAAATGAGATATCAAGGGGAGTGATCAGTAAATAAGACAATATTTCTCAAGAATAAATATGAGGGATATAGGGAATGAAAAAGGAAGTGTAGAAATCAAGACATAGGCATATTATTAGAAGACCTTAGGAGACAAGAGGCATACTAAGGACATGAGAAGACACTAAGTGACTATTGAATATTAATATACAAATTAAACTTGTTCGCTATAGACACAAAGCTTTGTAGTCAAATAAGAATGATATTAAGATCAAATCATGAAGGTATATTGGTACAAGAAAAGTTAAAATGGACATACCTTCCCATGATGTGTTTTTCATTCTTTATGATCCCTTATAGAGCCATCGATTTATTGTGAACATTGCATACTTGAATTAGAAAGTAGTTAGCAATAAAAGAATTTTTTGCTCTCCTTTTCTAATCTATTGGCCTACCACAGCCCAAAGGACCTTAGCTCTATCATGAGGCCAATTTTTGAGTTTTATTTTCAACTAAAAGAAGGATATGTGCTTTGAATCATGTCTTTTAGTATGGTTTATAATATTTTTGCCTTTTATATCATTACCTTTGTAAACTAATTTGGCTTTTAAATTTTTGTGTATTTTTAATATTCATCTTCCATATGGATTTTGAATGACCAATCATGATAGATGTAGTGATACACATGAATGAGATTTAGTCTAAGGCTAAAGGAAGCTAAGTAATCAAAGACAAAGATTGACTAGGACATTTAGTCTTAACAATGAACTAGCATATGATCTCAAGTCTCAATTGTGTATATGCTTAGTTTATGAAAAATAGAGAATGTAAAAAATGAATCCAAAGGTGGACTAGTGAAAGGTAAGTATAATGATATCCATTATTTTCCAACTAATCACATGGTGAAAGGAGACAATAACCAAAGAGAACATGATTTATATAACCAAGTCACAATGATAATTAACTATGAAAAATAGAGATAAGAGAGAAAAAAATCATGAAGTCACAAGAAGAGTGTTTTGATTAACACTTAAGAAAGAAAGAGAAGATAGTGATAAGGAAACGAAATCATGTGCAAATATAAATGACAATATAAGAAAGAGATAATACCAAAGGTTAGATCACTATATAAAAAATATGAATTTGACACAGCATCAAATGATATAATAGATAGATAAAAATAAAATTGGAGCACACATTCAATCAAAATGTAAATTTAAAGGAACCATGCATGTACTCATAAGTAATGATAAATATACCCACACATTATCCAAGACATCAAATAAATCTCTATGAAGCTAGATACGAACTGATGCTAAGGTCTCATCAATCTTCAATAAAAACTAAGAAAAAGCTTCTCTTCTAATCTCCTCAACTAAAAAATTATGAATAGTCAATGAATCATGTTGAGGAGGGAAATTAGGAAAGGGATGCTTAAGATAATGCATGGGAGAGGGATCTATGGGAGATGTAAGAATTACCCATGGAAAAGGATCCATAAGTGAGGGACTCATGGATAGAGAAGGATGCATAGGTGAGGGAAGGTCCATATGTGAATGAATAATGGGTGGAGGCATAAAAGGTGATGAAGGGAACATAAGAGGGGATAAAAACACTTTAGGTATATCCATAGGAGAAAAATGAGAAGCCTTATTATGGGGATGACCTATTCGAGGAAAAAAATGGGGTCCATAAATAGTTATAAGGTGATCCTTAAGGTGTTTTTGAAGGATGTGGTAACGATCAGTGTGATGGGTTCCACATTAGTGGCATAAATGATACACCTCACCATATTTAGATATATATTAATGTAGAACCTTTAAGGGAGGCATGACTTTGTCTAAAGAAGGAGAGGAAGGATGCAAAGTATAAATATACTATCACAACTTGCAACAATGGTTATAATAATGATTATCTATCCTATAGAAGCAACATGGATGATTTTGAGTGATTTTAGGAGAAACACTCATATAAAGAGGTGTCACAGGAATATAATAAGTAAGAGAAGACTTGTCATCCCATTTAGTGTTAAATAGAGCCATTTGAGGCAAGGGAAGCAAACCATCACCAAGGGAAAGTGGTGATGGAGGATGAATAAAACTAGGCTCAATGGAAGGAAAAATGCGATGAGAAGTAGGGGTATGATCAACATTAACAAGAGAGAGAATATGCTCAACTATATCAATAGGGAATAGGATCAACTATATCAAAATTAATATTGGGATCTAATAAGGGCTTTACTGAGGGAGGAACATGCTATATATAAGGTCTAAAGAGGGTTACACTAATATAAATATTAAACCACCTATGGTTATTATGGTACCTAGTAAAGTAGTAAGACTTGGTCATAGCATGATCCATGAGTATACTCCTATGAGGCTCCTTAAAAATTAGAGTTGTTGGTGCTATCTATACCCTATGATAAAGAGGAAAAATACTAAAATTAGGAACTTTAAATGAAGTAGGATAGGAAGATGTATAAAAATACTTAAGTAAAGAAGAAGAATAGTGAATAATCTTGGCATCATGGCCCTAGACAAGACCACCTAGGAATGGATAATTTTAATAATAACCATCATCTTAATTTAGGGTATGAATATCAATGCCATAATTAGATATAACCTTGTTATCTGAGGAAGTGTGGTGAATATAATGTTTATTCTTGGTTAATACTATAGTAATAACATTGAAAAGAGGCTTGTGATAATGAGGTTGTAAGGAATTAGGAAGTTATGAGATGAGGTAAGGTGAGATATAATTTTTTTTAATATTTAGGTTAATATCATCATGCTCATCATCATTAAAATCTAAGAAGTTAAGAATAATGTTCCCAATGATTTTTGGATTTCTATTGTAACCTCAAGTCAATTTAACGATAAAATTAAGATGCTAAGATTCAAAAAATGGAATGTTAGGTAAAGGTTCAAGAGTCATAATCTTGAAGACACAATGGTCTTGGAATTGTTTAAAATTATAAGGGTTAGTGTCACCTTGAATCTTATAAATGGCTCCATTATGAGGGAATTTAACACATTTGTAGGTGAAAAAAGTAACAACTCTCATATGGTGAGTCAATGACCTAGCAAGGAAGATGTTATAAGAAATTGGAAATTTAAAGATAATCACCTTCACATGGATAGTGACAAGTGGGACAATAATGGGAAAGCACACATAACCTAGAAGAAGAATTTATATTCTATCATATCCTTGGTAGGTGTTGTGTGTAAACTAAAGATTACATTCTAAATATCTAAGGGTTTTAATTAAGTTGAGAGATGTAATTTAGGTGGTATAACCCCCATCAATAAATGCACACTTAAATTGGATATTTCCTATTTGAACACTAATGAATAAGGGAAGATCATCCACATGAAGAAGAATATCATTGGGAATCATAAAATCTATAGGAAATTTTACGGAAAAAGAAGTGTCCATATTGTCATCAACATTGATAGACATCTCTTATCATTTTTTTAATATCCTATCCTTAGATCTAGATAAGGTTACCTCCAATCCTAATAGGGGAGGATGATGGATATTCTTCTTGAATAATAGTTGCATAAGATAGTTTCTATGATGTCGAGAAGTCCTCATAATATTAAGGAACATAGTTTGGGATGGGATATTAGTGAGTTATGCAATAGGATCCCACTAATCATAGCCCATAAGAAGGTTTTTAGATATAGGTGAATAATGATTAAGGAGGTCCTCAAAAAGAGGAGCCAAATTACATTGGAATTTATATTGATAAGAAGAGGAAGGTTTTGAACAAGGTTATAAATCATGTTGTGATGATGAATTACTTGGTTCATGTTGATTTTAAGAATTGGTAGAACTGTTAATATAAATTTTAGTATCATTAGTGTTATCCAAGGGAAAATCAAAAATTGAATCATCAAAAGTAATAAGGTCATCTTACCCTAACTTATTTAATTGAGTTGGAGAAGAATATTGGAGAACATGATATGTTATAGATGAAGAATGAGTGTAGATAGGTTATTAATCAATTAAAGCAACCACCCTTCACATATTAGTCATGTTAACCATATTCTCTTTATAAGTTAGGTCAATAAGACTTTCTACATTATTGGTGGAAGGCGTGATTGATTATCTTGGATAGGTTGATGATTAGGAATAGGGTATTTGTAAATATCCCAATGGGAATTGTCTTAGTTCAAGGCTTTAGTTTTATCATATAATTTATAATCCTTAAAAGTAATTTCATAAGCTTTTTGATAATGATAGAATCAAGATCAAAATTAGGACCAAGAAGAAACTCAATAGCTAAATTATGAGGTTGTATATATGTCTCATGAGAATGACCCTAACTAGTGTGAAAATAATAAAACTTGTTAGGATCATACCAGTATTTCATAGGATGGGTAGGGTCAAGTTCTCATGGAAAAGGCCTATGTATACACTTAGGAAATTCAACTTAGGATATAGGTTTTTGAAAGTTAATGTTGTTTGGTGAAGCTAGTGAGGATTTGTATATTGTTGAGAAAGGGAAGTTATTTCTAATGAAGGGGTAGGAATGACATCTTGAACATTATGAATGGTTTGATAAGAATATGTAACACCATCATTCATAATATTGTGATTTTTATTCTTAAGTAAGATATGAGGACTTGTAAAAGGTTGAGGTGGCTCAAATTGATGCATAAGGAAATATTGTCATTTAGCTTGGTTAATAGCCTCTTCCAATGTATGTGGAAAGAGTGTGTGAACCTAATATTGAAGTTTAGGAAAAAGGGAATTTGTAAAGAGATGGAAAATATTATCATCATCCATGTTATGTTCACATTTATTTGATAAAGTTTTCCACCTTTTAACAAAGGCTTAAGTAGTTTTGTTTTCAAGTTGTTTGCAATTTATGAAGTGGGCCAAAGTCTTTTCAAGAAGATCACTAGTTTGGAATTATTTAACTAAAGCAATCACTAAATCCTCCAAAATAGTAATGGAATAAGTTCTATGTTGGTTTTACCAATCTACGGCATCACCTATGAGAGTTTTTGTTAGGAGTTTGGTAGTTGTAAATGTCTTCAATTTGACCCAATCCTTATAAGATTTCCAAATGTTTTTAAGATGAAGGGTGGGATTGATTGATCCATTATAATAAATTACAGGTGTCATACTTCCTATATAAATGTTATCAATTATAATAAATTAGAGGTTGATTTTGGATATGCTTAATGGTTTTTTGACCAAAGGAGGTTGAGGAATGAGATTACCTTGAGAATATTGAAGAAGAGGATGGGGAACATTCTAGTTATCTATGCCCTCAGCCATTGGTTAAGGATGAGATTGAAGATTAAGAAGTTGGTTTTGCATTCTCATCATTTTATTTTTGTTATGAGATTGAAAGTTATTTATTAGATTGATAATTTGTAACAAAATTTTATGTGTTTGATTAGAATTATTAGAAGCATTAGAGGTGGTGTTAGTGCCTTGGGTACCCTTATTGGTGTTGATAAGAACTTGAGAGGAATTATGATAATGTGATGCACTAGTGTAAAAATTTGCTTGTGTAGAAAAATATGGACTAGTGAATGGTTGGGAAGAAGAAGCACTAGTAGCATGATTACCTTGGGTAGAAAATGATGCACTAATGGAATTATTAAGGATAGTGGATCTTATGATAGGCACACTAGATGTATAATGTGTCATGTTAGTGGATATACTAAGAATGGAGGTGTAAGAAGTTAGAGAAGAAGAGGTCATGGTATGAGAAGGGGTATTAATCAAAGGAAGAAGATAAGAATAAAATAATGTGATACCCCCAAATCCAGTTGAGAATATATGATTAGGTGAATGAAGCTCTTCAACTTGACCCTTAATCATAAGATTATAAATAGTTGAAGGATATTTTACTTGATGTTGAGGAAATTCAGAGATAAAGAAGATAATTTATAGGGTATACTCTAATTCAAGTTGGTCTTATAATGATAATAGAGGATTATGATATGAATATGTATTCAGAGGGGTCTCAGAATTCATTATGTGAGTGGAAATATGAACATTACTAGCATCCAAGAGAGGATCCCTACTCTATCTATGGGAGAACCTATGAGGGTTCGTAAAATTCATCATGCATCTTGACTACAAGTCATTATTATCATCAAGTATAAAGTCCATGAAGAATGGAAATAAAGAGAGATGAGAAATCAAGAAAACAAGAAATGATAAAAATAGTATAGGGTTGATTGGGTCGACCTAGCATGAAAACATGGTCTGCAAATAGTACAAGGTTGATTGGGTTGACTCAGCACATTAGATAGGGAAATTTAAGAAGATTATAATAGATTATGAACTAAAATAAGATAAAATTTTCTAGTAAATTGAAAACTAAGAATTTAAGGGAAACAAATAGTCAATTGGATTAACATTGGTCAATCAAATTGAAGCACACAACACAAAAAATTATACCAATATTGGCTAACGCAAATTTTTGTAATAAAAAATAAAACTAAACAAAGAGATAACAATTAAATTGGAAAGAAAATAGCTTACTAATTGGTCAACTTTAATGTTTATTATAGTATTATTATATGATTTTAAATGTGATGGGAAGTTGGTTGTAAGTAACGAACTAGAATGACAATATAAGGATAGTTTTAGGTAGTTTGGGTTGAAAAGGATTTGTAGTGGTAATGATACAAACCTAGTATTTGGGCCTACCCCCTCACTTCACACACTATAGTGATAAGTTTATCAATTGCTTAGATAGAATATACCATTAACAAAGTTTTATACTTGATTAAAACATCAAGTCAACTTCCCATTTAGTGATGAAATCCAAGTACATTGGACATGGGTAGACAAATGTTAAAATTATTATTTAGATTTTTTTGATTTAGTCATGTGTACATAAAATATAAAATAGTGAAACTAAATTAATAATTAATAAAAACATCTAATTAATCCATGTGATTTATTCTAAGCATGCAAGTAAAAAGAAATGAAAGTACCAACTAATTAATAGAATATAAGTTTCATTCTAACTTTGAAACAAGGTAAAATGTTGATATAGTTAACAATGTATGCACAAAATATAGAACAAGGTTGATAGGGTCAAACTTGTACTGCAAAAACAAGGTCTAAAAATGAACATGGTCGGTCGAGTCAACCTAGTTATTTAGATAGCACATAAAACATAGAAATGGGTTGATAGGGTTGATCTAGTTGACTATGTAGGGGTAGTTTTAAATAATAAAAATTATAAAAGGAAAGATTATAAATAAAGAGATAGAGAGATAGAAAGTAACCTTGATGGATCAAAGATACAAATAATGATGATTGTTATTCAAGAACCTTGATATATATTTTTTTATATTCTGCTAATTGGGTTGTCTAGATCGATCAAGCTTTTAAAAAAATTATTTTTGAGTGGCTAAAAATATACAAGGTTAACTAAGTCAAATTAATAGTCTAGACTGGATGTCTAAAAAGATAAAAACATGTACTAGATCGACAAAGTTGATCCTATAGCCTATACCTAAAATCTTATGATAGAAGTTAGATACTGGGTTGACAGAGTTGATCTATTATGGAAAATATAAGATAAAAATAATGATTAAAGAATGAAAGAAATTAAATAAGGTGAAAAAATCTTACAAGGTTAGTTCACATTGGGTTCACCAAAATGTATGTAATCAAAAATGCATTATGTCTATAAATCAATCCCAACTTGGAGAAGATATATCATACCTATACTTCTAATTCATAATATATTTGTTAAGTTAGAGCATGACCATTATGGGGATCCATTAGACCTAATTATGGGATCACTTATCACAATACACCATGCTATGAAGGGTTCCAAATCCTATAGTCTAACACAATCACATAACAACCCTAAAAGAGTCCTAAGTTTAATGTTCACTCTATATCTAATAAACATGAAAGTAAATATAATCTAGTGCACACCAAACATTATGGCACAAAGTGGGGGTTATAAACAAAATAGACTAAACTAAACATGAATAAAAGACATATACTCACATCAATATATATATATATATATATATATATATATATATATAACATCTTAATGTATGGGAGAGAAGAAAAAATGCATTATCTATCTATTCTTATAAGTAATTCATCACTAAAAAAAATTACCTCACTTGTGGGGTGAGGGATGATTAACCTTGATATTTTCTAGGGTCCCATAAGAACCAATTCTAACTCTCCTTTCTTCTTCTCTATAGATGTCACATGGACTAGCTATTTTCCTTTATCTTCCTCGAGCTCCTTTTCCATATTTAAGTCATAGGCCTCTGTAATCTCTTTGAGGACACCCTCAAGTGTCATTTCAAATTTTAAAGCAATCATGTCCAAATATTGTATTGGATAATTGTCCTTTATGGAAGTTTTGAATATGAGGGTCCCTCCATAGGCCTATCTTCTAATTTCACCTCTCTTAATTTCTCCTTACCCTAACCTTGTTCATCTTGGCCATTCACACCTTATCTTTTCTTAGGTTTCTCTTATGGTTTTGGTTATTCTTCCTGGGGTGTCTTAGATGGACTAGGAAATAAATGATATTACAAAGGATGCTTTTACAATCTTTCCCCAAATGGCTTGTCATCCCTGATTAACCTATGTTCTAGCTTGATGTTCTAACCTTGAATCTTGGACAACACTTATTAATAATTCTTAGGTTTGATGTACATGGCATCATAAACACCAAGTTGCTGTACATATTCAAGCTTTGAGAACTTCTTGTATTTCAAGTGGTTGGCCACTATACCTTTGGGATCCCATAGCTTAAGTTCATCAATTTAAAAACTGAATGAATCCCTATATCTAGCCATGGTCTCAACTTGTTTCCAATTCTATAGTATGGTTTTCCAAATGATCAGGGTAATGGGGTGGAGAATACCTTTCTTATTTTATTTAAAAGTGAAATCAATTCCATTCAAGAACTATGAAGTAATTTCTTCCTTATCTAGTTTTCTATGAACATATACTGGCAACCTACAAGGTTGGGACATGATGCCCTCAATGTTGATGAATTTTTAGTCAGGGTAGTACCATTTTTCACCAATCATCTCCATGTAATTATTGATGAGGGGGTGGACCCTAGGAATATAAACACCTATGATGTCCTCAACTATGGCTAGATAAATGTAGTCATAAATGAATTGCATGTGGTTCCTATATTTGAAAATATAGAATTTGGAGTAGTGGTGTGAAATAGTGGGTTTTCTACTTGGGGACCAATTCCTAATTCCTAGGAAATTAATTGAAATAAGAAGCACATCTAGTAAGTATGACATCATATAAAATTTCTTGGAGGTCTTCCTTTTTATGGTAGTGAATCATTTGGTAAAGAAGACACTGGTTAAATCTTCGATTAGAGGGGTAAGCTTTTATTCCACCATGAAATGGATAAAGGACAAATAGATTTTATTTACATATGTGGTTAAGGGGTATCCAAAGGCTCGATTGAATAGGGTCATTATAACCCTAATTCCTTTCATCAATTGGATGATAAGGATATTTCCCTTAAAGTCTCTAAAGACACAGGATCCTTGATGTAACTAAGGTCTTAAGATAGAGTCTAGGACATGATTGGATGTCCACTCCTTGATTTTGGATAAATCTACATGGGGAGATGGAAGATTATAATACCCATCAAATTTTATTAGAGAAACATATTATACCCTTTTTCAATTTCCTTCCCTAATGATCCACTCCTTATCAATTATGCATTGATGTAACCAAGGTCCTAGGACATACTCTAGGTCATGCTTAGATGTCCACACCTTGATTTTGGATAAATATAAATGGGGAGAGGGAATATTATAATACCCATAAAATTTTATATGAGAAACTTATGCTACCCTTTTTTAGTTTCCTTTCTTAATGATCCACTCATTATCAATTATGCAATTAATAAAAATAAGGGCAAGGATATTGATGCAATGTAGTACCTTAGGTTTTTTTGTATCATGGTGAAGGCCTTACTTTTGAATAATTACTAAGTCATATTATCTATAGCACATTATAACAATTCTTTTTTATTCTTTTATGATTGGAATCAATTCTTTGATCATGAAAAATAGCTCAGACTAGTTACTCATATTTGAAGAATTCAAGGCTATAGTATCTAATTCAATATCATTAAAGTTCCAACCTTCATTACCATAGATAAGTATAGCTTAGTCTCTTCCTTTAGTTTTCATCTATGACCTACCATTGTCTTTTTTCCTATGAATTTTTTATACTGATAGAAAATGGTCTGTAGGAAAAGATCTCTTCTACTCAAAAACATAATCTAGCTCCTTTCTTATCAAATGATGACCAAATGAATACAATTGAGTCACTTTTATGTAGGGTTTAGGGTTTAAAAATTTAATGGTAGAATACATCTAGGATTTTGTTTATACGTTCCTTGGATTTTATTTGGACCTTTGCCTTTATACCTTCACATTTTTGAGCCCACAAGGTCTTTTATTTTGTCTTTGTCTACTTTTGCGGAACCTTCATGGCATCAGTCTAGGTCTTTCATAGCATTTTTCATAAGTGAATTTTGATAAATATTTATTGTAATTTAAAAAGGCCTCTTTCATTTCTCTCCATTGGATCAAAATCTAGGATTAATGTGAGTCATTGATTGTAATCTAGACCCTTGCCTATGATTAGCTCCTTTTATTCCAAACCTTATGATAGTGACACTTGGAATATTTGGGTGCCTTCCCATGATTCAAATCTTATTTCAATCATTTGATAAATGATATTTGGTCATGATATCAGCCTATGATACTTTGAAAATACATGAGTGCCTTTGTACTATTTGATTAAAGTCTAGTGATAAAGTGCAAACCATCAGATCATCTTGTCCGCTTAGCCTCAAATGCACTTTTACCATGCATCAAGTTTATAGGGTCTTATGGCCTTATTTAAAATTATTTAGGTTCCATCACATCATTAGATCAAAACCCAATGATAAGGCATGTGTTATTGATCTTAGCCTCTAAATCCATTTTCAAGCCTTCTAGTAAGATTTGGGAGTGCATTTTGACCCTGAGCATAACAATTCATTGGCTTAAATTTGATGGTATCATGGGCATAAAATAAATCCTCATGGACTTAAAATGAAGGTTCCATGAATGTTAATTTTAGGATAATTAAGTTTTTAATTTTGTGGTCTTAAAGTCGATAGTCACACAAATGTCAATTTTAAGATCATCAAATTATTATGACACAGTGTGAGAATGCCATCTAGCACATCTACAGGGCCTCCCAAGATCTTAGAATTAATTCACTCCATCAGATCAAAATATATGATGAAGTGTCAACCATAAATCATGATCTAGGATCTTTATTTTGATTGGTTGCTTTATTTGGGAGGACCTATTTTTTTTATTATCAAATGCAAGGGTGTCATGTGTCAACTATTCCATACTTCCATAGTATTCTAACTTTTCAACTATGCCTTGAACCATCCAATCAAGTCTTCAAAAGAATGTGATAAGTGTTAATAATGTCTTGAGGGCTTGAATTTGATTGGTTTAATGGGTTGTATGTGGGATCCTCTCAATTTTCATTGCATTGTCTGATCAAAGGGCCATGGAAAGCTCAAACTATTAGATCATCCAAGATGCATGTTATTTAAGCCAAAGTTCAAGCTTTTCTCAATCCATTAGATCTAAGGCTATAATAAATTAATGTATATTGGATCCTACAAGATGTAATGTGGTTAAGGTAGGGTCACATATATAAAGACTTAGGCTTAAGGTGTTAGGACTAAGGTATTTATTGTATTAATAAATACATCGGGGCCTTAAAATTAAAACCTTAGGATAAGGTATAAACAAGGGGATTATTTAACATAAAAGTGGGTGGGAAATTGGGAATTAGGCTAAGACATTAATATTAATTTCCCATTAGTATTTAACAAATACATGGAGGCCTTTGAGTTATAATCTTAGCCTATGTTGGGAAACACTAAAAGGACCCTACAAAATGAAGGTAAGGTATAAAAGGAACTTTCAAAGGGAAAATCACTAGATGGTACCAAATACTTTAGACTAAGTTTTAGTTATGATAATAAACATGATTAAACTTAGAACATGAATTTTATGTTTAGGTCCAAAATGAACTTTTAAAATATTCCTATCAGTTTAGTTCCTGTCAAGATTCAAATTTAAACTAAGGGCTTTGGCCAGGGGTTTTAAAATCTTGTAATTCTTAGGGACAAATGCCATGGAACCTATAAATAGTGTAATAAAGACCATATATTAGTGATGATATTCAAAATTAAATCCAAAACAAAACCAATTAATCCTACCTTTATCAGAATGGATGATCTTCAAATTCTATAGATATTTCTATCATGGTAAATTTATATGCTCAAACTTTAGGGTTTCTCTATGGTCCCAATTTTCAAAAATGGGGGTATGTTGGTCCCAATAGGAATTTATAACCTGATAAAGGCTGAAAATTAGTCTCCCTTATGCTTTCATAACATTATTAAAAAAAATTAATCAAGCCATACCTTGCATATCTTTCATACACCAAAAGAGTTCATGTTGAATCGTCTATTGCAACACTTATTCACCTTCATCATGGCACATTTGAGATATATTAAACCAATTCAAAGCCCATCATGGAACATAGAACATTATCAAACACTATGAGGTCACTTGACACAATATTAAATGAGTAAGGATAACCACTATGTGTTTTATGACATGACAAGACCTTAGACCTATTGAATTTATTATGACAATCAGTGACCTTGCTTTAGACTATCCTAATTAAAAAAGAGATATGGAAACTATGAGGTTCTATGGTGGAATAATGTTCTCAAGGATTAGGTAGAACCCTTTCTAGGCTTGAGTGTAGAAAGTGGTCAACATTTCTAGTGACTCAATTGGCTTGACCTGCCTATTAGTCAAGAGAACCTAGAACATCCTTGCTTATCACTCATGACTAGATAAAGATCCTTGACTACATAATGACTTTATTTAATACCTTTTAGACCTTGAGGACCAAAAAAATGTAAAAATAGACATGAAAAGAGACAATAAACTAATAAATACATATAATAACAAGCAACTAGACAAACCAACAACCAATAAGCATGTGCAGTTGTACTTAGAGGAAAGAAAAGAGATACTATATATAAGAGGACTTGTTGATTCTAATATAAATACTTGAGGAATGTCCCATTCACAATGATAGGGATTTTATCTCCACTTAATCTAGACAATTTTAAGGAATTTCTCTCCTTACAACTAGTCATGATATATGGCCCACTCCAAAGAATATCAAATTTTGAATGCTTACTTAGCTTAGCACAATCCTCATCCCACTTAAGTAATATGTCACCTTACTAAAAGGTCTTAGATGAGGCTATTTTTTCAAATGATATTTTTACTTTGTCTTCATTACACCACATGGAATTCATGGCACTATATTTTGTCTCTTCTAACTCCTTCAACTCGTTCATCCTCACTTCCATTGCATCACTCTCCATGATTTCAAGTTGGTGTGCAAATTTAAAGTATATTAACTCCAGTGTAATGGGAAGTTTTAATTCTTTGAAATAAAGAAGGATATAAGGTGAGTGACCAATATAATTATTATTATTAATTATATCTACTTATAAGGAAGTCCTTAAATTTTTGTGTCATTCCCTTCAGTTTCATTCCATTATCCTTTTTATAATCCTAATCAAGTTCTTAGTGGTGTAATCTACTATTTAATTTCCCTATGGATAGTACTTGGATGATGAAATAAGGTATATTACATAATTAAGGGCCCAATCACACACCATTTCACTACTGAAGGCCAAGGCATTATCTGATATATTGGTATAAGGGGTCTCAAATCTAGTCACAAGGTTATAATAGAACTCTAAAACTAAGTTCTCATTTATCTCCTTTAGTGCAGTTGCCTATACAAACCTCATAAATTATTCATTAGATAATAATACCCATTTATTCAAATAAATTTATGGGGGATGAATCATACCTATGAAATATAAACCCCATTACATGAAGGTATTCTCAACTTGAAAGGGTTTTAGAGGTAAGATAGCTAGTCTTTGCTTTCTAATAAACATAGCACATGTGGGACACATCCTAACCCAAGCATGTGAGTCTATGAATAAGGTGGGAAATAAATAGCCTAACATTATTATCTTTGCTAATGTGGTCCTAAATGCAAATTTCCCTCCTCCAATCCCATCATGAAATTACTCCAAAATTTTATCCACTTGACTGGTCTCTACACACCTTAAGATCATACCACCAGTGTCCATCTTGAAAGGTACAAAATTAACCAAGATGTAAGGGATTTATTTTAGTCTAATGTTCCTCCTCCTTGTCTTATATAATCCTATATTAAAATCTTCCATTTGGAGTAAATTTATTATGTCTTGGGTCTAACTAGAAGGAGACATAGTAGTAATTACTTATTGGTCATCATGGGCTACTAAAATAATATCTTTATCTTCCCTAAAATATAATATAATTTGATAAAAAATTACTCTACCTATGATATATTTTTTAAGCTTAAACTATATTCAATACTCCATTCACTTAGTTATCTAACCAACCTTCTTCTCACTCAAGTCCATATTGAGTATGAAATCTTTTATACTAGGGTGAACTACCATCACAAAAATATAATTGTTAGACACCACGTGTCTAATTTTTTTATGAAATTCATGATAAAACAAACATTATTTAAAATAATTATATCTCTCCTCATACCCCTCCAAATATGGATTGAAGAAGGTAATGGGATGCTCTAGTCCTTCACTATTTTTTTGCATGAGCATAACAAAAATAATATCACTTGTGGAGAAGGCATACATGAAGAAATATTTGGTAAATTAAGGGATGATGAGGGTGGAATCTTGGGTAATGTCTTAATGGATGGCCTCAAAATATATCTTACCTTCTTTGGTCCATGAGAACTCCTTGTGTTACTTGAGCATGTGAGTTAGTGGCCTCACCAATTCTATAAATCTAGGTATGAATCTTCTAATGAAATTGATTTTTCCCAAGAAACTTTGAAATCCCTTATTTTTGTTTGTGAAGTGATAACTAAAGGTTTTCTTCTATCCTCTTAGGTTCAATGGAGAGGCCATATTTTGACACAACATGTCTTAGAATTCTACCCTCATGGATTACAAATATACATTTTTGGGAGTTTAAGGAGACCCCAAACTACCTACACCTATCAAACACCAACCTCAAATGTGTCAAGTGATACTTGAGATACATTTAAAACACATATATGTAATCAATTTAGATGAGCACCATCTCATTTATGAGCCCTTGGAAGGCCAAATCCATATCCATTTGGAAGATATCCCCTATATTAGATAGTCTAAAAGGCATCTTGATGTATGTATAAGTACCCCATTCAGTTTTGAAGGTAGTTTTGTGTATATCCTCCTCCATCACTTATAATTTATTTTACCTAGAGTATCCATCATGTAAATATAACATTTTTGAACCTATAACTCTTTTAATTATCTGATCCATAGATGTTAGAGTATAATGATCTCTTAGTGACACCTTATGACTATCTAAAGTCCACATACAAAAATTTATCCCCATTATTATTCCTAATAGGCACAAGATATTCCACCCATGAATAATTTTTTATTAGTAAAATAATTTTAGATTAAATAAGATTTTTCAACTCCTTCCTCATAAGGATCTCAATTTTTGGGTTGACTAGCATTTGATTTTGTCTCACAGGTTTGGTATTCTCCTCGAACTATATGGTATGTTGGGACAAAATAGGGACAAAACCCTTAAAATCATGATATTATCATGAAAAAATATCTACAAATTATAGGCACAATTATATTAAGGCTTCCCTTTATTCTTTGGTGTTCAACTTTCATAGCTTGAGTAACTTGTCCTTGATTATGATAACTTTTACATAATGTTACTTTTAAGTAGATATACTTACCTTATCCATCCAAAAATTATAATATAATTTAATATACTATTAAATGTTACCAATCCCTTATGAAATTTTTTTTTTCCTCAACTGGATAATCTGTTCATCATATTGATGTTGCAGCTTGGCTTGATTCTTTGAGCATAATTTTGCCTTATGTTGCAATAAATAATCAATTTGTGTATCACTTTAATAGACTTTCCAACTAACCTCATTATGAGGTAATAATTTCCTACATAATATTTTTATTTATGATTAATCTTTGATGTCCTTGGTCCCATCAACTATATCATATTATGCTCTAATGGTAGCTAACTAGTCTACATGGTGTTTGGTCTCCCTAATAATGAAGATAATGTCATAGACTTAGAAGTCCTCCAAGAAGTCCCAAACCCTATGTTTTAGGCCTTAAAGATTTTATTATTTAAATACCTTAGGCATCCTACCTACTACATCACTAATTCAGTATCTCTTTTAGCTTGAAAAAGTTTGATGCCTCTCTTCCTTACAAAGTTTGGAAAGTTCTTCTTGAAGGAGGTCTTTTTTCCCTAGAATAAGTAAAGTATCCCACATGGGAATAGTAAAATGGGCATTCTTCATCTATTTAAAATTATAAGATGAGGTATTTCTACCTTAGACTAAAATTTAGGGTCAAAGACATTGCTTGGATCTTATGTAAATTGAGGTATAAAAGGACCCTTTTGATTATACCCTTTCCCATCTTGTATCTACTAATTTGATGGTGTCTTATGAGTTTCATATTAAATCATATCCCATTGAGGTGTTTTATAAGGTAGATAATATAACTTGGAAATTCACATACTATCATCAACTACCCTTCTCTTAACCCTTGTATTGCCTTCAACTAAATTGTCCATGTTGGCTACATTTTGACCCTGATTTGCTGCCACTTGTTTAAATCAATGCTCAACTTCTTAGAAGTTGAAAAATGTAGTTTCAAAATGTTATTTAATTATAATTTCCCCTTTTTTACTTATAATATTAATTTGGGTCATGAAGGAGTGTCCTCATGCAACATATAAGGACCTTCCTTATGTTTTAGAGGAGGTAGATTGTCATGTTATGGGACAACATGACCTTACTACATGAAGGATGGTTGACACACATCAACACCTAGAGCCATTTCCATATAATTTGGATTTACACATTGAGTATTCCATTGACCGTCTTGATCATAATTACTTTGAGTTAGAACAAAGGCTTTATAACTACTAGAAGCATTAGGATTATAGATGTTATAATATCTTTCTTGTTTCATATGTCCTTGGCCTTATTGATTGGGATGATAAGGATGTATATTATATTGATAAGGTTTATAATGAGTGTAGTGGGGTGATTGATAAGGCCTATATGGTGGATTTTTTTCCTCTCAAAGGCCACTAACTTATTATTTTAGGCTTTGAGTAGCCCTTTTATCTTACCCAATCTATCTGCTTGGCTGCCATATGCCTTATCATGATTGGCTAGGGATGGTAATGGAGAAATTGTAGATATAATGAGTTGAATTTATGTGAGTAAAGTCATGAGGGGTCTAGGGGTGATTTTACCTACTTGAATTAGACAATTTTTTTCCCTTATGGCCACCTCATAAGGATATACCAAGGTGCCCTTAATTGACTAACTCATAACATTGACTTCATAATTTATAGCCCTTAGGTAGTAAAATAATGCATAATTAGGTGTGGGAGTGATGAATGTCGGGATCCTATCCTAGGTTTTTTAAATCTATAGTTGAATTCTACCATGATTTATTTGGGGGGATATTTTGATTATAGTAAGTTATTCCACCAAGGAGAGATGGTCACTCCTATCTTCAAAGTATTTACACAAATGATCCCCAAAATCATATCATGTGTTGATGAATGTAGTTGTTAATCCCTTATACCACTAAAGTTCCTTACCTTTTAAGGAGGTTTCCAATAGTCTCATATATATAATCTCTTGGGTCACATTATAACCTGAACATAGATTAACTATGTATGTAATATGTTTTACAAGGGTAGTTGAGTTTTCAATTATGAAATAGGGAAGGATTTTAATGGAAATAATAGGTATGTCATCAAAGTAATCAAGCTTTAATGGGATAACACCATTGAAAGGCACAAAGGCTTGTATTATAGGCCTAGCCATTAGGGGTATATGATTTATAATAATGTTTGTTTGGGTATAATTAGGAGATTTGGGGAGTGTAGGGTTGGGATTAAACCTCATATATTTTTTTATCCTAGTAATGTCCAATGACAACTCAAAAAACTCAATGTCCTTACCTTTTGAGGAAGATCTTGTGGCCATCTTTTACATGTAACATGAGTTTAGATGTTCCACTTATGTACTTGAATCTTTTTCCAAGACTACCAAAGCATGCTCCAAGTCACTTAAAAGATATTCCCACTAAACATTCTAAAATTTTTAGTGTTCCAAAACACACCCTTTGAAGGAGATAGTTCAATTCTCTTCAAGCTTGGACAAACATGGAACTAGCCTAAAAGTTATGGGTGACCTATAGTAAGACCAAACCTCTATTTTATGGGGATATCTCCCCTAATATATCAACTCAATTTCTTCTCAAAAGACTAATTAATATTGGGATGAAGAGAGGTAGGATGAAAACATGAAAAAAAACCTATCCTAAGGGTGGTGATGCACCAATCTTCACTTATCCTCTATTAATTGATCTTTAAACACAATTTGTGAATATAATTAAAGATAAGCAACCAAACCAGATTTTTGACACAATCCTAAAAATGATTATTTCATGTGGAGGTTATGTTAATGGTTTAAAACTTAAAACAAATGGAAGAAAATTCTTAATGAGATAGTACCATTCAACTCACTTTTCAATACAACTACCACCTATCAACACTTCACATGACCTACATAGGATGACAACATAACACTAGCTAAAAGAGAGGACCTAAAATATAAAATGAACATCATACTTTTTTTCAAGTCAAAAACTATAAAACACACTAATTTTTATAAATAATTTTTCAATAATCCTTTTTTGTATTGAATATCAAGGTTCAAGATATAATTTTGGTAGAGATTTACTACACCTAGTTAAGGAATGATAAAAAAGGAATCAAGGAAGAAATATATAGACTTGTGATGAAGAGAGAACAAGTAATATTTGAATATAATTGGCATGAATATGCCATAATGGTCACACATAAGTTACAATAGTCTTCCATACTCCACCATACATTATTCGAGTTGACTAATACTTTGAATGAGCACCTTCGAGATTTAAGGTATATTTGTAGAAAAATGTGGCCCATGAATATCCCATGCACACCATAATTAATAAAATATCATCCCTCTAATCATTTCCCAAGCATTTAAATAGGTCCAATAAGGCCTTCTCCATGAGGCATTAAGTAGTTGCCCTTATCTACACATTGGCTATGTTCAAGAATAACCAAAATCTTTCATAATGCCGCATAATATAGAATATAATCACATAAAATTGAATTTTTATATGTTTCATGATGGCACATTAACTCCAAAATGGGCTCATATGCCCATTATATTCTCTATTTCTTTGGCTAAGTAGGCCTCATGAACTACTAACATAGTTTTTGATCATCATTGTTTGGAGACTCATGAGGATTAAATAAGACCTTAAATATATCTGAGTTAACTTGTTTTAAACCTAAATAAAACTGTCATACTAGAATATAAACTTTTAAAATATTCCATAATTTCAATATCACTTCACTTAGATAACTAGGTCATCTTCACTAGCTTTTACAAACTAGTTGATTAGTGGAGGTTTGTAAAAGCATTTACATGCAGTTTTTTAGACATTTGATGATATTACAGGATGAAAAAATTCTTATAACACCCCATTTAATTATTGGTAACCTATTAATAATTTTTATACTTCATCTCTTTCTCCAAATCTTAAAAATATATAGTTTATATAGGTGTATGTACACTATCCGTAAAAACTAATACCATGAAAACAACCTTATTTGAGTGGGATATATGACTCAAATGTTTTAAAAGTGATTATAATAAATTTTTATGTATTTTCTCCTAAATATTTATATTTTGGTCCTTAATAGTGTTTTATATAAGTTTAAGAGTGTCCATGACTCTTAACAATGGTTCATAGAGGTTAGGGCCTAGACCTCTAATCCAATTCCACTAATCCCTTATATACAAGTTACCCCCACCTCTCCTAAAGTGATCATATCCCCATGTGGCATCTATGTATAGTTTTTAGCTTTTCAACTAACCTCTGTGGTGATAAACATGTGTTTTGGGAAATTTTGAGGTGTCTTCAAGAAAATAGTGACTAGTTATGGCATTTCCTTTGCAAACCATCATGACCCACATATCTAAAAAAATGTCATGATAATTCCCATGGAGGTTTGATATGTCCTATAATCTCATTTTTCCCTCTTCTTTATCCTCTAAGTGGCACTATTTCAATGAAGATGCTAGCTTAATAGGCATAAGTGCAAGGCTTCTATGTTTTGGTCTTAACCTAGAGTTTTGAGGCACATACCCTCTATTATTAACATGGTAATCACTCTAAAGGACCTTTAAATCATATTTTTTGGCTTTATCAAGTCATTTTCCTTCTTTTATATACATATAATCCTTCCTTTAGACACCCAAGTCTATGTGTAGGAGTAACCAATCATGGAGGCTTCTATAGGTGACTAATATGAGTCTATTTAGGAAATTTGGGACCCCCTCTCTCTTTAGAAACCCATGATGTATGTAAATATTTCCCAAATCCTTTATTACATGCTTAAATTAGTTTTCCCACACCTAATTAATATAGTTTATTTCATGCATGTGCCAACTAATAGGTCATATAGATGTTGAAAAGACTTTGGGAGACCATTAGGACCATTTCATAGCTCAAACACTCCATTTTAATACATTTGGAGGCATAATTATATCATCATGTCCAATTCAAGGTTTAATAAGGGTTTTATAAGTCCATCATCTCAAAAAATTTATATCATATGGACTTCAAAACCAAAACATATTACTATGAATATTTATCCCACTAAATCCTTAATCTCTCCCAAAAAACTTTGGGTCCCATGCAAAGTGTGTGTGGAGATATGAGTGTTGGAAGGTGTGCTTTGAGATCCATATTAGGTATTCTATGCATGTTATCTTATTAATATTAGTTCATAAATATGGGACCCTTAATCCCTCTTATTATTTTATGGATTTTGAGTCCATAGGGGTGCTTAAGTTTCCCTAAGATCCATAGGCCTAAGTCCCTCTATGGTGAAAGGTATAATTGTCTGAAAGTGTAACTCAACCTACCTACTTTAAAAAATGGAGATCAAGAGAGTGATATAACCCAATATTACTATTTTATTTCATTCATATACCTCAAACGCATTCCATAGGGTCTTAAACATCTTCCCATACATACCACATTATATTAAACTTGCCTAAAGGTCTAGACTTACTATTGAGGTAGAGTTAGGGTCTTAGACCTAGATGGGCCTTTAGCTCTTATAAGGGCAAACTAGGTGTTGGAACCTCAACCCATATATGGATGTATCTATAGATCTCATGGGACATAATAACTCATTTAACCCAATATCTACCTCATTCACATGTTTTCATCTACTCAGACCTCTTGTCAACCCTTTTCTTTCCTCTAGATTGCCTTGATCGATACTATCTAGTGCATGGGACTATAGTAAATGATGTTGGTTCCAAAATAAACTTATTTTATATATTATATGGCTTTGATTGGATCCAAAATATCATGTTTCAATATTTATCATAGCGTTAATAATCATCTCTTCTAACCTTGCCAATATATCTGCATACATAGTCATATATAGGCTTGTGTGTCCTGAGTATGTAACTCAAACTAGATAGTCTTATTATAATGATATCATAATCTTGTGAATCCTATAGGGTTTTTTTCACCTTACTCTTTCTTATACTACAATTTCATATGTTCTTGGTATTGCCATTCTCTTTAGTTTAACACCTTCTCATTCTAGACAACCCTAATTAACTGTATGTGTGCAATTTAGTTCAAAATTTACTCCTACAAATTTATTTGCCTTTGGTAACATGACCTAAATTATTTAACTTTTTTTATAATTTTTCATATTCTCCGTTTACGTGCCTATACTATATTATACTCAAGATAGGATGTAGACTTAATACTTGTCAACAATATTATAATCACTAGTTTATGTATGTTGATTAACCCAAGGGCCTATGGAACATGATCTCTGAGTTAATAGAGTTCCTTATTAGTTTCACTTGAGGTCTCCATGCATATAATGTTTTCCAATCCATATCTATAACATAGGCATCTACTTAGTCATACCCCTCTCTTACATGTTGCTGGTATCACCATACAAACTTGAAGGACTTAACCAATGTATATTTAGGCTATTTCTTATACATGGTGATTTTCTCATTTAATAAGGTTTATGACTATTTATACTTGCTTATTATATAATTTATGCTATTTTACATCTAGTGGAGTATTCAGACCTAGTTCTTATGCATATGGTTTGAGTAGAGGATAGTGACATGTGGGTGATGACTTTAAAATCATATGAGTCTAAAATAAGAATGAAAGGCTCAAAATTGAGATGAAATGATAATGATGATATTGATAAGAAGGGAGAGTCTCTTTGAAGGTCTAAAATGAACTATGAGCTCACACCTAATATAACTTGAAATGATACTAGACATCTCCATACATATACCTAATAGAATATAGTACTTTGAGATCATCAATGAAACATATATGGTGAAAAGTGGAAACCTATAAGACTCCCTAAAAAAACCTAACATTTTTAAAATTACCTTAAAATCTACTAAAAGTGCTACGAAGGTGTTTGAGGGTAGATTGGTAGTTTTGAGGCCTGTTGAGACTATGATGAAGTTTGAAAAACTTGAAATAAGGACACCTTGGTATGAATGCAACACTCCATACTATGTTTTTATTGTGATTTGATAATCCTCTGGCCACCATTATGAAATATACTACCTTCTCTTATAATGAAACTTAGAAGTCTATGTGATATTCAAATTTTAACCAAAGAGGCATGAATAACTTCAAGACACTCTATTGAACCTTTAACACTATTCACCTTTAGTTGTATACATTAAAGACTCCTCCCTAATGCAACCTTGTATGTAGACTATAAATATTGGTAGTTTGGATGTTTATCATTCCTATAGGGATACACATGTGAATAAAATGTTATGGATGCCATGAAAATTATTTTTAGGGATAGAAAAACCAAGAACAATCATCAGTTTATCAAATAAATCCAAAACTCAATGAAATAATTTCCCTTCTTTTCCATTATGTAAATGAGGGGAGTGACTAGGTTACCCAACTTCTTAGAATTTATTCATAGAGCTTAGGATGTTAAAAATACAACCAATGACCATTATTGGAAGGTCATCAAGTCTAATTCATTTGGATAAGAGCTTGGACCCTCTCTCTCTCCTTTATGTGGACCGAGCATAAACTTAAAGTGATCTCCAAGCCTAAAAACAAGATTATTAAGTAAAGCATGCTAATTTTAGGCTCTTTGAGCACTAAAACACTTTGATTTCTTCAACATATGCCTATAGTGGACTCATGTTATAAAATCTTAACTGTACCTAAGCTAATCTATATTATATGGATTCATATGACTCTGAAAGCTCATGAAACCTAAAAATTCCTTGAGTTTTATCATGTTTTATATCAAGAACCACTATTGTCTAGTAGGAGGGAAAATATGGGTTAGGTGATGTCTAAAATTTCATGGTAGGAATTGGGGAGTTGAGAAGACACATTTCCACACATGTGGGGCCTATTTAGTGTTAATTAAGTATTGATTTTATGAAAAGGGGGATAATTAGTGTATGAAACACTTTGTGTATGACCTAAGTGGATTTAGGAAGGCTCTTGAAGATGTTAATGGTGACTTTATTGGCCTTTCAAGGTCAAGTGGTATCACATTAAGGTCTAACAATCCCCTTTTAGACTTTATACATGATTTCAAGAGGGGATTTTAAATGAATATAATTTCAAAACTTACATAAGGACCTTAGAACTTGATAAATTATTTCAATTAGGCTCCCACGTGCTTTCATAACATTCTTAAAAAAATTAATCAAGCCATACCTTGATCTTAGATACACCAGAAGGGCTGATGTTGAACCATTAGCTACAACACTTAGTCACCTTCATCATGACACATGTAAGACATTTAAGACCACTTAAAACCCAATTATAGACCTTCAAACATGTTTAAATACTATGAGGACACTTAAAACAAGTTTAAACATGGAGTAGGATAATCACTATGTGTTTCATGAGATGACAAGACCTTAGACCTACTACATTTGGTATGAAAATTAGTGACCTTACTTTGGACTATCCTAATCCATCAATAGATATGAAAAATATGGGCTTTTATGGTGGATTAGGGTTCTCAAGGCTTAGGTTGACCCCTTTGTAGGCCTGAGGGTATAAAGTGGTCAGCAAATTCTTGATATTTTTAAAGTGAGGAATAAATGAGTGTTGATCTTGTATATATACCAATCCATTTTGAAGATATCTTGTAATAAATAACTTAGGATAATTTTAGGATAAGTTTAATTTGAAAATTAGATGATTTGTGGAATGATAGACTTAGTTGGAAAAGGGACGCCAATTATGACCTAGGTGTCTATATGAGATGTAAGTGTGTGGGATGTTAGAAAATATGTTGTCCAAAAATAGAAGATAAGGCTAATGATTAGGTTTATGGACATTTTCACAATATAAAAGTCTTGGTCATTAGAACAGTAGTTTTTAGATGAAAAGATAAATAATTTGGTATAAAGAGATAGTAAACATGATCTTTTTTCCAATGGGAAGGTCTTAGAGATGAAGGGTACATCCAAGATAGGTATTATTGGCCAATTTTGGCCCACATACCAATATTGTACCCATATGAATTAGGTTATTAATGGATGATTAGATGGATAAGTTTTTGAGATCGTATGGGATGCTAAGAGAGATTAGAATAAGTATGGAAGTGTGTAACATTCATCTGATTCTTTTTTGTGTTCATCTAGACATCTTGAGTCTAGTGGTACAAATTTTAAGTAGGCATTTGGATGACATCAAAATTTCCATGTGTGACTAAGTTAGGGAGAATAAATCATATGGTTTTGTTCATATTGGTGTCTATTTACTATTAACTAAGTTTTAGGTCATCCACAAAAGTGTGGTATAACTTATGCATGTTCAAAGTTGGCTCCTCAGTCAAATTTCACTAAGTTTCCCATACCTAGCCAAATGAACTAGATTGTCATCTAGGTGTCATGTAGGAAAGAATGGACCAGTCAACTTGAGAATTTTTTAGAAACACTTAGTAGGCTCTCAAAACTTGTGGATAAAATGGGTTTATTCTTTTTGGCCTCAAGAACATCTCCTAAAAATTAGGTGCCTCCATGACTTTTGTGCTTCAAGCTATAGGCCTTCAAAGTTGGACCTACAACATAAGATGTTCATACTAATGTCAAAATAAAGACACTAAAAAAATATATCTATGTTTAAATTTGATGGTTTGTATAACATCAAATACACTATATGGGATACCAAATATGATCTATGGGAAATCAATTTTAAGTTCTATAAACTAACTATTAGGGTTTAAATAGTGGGTGCCAATTAATCTAATGGTCCACATTACATCATACATTTAGATATAATGGTGAGTAGAGGTTAAAGGTGTTAGAAAATCTCAAGAACAAATGCATGCATGGAAAGGGTCAATAAAATGTTTAATTAGTAGAGGATAAATGACTCATGGGCATTTGTATAGATCAAAATCAATGAAGTGAGATGAGTCAATATGTCAATGAGTCAAGTGAGATTTTGATAGTCAATTAGAACAAAGCTGAGCCTAGGATTTTTGATGGAGGATGAGAATCCATTTTTTACTAAAGGAATTAGGGATTTTTAGGTTCATCTCAACACCATTTAATCTCTTTCAAATGATAGTGATTGGTCATTATGATGCAATTAGGTATAAGGAATATAAAGGACCACCATTGGAGATTAATATGGACATCTAGTTTGACATTTTTATGGCTTTCAGGGTTCATTCTTTTGACTATGATTTCCATTTATAAATAAGTACCTATGTATGGTGAACTCTCAACTCTTGTAAAGACTGATGGTTCTTTTTAGACATAATGAGAGTCAAAAAAAGGCTATGGTCTATAGGTATGCATTAATATGGATAACTATAGGAAAAATAATAACCTTAGATTGGTTTTATATCTATAAGTGGTAATTATGATACAAAAATTAAAATGAACTAGATATGTGTTTAATGTAAAAGGGATTCATCTATCCACATGTCTCCATCATTAAAAAATTAGGTACAAGCCACCATTCATGGCAAGGCCCTATCAATTTCAAGATTCAAGGTTTTGATCCTCATGAACATGTCAAGTAGACTTAGGGTCCTAAGGTGGTGAACTAGGAGTGGGAGAAGTAATTAAAGTCATTGATTCCACCCAAATATACTTATTCATCATGAAATAAACTCTTGTCTCTAGTACGACGCTCTCAGCTAATGAGAGAAGCTTGGGGACTAGTGGGACAAAAGGAGGTCTATTTATTGATCAAAACATGCATGTAGAATGTAATCAATGTGCTACCACCTCACTTATTAATCATGATGATCTTTTATCTATTCTCCAATACATTGTTACAATCTCTCTTTCTCTCTTTCTACTATATATAGAGGTTTTTTATCCAAAAAATTGATCCATCACTATATCACTCTACTCCCTCTCTTGGGTATGAGCAAACTCTACCAAGATGGATTTTGTAACCTATTGAGATGAATACAATTCCATTTTAGATTTAATTATTCTATTATACTATATACATTTCATATTTGCATATGAGGTATAATTTTCTCCATTATCAAATTATAATCTCACCTGGTCACTAGTCCATCTTGTTATGTAGGTCATGTTTGGTGTTCTACATCTTTTGATTGAAGCATGCATGTGGATACTATGACTGGTTAGTGTATTTCTCTAAACCTCTCCATAATTTCCATTAGCTTAGATCATTTGGTGAACCTCTTCATGAAACATTTATGTATGAAAAATATTTGGAATCCTATATCTAGTATTGTCCTTATTTCGTTAGTGTTTAAGGAATTAATTAGAGTGGATCAACCCATAATTTAGATGCATCACCATTGTTATCTTAGGTTTCCTTTTCATGTTTCTCTCTCTCTCCCTCCCTCTCCCATTTTCCTTTGTCATTAGTAGGTCTTAGCAATGGGAAAAGATAAAATGATGCATTATATGAGCTAGAATCATTAAAAATCCTAGAGGTCTAACCCCATTATAGGATAACCACAACATAGGGTTAGTCCCATGTCAATCTAGGTTTGGAACTATGCCCTGAACACTCCTACCTCCAACTAAGTTGAAATCTATATCTCTAATATTTTTGGCACAATTTATGGGATAAGTTCCAAAAGAGTGGAAATATTTTGATGTATCTTTCCTCTAATCATCTTTTGGAATCAAACACATTAACACCAATGTTGACTCCAAATCAAATCTTTTGGTTATGAGTAGACCAAGTATGCCTCATTAAAATTTTTAGTCAATTCATACATCTCATTTAATAAATGAGGTCAATATGAATAGTTATGGGGAATATTCCTAATATCCACCTCCTTATCAATAGCCCCAATATGATCCTCATGATCCATATAAGTCTAATAATCCATACCAAGATTTTTATCAAAGATATGAGGAACCTTGGCAAGTTTCTCATGAACCTTATTATCAAGGGAATATATCTTACCCTCCTCATGATCCTCACTAGTAACATGAGGACCTATTTTTTTCATATATGTAATAATATTTCCCTAGCCCTCCATATAGATAACAAGCCCATCATAATAATGCTCATCATCAACACTATCATGAGCCATCTATATTATCACTTAAGAAAACTTTAATAAGTATTGAAAAACATGCACTAGAGTTGTAATCAAAAAATTATTATGGCCAAGATATCCCTACTCACTAGGTCCATTATGTGAGAGAGTCATTATAGTAAATAAAACAAGGATGGGCACCTATTGAGAGAGTAAACTAGAAAAATATCATAGCCGAGATGATGGATGTAGGTGGTTACATTCATAAAATTTAAGACAAGATAAAGTTATTTGAGGAATAGTAGTTCTAAGCTCTCTAACCTTATGTGCCTATATATACACCACCTCAGCCTTCTTATGTGCCACTCATTAATCCCTATGAGACCATTCTAAGTGACCCTTTGAGTATGCCAAGTTTTCCATGTTTTTCTCAGACTTTTCCTTCTTATAAATTTATCCAAGAGAGATGTCCAAAGAAATAAGGATATTGTGGTGGAACAACCTACTATTAGGGTCTAAGACTCCATCATTCCTTAAGAATCCCTTATGAAGTCCTTCAAGGCTATAAGCTAAAATAAAGTGGTGAAGTAATGGGGTAGGCAAAGTGAGGCAAGTAAGCTTATTTGAGGACCCAAGATAAAGGAGGATCTAAACCTATGCAAATCTCTCTCACCCCTCCTTAAGAATCTTCTTGTGTTATTTATCTTCATGAAGCTACCAACCACCTTATATAATAATATATTCCAAGAGAATATAGATAAGTAGATCAAAAAAATAGATCTAAGGATAAGGAAATAGGAGGAGAGCCAAAATCAAAAGGTTAAAGTAGAGTATATATCTTTACCATCTTGGAACCAAGTCATTCAGTCAAGGAAATCCAAGGTCATTTAAACTCCATCCCTCCCTCCTCAATAATCTAGGTCATTTCCACCTTAGAAATATATCAATAGTAATATGCAAAAGAAGGAGGAGGACATGAATATCAAAGGCAAGAAGTTAAAATAAGGAGGTGTCACATATGTCTCATCTCTCTTTGAGTCATCCCAAGAATATCATATGCCACTCCTTTAAGAGGTATGTGGTGAACTCAATGTTGAACTAATAAATAATAATGATGGATTGCTATAATCGAAGATGATATTAGTATTGGGACATCTTTTGGCAAGGATGATCATGTCTCAATATTTCATAATGTCAAATAGGATGAGTAAAAATATCAAGTTTAATTTAGAGATGAGATTAGATAGGAAGAAGTCTTAGATGTGCATTAAGAGGTTGCTTCTCAAGAACCTATTAATCACATATTAGTTGTCCAAGATCAATATTTTTTTAAATACCTTAAGGTAGATGATATATATAAATATATAGGCTCATCTTTATTTGGAAGTTAGACATGAGTTCAACTCATAGAACACCATTGTTTGGACAGAGAGCATTCCTAGAGAAGAATATCATTGGTAACTATTGTAACATGATTTTTGAGTGAGATCAATGAGCTCGAGATGGTATATTTGGATTATGAGATAGTGTAGTATGTGATATCTTCCAAATATTCCATTAATGATTTGAAGCATTAATAACATTATCTTGATGACCTCATGCAACAAGAAGAAAATATTGGAGAAGTGTTGGTTCTAGATGACAAGGAGGATAAAGGTGATAGGTAGCTACAAATGAAGCTCTTTCAAGAACTCTAAGATCTTGGTCAAGTTGAGGATTACGTTATTGAGGTGTAAAAATAGTTTCCCATGGAGAAAAAATGATAAGATTTGGGTAAAATATGTAGATATCCTTGATGAGCTTGAAGAACTTGAATCAAAAGAGAAGCCCAATCTTATTAAGGACAGCATAGAAACCAAGGAGCTATGCCTTGTTGAACAACCATTGAAGGTTTCAACTGAGGAACCATATGATAAATTTGAGGACTATATTGATACACATATCTAACATATTTGGAGT
>JARHVA010003505.1:1777500-1956558 GCA_037957365.1 Torreya grandis | reverse complement strand
ATTGGTATTTTAGGCCAATATATTTAATATAATCAATGTTTGAGTTTTTAAAATGGATATGAAACATTATAAGAAACCTTATGAAATATAGTGATGGTTAGGTCCTCTCTAAGCTTTTAAAACATAATGGATTCTTTATGGACAATAAGGCAATGAAATAAGATTAGATTGGGGACATAGTCAATCTAAAAAATTAAAATTTATATTATTTATTTTTTCAAAAATTATTTATCAAAATCATATATATTTATTTTTGAAAATTTATTTTATTTTTTATTTTTTTAATTTTTATTTATTTTTGTTAAAGTGGTGATCTAAACCTTATTGACTTTTTAAGTCTTCTAGAATTTTTTTTAAGTTTCTGATTTAAAAACATACTTTTGATTAAAAATAAATTCTTTACAAGCAATGAGGTAATTAAAAAATTAGATTGAGATATAGTTAATTGAAAAAGCTAAAAATTATATGATTTTTTTCTCAATTTTTTTTTTGAAATTAATTTTAAATAGAAAAAATAAAAAATTATGTTCTCATTAAAATGATAGCTTTGATTCATTTTATTAAATTTATGAAATTAATTAAAATGTTACTCTAGAAATACTATATTTTTTGGAGTTCTAAATTAATTGAATGATACATTAAAAATGTTATAATTTTTTAAAATTTCTACAAGTGCTACATTCACAAATCTCATTAAACTTGTTTGAGTGTAAAGTCAATAATATTATACAAAAAAATGGTTAAATGTTTCAATTTCTTGTGCATTAATTTTACCTTACTTTTATATATTTAAAAAAAAAATCTTTGATAATTTATTTTTATAATATTTTAAATATCTCATACAATGTGTTTCTACATTTATTTTACCTTATTTTTACATCTTTTGTTTATTGATTTTTCTATCTACATATTCTAAATTTTGTTTCAGTTTAGTTTTTATTATTTTTTACCATTGTATTTACTCATATTTATTAGGAAAGAATTAAACATATATCATAATACATCACATTTTCTCATAACATGATATTTAAACAAAAAAGTATGTGATAGAAATAAAATAACTCATATATCATAATCATAACATGTAGATAACAAACAAAAAAAATATATCTCTATATATAAATGGTTTAGTTTTCTATATAGGTACATCTTGATACATCATATATACATCAAAGTAAAAAATATGCTCTAGGTTTTTGGTGCACCTTCATCCCCCTCTGACGAGGTGCCATGTTCCCCATGAAGGTTCCAAGTCGATCATCCTAAAAACTCATCAGTAGTATCCAAGTGTGTGACTAGCATACCCTCGATTTATCCATTGCATCTAAACAACATGTGTTTTGTAGATCTCGTACGTACCTAGTGGTATCCATGTGTATGACCCTTTGTATGGCCAAACCCTATCATGTTGTTACCTCACCTCTTCCCATACCTATCATGACACCACTTGAGTAACATTTTGATCATGTTGTTATAACATCCTGGTAAAGTCACCTACCAATTGAAACTAGTTAACATGTGCTCCGATAGTTGATGCCACAAGATCAAACATCCATATGGTATCATGTTAAAGAAGATTGTAATATATAAATAGATAAAAAAACATAGTGCCCTAAATGTACAAAATCAAGAATCAATTACCAAAAGTATGGAATAATGAACTTATACTTCTATTATTTGAATACATTACTAATATATGAAATAACATATTATTGTGCACATACTAGAATATGAGAGATGGTATAAAGTTTTTGTTTATATGCAAGATATTAAAAAATTAAATAGATATATTATTTTGTAATTGTACTTGGAAGTATCCTTAAGTAGTTCATAAAATAACATAGCAAGATAAAAAAAAATTATGAGGCAAATAAAAATTTCTACTCACATACATATTCATGGATTTGGTAATCAGAATTTTATTTTTAAGTAATGCATATTTCATATATAATTAATATTTTCATTTATAAAATAATATATATCAAATGATAAACTAGAATACAAAATTCCTTCTTTTCTCATGTAGATTCTATAAACAAAGAAAATACTACTAAAATAATGATGTGTATATTTAAATTAGTGTTAAGCCTTGAAAATTCAAAATATACAACAATATAGAGGCTCAAACAAAATCTATTTCTAAATTTATTCCTTTTTAATAAACAATAAAGCATAAATATTGTGTAAAACAATCTAATGAAGTACTGTGAAGAATATAAAATATTTTACCATGAAAGAAATTTATAAATAAGAGAGAACAAAATAATAAGTTGGCACAATTCTAGATAATGAAAAGTCTCTTAAATGCTTAAAACACATAAAATATTCTCTACACGTTTATTGCATAAAAACCAAATTTAAATATTATTTTATATGATAAATAAGTCTCTTAAATGATTCAAAACCATAAAATATTTTCTACATATTTATTGCATCAAATTCAAATTCAAATATTATTTTCTATGATAAATAACACCATTGCCTTTTGTATGAGGAGACATATATATGTCAACATTTAAAAAAAAACATATACACAAATCCCTCAAAAAATCAAACACTAACACATAAATCTAATCATATATAAATCACCAAAAAACATCATGAAAGTATATGTAATGTCTTCATTTAACAATATATGTAATGTCCTCATTTAACCTAAAACACTAAGTAAGTGATCTTTCTACTGTTAGAATAAAAGACTAAGTTTTTCAATCAAAATAAAGTAACTAAGTTTGTTTACAATTAGAATAAAGTTATTTGGGAGGTTAATCCATAAAATAAGGTAGGGAAAATTATTTATCTCAATTACTTAGCATCACAATTAGAAGGAGTTGTTCAATTAGTTGCCTATGTTTGAGGAAATTAATTATCTGTTAGTTGCCTATGTTTGAATGAAATTAATTATAAATTAGATACCACCATTTATGGATTGAATTCCTATTATTAAGGATCATTGGTAAATTTTCCATTAAACAACACAAAAGTTAGATAGAAAAAATGTGTTTGAATATTAACAAAACCTAATTTCAACTATAGGAAGATGAGGCTGATATAGAAATTTGATTGGTGGTTTAGGATAAAATCCTTTAAGCGTGAACCTGGTCATCTTAGGGGCAATAACCCTCAATGGAATACATGGTGAAGGAAATTTCATATTTGCATAGAGAGTCAAGAATCATCAAGATGAACAATTGCGTGACTGCATGTGTGCTAAGGTTACTTCAATGTTTATAACTATCGATTGGACATTTTCCAAGTGAATTGTATTAGTTTAGTTACTTCAAATTTGCATTTATGTGTTTCATGAAAATAATATAAAAAATATTTGTTGTTAGAGACTTTATGGGTTGATTATTTATATACATTTATTTTAAGGACATTTTAGTGGTATTAGAGCTATGATATTGCCATCCCATGGAAAATAAAAATAAAATAAAAAAATAGACCTTTGTGTTGTATGTTAGAGAATGATAAGGAAATGATATATCAATAGATGGAAGATAAGAAGTATAAAATAGCACACAAGGATAAAGAGAGGAAGATGATGAGAATATTAAAGGGTAGATATATTATGAGATAATCTGATAGGAATTCAATAGATACAATAAAGAATCACAAAATTAATGGCATAAATTTTACATTTATAATGTAACATGAAAAATCCATATCATACTAAGGGACTTAAAAAGAGAGGGAAGTTAAAACTTGTATGATTTATATATGGTTATTCAAATGAGTCTCCTTAAAAACCCATTATACCCATGTTTACATAGAAGAATGAAAAACAACTAATAAAATTAAATTGAAGGAGTTAGACACACTTTTTGGAGAGTGTTAAGAGATAAAAGATTTCAAGGATTTAGTAACTTTTTCAACTATTTTGAGATACTTGGGATAAAGGTTCAGGGTGTCAGAAACCATAGTAGAAACAAAAATAATGAAAGGAGGGACTCACAATAAAATATAAGAAAAATAAATACTCCTACCTTTGACATCAATAATAAAATATTTGCTTCAACATGGTTTGTGAAGCTAAACACCTACTTTAGTAGATGGAGATGCCATTCAATTTACCACATTGCATTTAGAGGGTGTTGCCTATGATTAGTGGCACCATGGTTTTGTCACACAAGGGTATAGTCATGTAAATAATTTTAATGATTTTAGTTAGATATTGTTAGACCATTTTGAGCCAAAAGATGAGGATGAGTACTTCAGGGAGCTTATTAGAATTAGACAACAAACCTCAGTGGATTTATATAATGCTTATTTTAGAAAGTTATAGTTATGATATCTAATGTATTGGTAAAGATAATCATTTTTAAATTTATCAAATGATTATTTGAGCCCTTCAAAGGTCCAGTTAAGGCCTTTACACCTACATCATTACAAGAGGCTATTAGGATGGATTTGACACTTGAGCCAGCCATACTAAGGAGAAAATTTCCATATTAGTCTAAAGAACCTACTACAAGATAGAAATAATAATTTATATAAAAAATAATTCAATTCATACCCTCAAATACCTACACCTCAGTGCATTACAACAAAAAATATTGAAGAACAAACTAGAAATGAGATCAAAAGGAATAAGTTGTGATTTTCATCCAAAAAGCCTTCGTAACTTGGTCATGTATGGGCAAGGGATAAGTCCATTACATTGAGTTGAATTATTATGAAGATGATATTGGTAATGAAATCAATAAATCAAAACAACATGTAACAAGAGAACCAATTTTAGTTTATGATGAAGAGGAGACTGGTTATAAAACCAATAAATCAAAATAACAACATGTAACAAGAGAACCAATTTTAGGTCATGAGCTTGAGTAGTAGGTGGGTGATAATAATGACACTAGAGGAGGGACACTTGTAGCTCTTTTTGGAGAACCTCCATATCATCTATTTAAAATTTATGGGTAGTTATTCAGACAATAAATTATTTTGCTTATCAATAAGTAGGGCCACCCATAATTTTATTGATGAAGGCCTTATTCCTAAGATAATTTGGAATGTGGAGGACCTTTAAAGTTTTAGTTATGAAGGAGGAAAGGATTCTATATGTAGATCCTATTTATGATTTTTAGAACAATAGTGTGTATGTGAGTTGTAAACAGCCTAAGGAGGATGAAATATTTATAAAGGATGATGGAATGGTGATAATAGTTGAATCAAAAGATGGAGACCCATTATGTGATGATGGGAAAGAGATTAAGAAGTCCCATGAGTGGGAAAATGTTGATTTGTCCTTTGTTCATGATGATAATGGGGTATGTGTATAGAGTTGGGGGATAACTTCGTAGACATTTCCCATAATGTGATCATGTAATGTCAATAATGTGATCATATTATTGACATTATATGATCACATTATTTAAATTATAGCTCAGTAATTACCAAGCCATATTGTGATCATGTTAGCACATAACATCATCATATTATTTAAAAGCAATAATATGATTATGGTATTATAAAATCAATAACAAAATCACATTAATAATGTGATCCCATTCCTTATGTCATTTATAAAAAATAAAAAAGTGAACCTGAATGCAAAATTTCCTCATTTTGTGTTTGAGTTATTTATTCTCCTCACTCTCTTCCACTCTATGATCGTATTTTGCCTTAGTGAGGCCAAACCTTGCCATAATCCATCCCAAGAAGCTTGACACATATTAAATGATGATGTCACCATGTATAAGAGGTAAGTTCTAAAAATCTACACCTATTAACCCTAAATTTTAGTAATTTTTTATTATTTTCATTGTTTAATTAGTAATTTACTTGTTTTAAATAACCCATCCTACAAATTCTCTTGTTCCTCAGCTTGAACTTCCTCCTAACCCTCCACCTAACCATCTTGTTCCTCATCCTAACCCTCCTCCTAACCCTCTACCTAACCCTCCACCTAACCCTCCTATAGTTCCACAAAATCCCCATTATATTCAAGAGAGTCTAGTTGACCATATTATGGAAAATAAAATTGAAATTGAAGAATTAATTAGGAGAATGAGGGATCCCACTTTCACCAACACCCATCACACTTATCTAACCAATTTCCTAGAGTCATTATTAGGTCAAATTGATAGATGAGCTTCATATTGAGATACTTGTAGGGATTATTATGCTAAAAAAATGTTAGCATGTGAGGTCAAGAAAAAATACATATGAAAATCCTCCCCTCCACCTAACCCTCCTCATAACCCTCCTATAGTTCCACAAAATCCCCATTATATTCAAGAGAGTCTAGTTGACCACATTATGGAAAAAAATTGAAATTGAATAATTAATTAGGAGAATGAGGGATTCCACTTTCACCAATACCCATCGTACCTATCTAACCAATTTCCTAGAGTCATTATTAGGTTAAATTGACTCTATAACAAGTCAAATTGATAGATGAGATTCATATCAATATAGTTGTAGGGATTATTATGCTAAAAAATTGTTAGCATGTGAGGTCAATAACAAATACATATCAAAGTCCTCCATTTGTGTTTTATTGATTGACCCAAACACCAATGCACCATTTCTAGTAATTACTAAGGATTTTCCAATCCATCATTACCAACATAATTTAATCACAACCAATTTTTAAGACCGATGGTGGATGGTGTTTGATTATCCACTATGTAACAATCATGAGGTCCCATTTTATTTTTTGAGGAAACTCTACTATGAGTTTGTCCTCAATGATATTCTGAACCATTTTGATTATAGTGAGTTTTAGGGCTGAGGGAAAGGCTCTACATAAGATCAACCAAGTACACGTCATGTGCCTAATCAACTTACAAAGATCTACATCTAAAATCCACTTCAAACTGAGATCCCCTCTATAATTTAGGAGGTCATGGATATTGACACTCTATATGAACTTATTTTTCTCATTGATACATTCATTCAACATATGAGTAGGATCTCAAAGGCCAAAGTTAGATATAAGCCACCTAATGTGCATACTTGACCCCACCCTTATAGATCTTATGGAGATATATGCACTAGAATGTTTGATGATGATGTTTTTGGTGGTTCATAGGGATTGGATAATATACTTTTGAGTGATGAGTTTTTGGCACACATATTTGGTGTGTAGACATCAACCATTACACATATGCAAGTATATTCTATATAAATGCCATGTTAAATTTTATCTATATTTGGAAATTTAATTTATTTAATAATTAATTTACATAGAATTTAAATAATATATATGTAAATTTTTATGTTCCAAAAGGAGATTGTGTCTTCATTGTCACAGTCCACATTTTTAATATTTGATTTAATGCAACCATTGTTTACATATATGGATCTAACTACTAACCCATCCACTACTACATCTATTTATGTTAGGATGACACATTTTACTTATAAAAAGGTAGAATTTTGAGTTAATCTTATGCTCTATGTATATTTACCTTGTACTTAATTTAAATTTATTGATAAATGATCTCAAAATTCAAGTACAATGCTATTAAATACACTCTTGGTTTAATAAAGGAGAAAAACTTGCCATATATATCTTTTATACTTTATATAAAAGTAAGTGAGACCTTGTTTACATTAATTTGATGGCTCAAGTAATCATTCCTCCATCACTACGAGTCAAGACATACATAGGCATTGTTACTACAATGTCATTCGCACAAACATTAATAAAGGTATATTATAACTTATAATTTTCAATTGTAAAAATATATTTGTTTTAATAATTTTACTACATAATTGGGGAAAATATAACTTATGTGAATGTATTGGGTATGCAAGATTATACCATGACATCTGATAATCTGAATCAGATGATTAGTAGGGCAACTTATCATGTTTATTCCCTATTTTAGATGCTTGTCCATATAATTGAGCCTGCCATTGACTCGTTTGAGCATCAAAAGTAGATTGATTAAGACTACAAGCTTGTAGTAAGTGCATGGTTAAATGATTTTTTATTCTAATTTTCAATTAATTTCTTAACAAGGGGTTGAATGTATTATATGTTAATTTTGTAATAATACTTGTATTTAAACAACAAGTGAGCTATGAGCATATGACCCACAGTCAAACCTTGGAGCAATCCAAGGCATTTGAGGTATCTCCATCTACCAAAAGGGCATCCTAGGGAGAGTCTTCCTCAAGGAAGGAAAAGAGAGAAGGGCTATTTGATGATTAGTATGTCTTACATGAGATGTGCTTTTTTGAATGCCTATATGATAATGTACACAATTTTGGTATTTTATATGTATATATGACATTCACCTGACATTAGATATTATGTTGGTAGGTGATGTAATTTTTTGTATGATTATCATGAAAATATATGTATTATTGACATTGTACATGTGCCTATATGATTTTTTTGGAGTTTTCATTTGAATTATGTTAATCTATCTAGCTTATAGTCAGTTTTAATTTAAAATGTTATCATATAGTGTTGTTTTGATCTTTCAAACTATAATCTTTTAGATCTCATATTTAATGTTGTACATAAATGAGGATTAACAAATTATTATTTTAAATGTTATAAATCTTTTAGCTCCCATATTTTTAAAAATTAAATGTTTTATTTGATTATGTAATGGAAATAACTAATGACACTCTTATCTATTTTACATGTGTCATTACCCATTTACAACTTTTCAGTTGATTATTAGCATAATTTTATTTCACTTAAGGCCCATACCCAATCATGTTCATAACTATCTAATTTAGAGACATAAAAACATTCATAAATCCTTGAAAATTAATTACTCTCATACCTATACCTACAAACCTGATCTTTCACCTTCACCAAGCTCTAATGCCTTTTTGGCTAGCTTTTCTTGAAACTAAGCTTGTTACATGTATGTCCTCTATAATTATTGTTCCTTTATATTTTCCCTTACATCTCAAGTAATATTTATTAATGCCTCTTCTACACTCAACTGCTTTACTATCCTCTTACCTACCCCTTTTATCATTCACTCTTCACACTCTCTTACTATACATTCCCTCAGCTTGAATATGCCTAGAACACTTCCTATATATCTTATATCCACCTATCCAATATTAATTCAACCAAATCATATAGTTTGAAAGGAATACACACTCATTTACACTTTCTTGCACTTTTTCCTTCAAAGGCTTTTTGGCCTAATAGGCTTAATGCAAGTTCTTGAGATTGGTTTCTGACCTTTCAATGCCTCATTCCTTAAATACACTAAACACCTCACTCCTTATGTAATTCAAGTCCTTAATGAGGTATCTAAACCAAAATAAATTCCCATTAATAGTTTATTAATTTATAGGCCTCTACCTTAAGGGTGTTAGGCCTCCTACAACTGATCTTTGACAATATCTTCTATCACAAACCTTTTTTAGCCTCCAAATCACCTTGAACACTTAAAATACAATTTCATGTAAAAGTAGGAAAGAAAAGGTAAAGAAAGAGAGAGTTTTATTGGGGTGTGTGGTTTATGAGAGTAGGGAGAAGTAGTATGAGTCAATAGAGTTGGTAGGATGTTCAATAAAGTTGGATAGATGGAGCAATAAGATGGAAAATTGTGTTATCCATGGGGACAAGGATATGATAGTGGATCATATTATAAATATTTATGAATCTCAATAAAATATGTGTTATCTAGTGGAATAACCTATTTATAATTGTGTTTTTAATGTATTTGAATTAAATTTGATGTTTGACAGTGTCATTAAAGCCTAGAGATAACATCCCATGCTAAGGTACATGTATGTGGAAGATTGAGTGGTTGTAGGCAGATAGATGGGTAGTTTCACCCTCAAGTAAAGGTGGTTTGAAGAATATTAATAATGGATAAATTAATTGAAATAGGTGATGATTTCATGATAGTATTTCAATATTATTTTATAATTTTTAGTGTTAATTAAATTCAAGATAATGGCTCTCACTTTGAGTAGAGAGATATTATTTACTACAGTCCTATGGAAAAAGTTTGATTGAGTTGTTGAAGATCATGAGGGTCCTTGTTAAGTGTTGAATCTTGTATGGGTTTTTTATATACCTTTATAATTCTTAATATAATATTTGAAGGTATAAGTTTGATCTAAACCTTGATATTGTGCATACATTCATGTTTAGGAGAATACAATAAATGCTTTAAGAGTTATGACTTGAAGAATGTGCTATTTGATTAGGTGTGTCATAGGATTCAATCGAGCAAGTAGATTGCTATATAAGACTTAGAGAGAGGATAAGAACTTGTAACCATGTATTAGGTATATGATATTAGATAATATTAAAAAGTTTGAAAGAGACAAGGAGGATGAAGTTATGAAAATTGTATAAAGAAAGGATGGTGTTTGTGTGAGAGGAGTGAATGATATAATAGGTGAAGGGTGTTATAAGATAGAGAGGAGGACTATATGCATGAGAGAGGCTTGATAAGGTCACTATAGGATCACACACCCAAGGCATAATAAAATTAAAAACTTTTATAGATACTTTTAACTAGAAAATTAAATATTCTACCCACAAATTAACTACATCATTCAAAAATAGATAATTAATTTCTATTCAACCATATAAAGATTAACAATAGGTTCAAGTAGAAAATATTAGTTTGAAGTAAAATTTAAATATGAAAATACCTCATCCTAGCAAAATTTATCACTACCAACATGTCCAATGGGGTAGATAATGTCTAAGACTAGGTGCTTGGCCTCCCATCATGCCTGATAGAAAAACACACCACCCATTCTGACCTCAAGAATGCCCTTCTCAATACAAGAAAAATGTAGTTTTAAAGCCTAAGTTTAAATAAGCATAAAATTATACTTGTAATTCATTTCCATGAACCATTAGATCCCTATTCTACCTCTTAAATCCCTCTAATCTCACCTCAAATCATGTATATGAAACCTTTGAGATCAATCTTTGGCACAAGTTGTAGTGACAACTCCTAAAATGTAACTTTGTGGCATTGAATAGACAATTTCTTAAGCTTCAACTCCATTTCTACCTTTGGGACCTCCAATTGAGAATATATCACTTTAATAATGTCTATATAGAAAAATTACATGTTTTCACACTACCATGATGTTCAAATCCATCTAAAAATGCATTTTCACTACCATTTTGAAGCATGGAAACACTAACAACAAATGTTGTCAAAGTTGAAGTTGTGGTTGTAGAACTCTACTTTTGATGTTTCCTAAATAAAAAATTTCACTACCAAAATGTTTAGAGGGATATATAACATCTAAGTATACGTTCTTATCCTCCCATCGTACCCGATCAACAAACCCACCACCTATTTTGGCCTCAAGAATGCCCTTCCCAATACAAAAAATTATAATTTTTTAGCCTAAGTTCAAATGCACGTAAAACAAAACTTGAAAGTCATTTATATGAAACATTAAATCCCTACCCTACCTCTTAAATCTCTCTAATTTTACCCTAGATAACTTATGTGGAAACTTAGAGAGAAATTTGTGGCACAAGTTGTAGTGACGGGTCCTAAAATGCAACTTTTGGCATTAAATAGGCAACTTCTTGAGTTCTAATTTCCATTTCTACATCCAAGTCCTCTAGTTGAGAATATATAAATTATATAACATCTATATAGGAAAATTACACATGATTCCACATCCATTAAATTCAAAACCATTTGGAAGTGCATTTTCATTACCATTCAAGAGTGCAAAAACACTGATAATAAATGTTGTCAAAGTTAAAGTTGTGGTTGTAAAAAAATGATTTTGATGCTTACTAACAAAAACAAGCACTAAAAAAATGTATAGGGGGTAGATAACATATAATACTAGGTTCTTATCCTCCCATCACACCTTCTCAATAAACCCACCACCCATTTTGGCCTCAATACCGCCCTTCCAATACAATAAAAATGCAATTTTTTATCCTAAGTTCAAACATGCATACAACAAATCCTATAAGTCATTTCAATAAACCATCAGATCCATCCCATACATATTAAATCACTTTAATCTCACCTTAAATCAATTATGTGTAAACTTTGATAAAAATATTTGGCATAAGTTGTACTCATGCATCTTAAAATGCAACTTTTTGGCATTAAAGATGCAACTTCTTGAGCTCCAACTACCATTTATGCCTTTGGGACCTCTAGTTGAGAACTTATCACTTTGATCATGTCTAGATAGGCAAATTAAATATTTTACCATTGTCATGGCATTCAAATCCACCTGGAAGTGCATTTTCATTACCATTTAAGAGCACATAAACATTAAGTACTTAAAAATTTAGCTTCTCTTAGCTTGAAGAATATGGGATTCTTTACTAAAAGTGTCAACCACATGAAGGTGGAATATTATTTGGCACCAATAGCCTATAATAAATTATTAGTAAGTAATTAAAAAATAAATTCATATGTAATACCTATAAAATTAAAAAAAATTGGTAAAATTGATTACATCTACATTTGAAAAGTCAATATACTTACGTATTTGAATCCAACAAACCATTAGGATCTGCTCTAGCCTTGATAGTATCAAGAATAGATTCATTATCTAACTCCCAACTTCTCCATATTTTCTAGTTTAATGGCCTCCCATGATATTTTTGAAATTGAATATTCACTTAAATAATAAAATTTGAATAGTTTAGTATTTTTCTATGTATTTTAAACTCTTCAAACAACCATTGATCTAAAGTTTTTATAGGATATCATCAAAACCAAGTTCCAATGAATACCACTGACCCAGTGGGATAGTAAATTTGTTGGTATTATAATATATTAATAACATTTTTCTCAAGTGCTAAAATGTATCCCCAATGAGCTTGCACATTGGCCCTTCATGCAAGACTATGGTCCTGCACACTTCAAAGCACACAACAAGAGACTGGTTCCCATGGGTTATGTTACTCATTAACATGCTAGTCATACACTTGAGATTATTCATATATCTTATTAGTAGTTACAGAAATAAATAAGTACACTACTATAGGCCTAGACTCAATAATCACCACCACTATGAATATAAACAACAATGCCATGAAGTTCAATGGATTCTCAATTCATAATTTATGTTCCATATATCTCATTACAAAAGATAAGCAACATAATTAGTTAATGTGGTTCATATTTCATACTAAAATGTCACTTAAAACATAAAAACACAACACTTGAACTTATAGCAATATCCATTAAGTATATATTATATCATTTTATATTCTATTCATCCTCTGTCACCTTACATGATTCCACACAGGGGTATTTATACTTGTTTTTCACTGAGCAAGTAGTTAGTTACATAATAAATCAAAACATGGGTGATTGGTTTACAAACTCTTAGTAACTGAGAGTCATGTTAGTCTATCAATTATTTTCTCCTAAGGACCTGAGACATTGTGTCCCATATATTCTTGTTCTATGCTAGATCCTTGTTGCCATATGTCCTCCTTTTTGCAGGCCAATGCGAAACTCATGATGGTTAATGTTTGGATGACCCTTGAGACTCACTCCTCAATCATCTCTCACTTCCCATGCACTCCCCAAGTATTTTATATCTATTTTGAGTCCTATGCTCTCAAGTTCCTCTTAGTTATGTTGTCTTTGAGTGAGTCTTCTTGTGTTGATACTTATACACCCTTATCCTTTCATGCATTACTAGTTCCATGCCATTATCCTTCTATATTAGGTTAGTTACATGTCATAGTCCTTCTGAACTATGCTACTTTCACATCATGTTAGTTTCATGCCAAAATACCAAAATACTTAGTCAAAATTTGGGGTTTAAAATCACCCCATACTACACTCTTAGTCTGTCCTGAACTAAGTCTTAGTTTTGGCCTTAGCCAAAAATTCAGGCCTAATTTATTCAATCCACTTCTTAACAATGTCCCAATGTGTTAAGAAAATTTCAAATTATTTATTTAATGTCTACCTTTTATTTATTCATATCCTAAGGTTAGTTAGGACACTCATTGGCCTTATTGACCAATTAGTTAAAGGATGTGATAACATCCTTCTGAACTTTTTCTAATATTGAGACCTCATCAACAACCTATCCTCATAGAGTTATAGAACTGGCAGTGAGTTGATGTCAATGTGAATTTATTTTCTCCTTCATATATTTGAAAATTTTTAATTCCTTTATGCACTCAAAGTGATACTTTATTAAGAAGGTAGATCTGCTAACTACTACCTTGATATTCTTATGTGTGGAGTAGAGCCTCCAATATTTTATTAGGTCACACCAATCTCTCAAAAATCTCATTTAAGATGGGGATTACTTCCCCAAGTCTTTTGAGGGCATGTTTGCAAACCTATATTGCATCAATAAATTACTCTACTACCTAATGCTTCATTCCTCAATGTAGGTTGTTCCTTGCACCACTTTAATAGAAGATTCACTAGGGTCTCCAATTTATCCATAGATTCCTTGTCTAGAGGCACTCCATCTGCTAATGTCAATTCTTGGCCCAAAATTGATTTACACAAATTTAATTTTTTTACCTTGGTCTCTATAGCCTCCTTCATTTTTTATTTTAATATGACCATTTATTCTTTGAGTGCCTTCTAGGTTGAAACCTCTTTTTCATGCATTACCATTATTTAGCCATGTTTCTTCTCTACATCACACACATTAGAATCAAAAAGTATATTTTAGCACGTGAATTCAAAATTCTTTTTCAAAAATGTAGAATTGACTTACAATGGGGTGATATTCTATGGATTAACTCATAGTGGAGTTACTAGTGTTGGTTCTTGAGAATATAATAGGAGGTTGTTTGGAGGGAGCTCAAAATGGTACTCTTTATTGTACATGTCTAACAGGAAAGACATTTCCCACCTTGTATCAATAGTTGCATCTTAGGGAAGAAAATTCAACCATAAGTAAAGAATCCTCTCTAGGATACCCATTTGATATTGAATGTGCAAGTTAGTGGATGCATCAATCAAAGGTGGTTAACCCTCAAAATTGGTAGGCTCTTTTACTTTAATTGGGTCATGCTCAAGGATTTTGACCTTTGTATTAGTAGCCAAAGAAGTGATATTGATGGGCATCCTAATCATCTATTGAGTATCATAACCATCCCCCTCTTCACCATATGGACCCCCAACACACAATGTCATGTCATCAAAGGTTTCCTCCTCCTCTTGTGTTGGAGAGGGTGTCATTTTGGAGTTAGAGTCCTCCACTTCATCTTTGTGGCTTTCAAGTTCTTCTTGTATTGTTTCTTTCTTTAGTGTAATTTATGGAATAGCCCCTAATGGGAAAACCCTTGGAGATGATGCCTATGAATAAGACCTTGGAAGTGAAGCTTTGGGTGGGTAAGGTCTACATGGAGAATCCTGTGGTGGTAAGGGTTTAGAAGGCAGTTTTTGGGTAGTTCTATACCATTTTAGAGGATGCTATTGTGAACTTATGTTGGTATCATGCCCATCCCACTTATTGTTCACAATTTTAGGTACTAATGGAAGTTTTTCTCAAGTATGATCTACACCTTTTAAAGTCTTCTTCTTGGGCCATATCATGTAGAAAAAATTATGCACTTATTCTCCCACCATGGTTTGTTTGACCCTGATATAGATATGATCAATTTCCTACTTCTCCCTATAGGCCTTCTCACCAGGATAGAAATACATCTTCCAGAGAGTGTGAATCTCTAGGTTAATATGATCTACTTTCAAGGTGATAATCTATGCATAAAAAATATGGTTTAATGAATCAATGAAGTACCACGCTGAAAAGGCATCGGGTAGTTTCAACCACATAGAGAGTTCTCTAGAAGGGACCATCTTGATATATGCCAAAAAGAAATGTTGCTTTACAAAAAATTGAGCTTACTCAAAAACCTAGATGGGTAAGTATTTAGGAATGCACCATTCATTCCTAAAGGCTTTCTTCATTCCATCGTACCATGATTTCATCTTATTTTTATAAGTGGGGGTGATCAACCCAGGGCATGTGAATGCCTTATATCACTTAGTAAAGGACTTGTGTTCAAGCATATATTACCACTTCATATCTCTTTAGGTGTAGTTAGATACCCTAATCTTATCAAACACCATTAATAATAAAAACACCCCCATGGAAAACTATGGTCTGGTATCCAATGGGTCTTCTCAACATCCTCAATGATTTTATGGGCAAAATAAATGGCCCAATTATAATTCAAGCCCTCATTTACCTAATGAGATATGTAGAGGTGAGTCTTATCCACCTTTTTTCAATGATTAGTGCCATTGATCTTGGTCATGATGATGTGTATGACCACCTAGAGGGTAGGATCTTGTAGGTTCTTGATGTGCATAGTATGGCCCTACTTTTGGTACATTAACACCATTTCTATTTTTCCTATCTCCTTTGAGTCTTCCAAGTCAAATTCTATGCCCATGCTAGAGTATTAAAGTCCTAATACTTTACTTATTCTCTTAGGCATAATATTCATGCTATGCCTAATAAAGTAGAAGTAGTCCTCATTGATACACGAGAGTATAAAATTAATTGCTTCCATAGGTTTTCCAAAGTGTAGAAGGTTGAATAATTGAAATGGCCCCACAACATCCAAGGCATTGAAATTTTTTAGGTCATATAACAATTGATTTTTGGTGTTCTATTACTAAAATTAGTAGTCATTTTGTAACTCAACCTCATTCCCAAATTGACGGTGACTGTATTCAAAAATGGTGTAAGAGGGTACTTTCAAGACCCAATTTTCTGCATGTAGCACCATTTATGGGTACTGCATTTCCTCTATCATTAACAATGGGAGTGGTGATTATTTTTCCTTCTTCTCTTGGATCTCCATCATAAAATATTTTATTTCCATATACAAAGCTTGTTTTTCAAGTGTTTCTTCTTGGATTAGTATTGATTACCCCCAAGTACTTCTTCTTCCTCTAATATAATCAGAAATAAATTGGTTCTTAAATCATTCTTCTTAGGCCACATCACCCTCTAAGGAGCCTAAATATTTAGGCATGACCATCTAATGTTCCAAAAATAATACATGATTACTGTGTAAATGAATTTGGATTTTTTTGCTTCAATGCCCTCTAATGGTGGATACTTACCTCTACAACCTACAACTACTATTTCTTTTTGTCATAGGTCATGTTTTAGAGTCATATTTATGCTTGATTACTTAGCTTAATGCTCAGCTCAAAAGTTGTTTATATAATTTTGATGTTAATTGATTGTTGTAGAATAACTTTGGCTTAATTCATTCTTCGACTCTATAGACACAAATGAAAGCAAAGGTAAAAATTAAAATGAGCTCTCTCATCTCTTTATAGTTTTGAGGGGGTAACTTACATCTACTACCCCCTTTATTTTTTACCATCTCTTCTCATTATTAATGCACTTGTAACGACCACTATTCTTTGACTATCATTTCTCACCATAAATGCATTTAATGTTATTGTCTTATCATGATGTTGGCACATTTATCATAATGAATATTTCTTTCACATTAATGACACATCTTGTCCCACACTTTTCTTTGAAGTGGAAGATAGTTGTGTCCTGCACTTTTCTTTGGAGTGGAAGATAATTGTTTTGTTTTTTTCAATTTTCAAACTATTTGGTGGGAATATCTTATCCTTGGGCTCTATATCTTGCTCACCTTAAGTTTCATGCACATCTTTAATCATGAATACATATAGCTTTTATCCCACACTAGAAAATGCATCAGTGTCCTCCATGAAATTATAAGTACAAAATTAAATGAAATATATATTAAATAAATGTTGCATGTAATAAATGCAATGCTTTTATTAAAATAGTAAATCCTAAACTAGTGGCATAAACCTTTTTTTTACAAAATGTATACCATTAATAGGAGAAATATGGCCATATCTAGCTTTCATTGTAATGTCCAGGAAGAAATTGGCTATCCAATCTTTATAATCAACAAGTACTGGTAGGTTGAATGCTATGAATGACAAAAGGAACACCCCAGTGAATTCAAAGTTTTCTAGAATGGCACATGAATTTGGAGTTATAGAGCAAGAATTTCATCCCATGGGTAAATGTTTTATGCTTGATGTGTCGATCATATCATGCCTTTTGTTTGTGTTTCTCCACATTTTGACTCCAATAAATAAGGAAATAAGCTTCATCTAATTGCAAAAAAGTATTCAAGTGTGATTTCAAGTATGACTCCTCATCTAATTATCCATTGTGCACATTATGAAGAGATATAACTAATAATTTAACTGGTATAACTACTTCTTTACCATATACCAAATTGAATGGTGTTTTCTTGTTTAGGTGATTATAGGTTGTTTGGTAAGCCCAAAGTATACTAGATACTCTATCATCCTAGTTAGTTTAGCCAATATTATAAATCTTTGTAAGTTTTGTGCCTAAGATTTTATTGAATGTGTTAGCAGTGCCATTTATCTAAGGGTGATACGGTGTTGTTTTGTGATGAGTAATCATGAACTCAATAAGGAGGATGTAAATAGTTTCATTGAGAAATTTGTACCATAATTACTAGTAAAACTTAGTAGGAATCCAAACCAGGTTATGATATGTTCTCAAATGAAGCTTGTGGTAGTAGCAGTAGGACAATCCCTTGTAAGTGCATCTTCAACCCAACATGTGAGATAATCAAATTTTGTAATGATATAATGGGAACCTATTAGTCATCCATCTAGATTGATGGGGCCAACAAAATCAATGACCCACTTTTCAAATGATTTTTGAGATAAAGTTGGTTGTAATGGCATGGCATCTTGGTGATTTGGATTTCCTACACACTGATAAATATCACACTTCCTAACATATATCTTAGCATCTTTAAAAGGGGTAGGCCATCATAATATAACTAATATTACCTTGCATGTAGTAGCCTCTCTAGCATATTGTCCACCTACAATGCCCACATGAACTTCTTGGAGTAATTTAGAGTGTTCATGTTTCATAACATAATGCTAAAGGATTTCATCTCAGCTAGGCTTGTAAAGTTCACTTATAATGGCCTCAAAATGTAAAATGTGGACTATGATTCATTTCTTAGTCTATGGAGTCAAAAAATCAAGCACTAAATTAATAGATAAAAAAGATGCAATATCTTCTAACTCCTCAAGAACACAAAAAACATGAAATTATTGGACATCGGGTAAGTCATCTTGAATAGCATATGGTGGTTAACTAGAATCAATATGAGAAAGCTGGTCAGGGTCATAATTAGTTTTTCCTAGTTTGACCACGACAAAGAATTGAAATTCTTGAAACAACACTATCCAATGGTAGATGCATCTATATATAACAAGTTTATTTACTAGATATTTTAAAGCTTCATGATTTGTATAAAATACAAAATGAGGTGCCAACAAGTATTGTAAAAATTATTATAGAACATAAACCATTGATAGTGCTTCATGCTTTGTGGTGGTGTAATTCTTCTCAACTAGAGTACATTTCCTACTAGCAAAATAGATAGGGGATCAAGGTGACCTTCACCTAGTTGTGAAAGGATTTCACCAACTACCATTCCAAAAGCATCAACATGGACATGGAATGTTTTTTTCTAGTTAGAGAACTATAGTATTGGAGTAGTGACCAATCTATATTTTAAGGCCTCAAAGGCTTCTTGGCAAGAATAGGTCCAGATAAAGTGCTCATTATGTTTTAAAATTTCTTCCAAAGACACGTCAATTTTTGCATATCCACGAATGAATTTTTGATAATACCCTATATGTCCTATAAAGGTGTGAATGTTTTAATGAGACTTTAGTGCTGGGAGGTGAATAATAATAGATACTTTGGCTGGGTCTACCAAAAGTCCATCCTTACAAATAATATGTCCTAAAAGAAACCAAAGGGTGTAGAAAAAAGATACTTATTTAGATTCAGTGATATTTGTAGGAATTGACAATGCTCAAGCATGAGCCATAGATTAGAACAATGATCCTTGACCAAGCCATAAATTATCTAGTCATCCAAGTAGACTTGAATAAATTTATGAATGAAATATTTAAAGGCCTCAACAACTATACATGAAAACATAATAGGTGCATTCTTCAGCCCAAAAGGTATGATATTATATGAGAGGGATCCCCATTCAGTGGTGAACATAGTCTTAGGTTGATCCTCCTCAATGATCTAGACTTGATGGTACCAAGATAATCCATCTATGAAAGTATAAATTTCACATCATTGATGCCTTCAAGAATTTATTCTATGAATGGTGTTGGGAAGGGATCAATAATGCAAAATGCATTAAGTATCCAATAATCAACACAAATTCTAATGCATCTATATTTTTAATAGTTATCACCATGGGCTTGACCCACTTGGATTCATCAATTAGGGTGATCACTCCAGTGTGAAGTATATTATCAATTTATTCCTTTATACATGTTAGTAAATTTGGATTCATCTTATATGGCCTTTTCATGACTGATCAAGCATCATCAACCAATTTGATATGAATTTTTCCTAGAGATGGATGAAAAAATTTCATCTCATTATAGCTTCTTTGGAAGACATATTGGTATTCTTTTAATAACTCAAATATCTTTAAAACTTTTGTGTCAATCCAATAATTACCTACAGTAGCTATTTTTGGTTCTTCCTTTGTATTGATGTTGTGTTTGATAGTTTGAATTGGTTCTGACTAAGGCTTTCCTAAATTGGGACCAGTATCATGAATATTTCATGATCCATAATCTTTAGGGACCTCTAGATTATTTTCCAATGGGTTAGGTGGGTCAAACACTTCACCTTCATCTACCTAAAAAACTAGTTTTTATTTCCCTAAACATATCTCTTCATGACATTCCTAATCAAATATTGTTGGAATAAAGACTACTAAGAGGGGGTGAATTAGTTTCTCAACATTTTTCTATTCAATTCAATTCAACATTCTATGAAACATTCACTTATATGAAAGATTAACACCTAAATAAGCAAGTATACAAGCGAATCACTAGAGAACATAAAATCTATGTGGGAAACCCTATTTGGGAATAAATCCCACTGAATCATGTAATTGTAATACTATATTATAATTTCAAGATTTAAATTTTAGTGAAGTACCAAATTCACAAGGAGATCCAATACCTAACTAATTGAGCACCCACCAAACTAATATTTTACAATCTCAATCTTGTAAGGAGGCTCCAACCCCTTTAGGTAAATTATCACCAACCAAGTCACCTATAATGTATGATAACCTTATAATATATGTTTATAACTCAACTATATATTACAACCTTTTCTTTCACTCTTTACCCATCAAACTTACTCAACCAACTTATCATGCCTTCTCACTCAATATGCAATATTAGGTCAATTAACCTTGTTAAACACATGTATAAACATAGTTAAACATTAATATAAGTATTTTTATTATATTAAATCCTTCAACCTATTCATAAAAACTCTATATCCTTTTCTCAATAGCTCAATATTCTAACTAGTCCAAATAGCCTTATTAGGCCTTGCCTTTTATACTCAATTCTTTATTTTACACATATTGGTCAGACAAGATCCTTACAAAAATTGGATTATGATTTAAATATATCTAATAAATTTTTTAATTATTTAAAAAAATAATACATTAGTCGGTCATTGTCCATAAGGACCAATTTCACCATGAGGCCTAATGGAGACCTAATACAATTAGGTCTGTCTTATCCATATGTTACCATTCAGACCCTTAGGAAAGATTCAAGTCTTAACCAATGGATTAAAAAATTCATACATACCTCAAATATTACCTTTATAATTTTACCTTTTTTCCCCAACTTCATTTTGTCAATTTTACTACTTGGACCTATCAATTAAGTCTCTTCGCCAATAGGCCTTTTCACAACCTATAAGTTTGTCTTAAAAATTTGAACCATGTACACAACATTTCCACATAAAAAATTAATTAAATAATATTAATAGGTTAATATTTACTTAAAAACCTTATAAAAATTATTTTTACTCCACCACATAGGCCAAAGGGCTTCAAGAACACTCCTATAGATAGCTTACTTAGAAACACCAAACACAATCAAAGTCATTTGACTTTACAAAATTTATCAATGAATTATAATAGAATAATTGAATTAAAATTATCATATTAGTAATTTATAACATCTTTGATAACTTTTTATCATTCATCTTAGTGAATTTTGACTTAGAAACATCTTTTTCACATACATATAAAAGTTGCTTGTAGGTCTAAAAATGCAATCAAGAAAATCAACTTATAAAAAACTTTTGGGGGAACTTATATGATCTTAAAATGGATTTAATTAAAAATTTATCATCCTTATAATATCTATGGAAATATATATTTCATGGTTATGTCTCAATATTGGTCTTATAGACCAATCTCACTAAGTCACTTTACACAGACTCCACTATACTAGATAGGCCAGTTTGATGACAATATTTTACTGGAATATAGGTATCATCAACAATTCAAAATTAATTAAATAAGAGGAATATATATTTAATTATTAACCCATGCCTTTTTATCCATCCCTAATCTTCTACAACCAATCCCTAAACTTATATTCATTCTCACCTAGTTTTCTTACTATTCTCCTCATTAGGCTAGTTTAGTGATAGGCTACCTTCCATGGCTAGTTTTGAAAAAAAATGGTCTAAAACCCAATCATAAAATTCCATGAGAATAAAATATAAGTATTTCACATCATTCTCAATCCAATTTCATGATTTGACCTAGTCAAACCTATTGTTAGCATCAAAAACCCTAAAAATAAGGGTTTTTGTATAGCTTCTATTCACTATTAAGACAAACCAAAACCACCTAAGGAGAGATTAAAGAGTAATTTACATGTTTAAAACACTAAAATATGTAAATTTTACCATTATAATCCAAAACCAGTAAGATATTTCCTATTGGGCTTATGTAAGGGTTTTAGGAGGGTTTTGATTGCCTTACCTTCTTAGCATCATAAAGGATTGACCCAAAATCCTATAAACAACGACAATAAATTAAAGATAGGGACCTTCCAAAAATACCATGAAGTGATAAATTTCTCATGAAATTTTTTCACATGCCAACAAATATGAGAAACTTCTTCTCAAGTCTGTAACCCTCAATTCTATCCACATAGTCAACCTTATCATCAAATTTCTTGCTTTCTCCTATAGGATATGACTTCAAAAATTTGTCAAAATTATTTACATGAAACCTCAAACATATTTATATGATATAAATATCTATATCATCCTTTGAAATGAACTTGACCTCTCATTATACCACTATAGGTCACTTTATGCATTTAGACCTTATATTGCTAGTCCTACTTGGACTATGAACACAACCTAAAACCTCTTATACTATCTTCAAAAATTCACCCAAATGTTGCACGAAATCATAAAATTATCTTACACTACCATCCTTTCTCACTAATGTATTTAATGGCTCAACTCACCTTTCTACCAAACTTATCTCACTAAGACACCAAACTTACAACTTGTCACAATGTCTCTTCAGATAGGAACTAAGCTTCAATATTTTCCATTGAACTCATCTGAATGATTATTTACATATTTCCCATGTTCTCATAGCTTATAATACTTACCTATACCTTTAATAATGTAAATCACAATGTTACATCATTACCATGCATACATATTCTCATAGAGCTAGGATAGGCTACTCAAGATGCCTAGTGATCATAATTTGGACAAAAACAAGCTGGATTATTAATGAATTCAATATTCAAACTTAATTCTCAATATAAATATGATATTTGTCTTAGTATCATCAAAACTTTGTATTTGGACCTCATAAGGACTTTTTGACTCATGTGCTTACCTTATATGCTCTTCAGAACTTAGGGCTCAACTAAGATGCTCCCCTTGAACCTTGTATTTGATATTCACATATCATCAAACCTTAGAAAGGATATCAGGTTGCCTTCAAATTTTATCTCAAAAGAGAAACAAAACTTCTTAGTCACACACCACTTCACCAAGCATGACATCAACTCTAAATTATGATATGAGAGATATTCCACTTGATGTTTGACATCAATGATAATATTAATGATTTAATACCATCATTAGGAACATATCTCAATAATATTCCCCTTTGTCATTAATTTAAAAAATTCTAAATCATGCAAATAATTATTCAATACTTGAATTTGAGATAAAACCTTTCTCCCCCTTTGACATCAATGATAAAGGTTCACCTTCTTGGTAGGCTATTTGATCCTTTGACTTGGGGAAAATAGGTTTAATTAAACCTTACTTAAACATAGACTAGGCTCACATATCAACTCATGAGGAATGATTGACTTCCTTTGTCTCCATGAAGATTCAATACATTTTTAAAATTGTGACTTGGTTTGATCAAGTCATCATATAACCTTTTTGTTGCTTTTCACTTGTGATTATACCTATAACATGATTTCATTGACTAAAGCTTAAATTTAAAGGCCTCCTCAAAACCACAAAGATCCCCCTATGATGGAGCATCCTTCATGATTCTTGCTTGTTAGCTGAGTGCCTCTATGAATCCTAATGGAGTCACCTCTTCTCTAGAGAGCTATAAAAACATGAGTTTAGGAGATTCCCATATCTCCACGTCTTTGTAGGACTAAACTTCCTTAATAATCTTCTTGTGTTTGATTTGTCCTTCTAGATTTGTCCCTTTAATTTTTGCTTAAGCAATATTTTGGCTTGATTTATTGATCATATTTCCTTTATTAACAAATTGTGTTGATAGAGAAAATTCTTATCATTCATTTGCATCTTGATTTTTATCTACCATGGAAAACAATCCATTTGAACTTATAGACTATTTTTCCACCTTAGTTACCTTAGGTTTTCAATTTTTGTTTTTTTTTTCTTGTGTTCTAGAAGCCTCAAACTTCTTGTCTTGTTTTGAGAAATCATGTTTACAGTACCTTGTAATGTGACCAACCTTATGACAATGGAAACAAGTTATCCCTCTAGATGGAAATACACCATAACCCATACCTCTTGGTTGATGATTCTCCTCATTATTCCATGCAAGTTCTTTCTTGAAGAGCCTTCTACAATGCCTTGCTCTATGACTAAATTGGTTGCATGAATAACAATAACCATTTCAATTATTATAATACCTTATGGTGTTAGATTAAATGAAAGTGTTGGCATTAATTATATCATCACCATCATTTTTAGGTCGATTATTGAGCTTATTGACTTCTTTTTTTTCCTTCTCTTGATCTCCAATGAAACCAAGACCTGTCTTATCATCAATAGACTTTTGACTACTCAAAAGGTTGTCTAGATTATTAGTTCTCTTTTCAAATATTACAAAGGAATTAACCTTAATTATTTATTATCTCAATTCAAATCTAAAAGTGTTCACTTCATCTACATACCTTTCACATTATTATTCTTTTTCTTTTAGGCTTGCAGTTACATTTTCAAGTTGACTTTCCACTTGTTTGACTATTTCCTCTTGCTCTTTAGATTTGTTGCTTAGTCTAGCTTCAAACAAGTTGATTTTATCCACATAGTCTTTGATAATATATCTCATCACCTTATTATTTTTATTGAACATCTTCAATTCTTCTATATTTTTCATAAACTCAACTTCAAGATCAACTACATCACCTTCTTCATCTGAATCACCAACAACACCTCCAATCCATATGGATTATTCTTGATTTAAACAACTTGCTTATTAAACCATGAATAGAAACTCATTGGCATTAGGTCCAAAATTTTCATGATCACTCTCTAAATCACTTCTCTCACTTTCATTATATGAACTAAAATATTCCTTGGTGTAAATAATCCTTTTGTTTTTGAAATTTTTTTTCTTGTTATCATATCTTCTGAAGATTTTATTACTCTTATCAGACCTATAGGACTTTTTATCATCATAATGAACTTCATCATGATATTAATCATTATTAGCCTTATTATTATGAGGTATTTTGTTATCAAAATGTCCTATCTCTCCACAATTAAATTTTTTTAAAGGTAATGTACCCTTGTGTTTACTTGAGCCTATCTTCAGCTTCCTTGTGAACAAAGCTATCAACTCATCATCATCGATATCATATTCATCATTTTATTTAGCCTTCTTGCCTTGTGTATTATTATTATTTGGATTCTTTTATGTCTTTAATTCAAATTAATTATTTATAGGTCTTCGTTCACTTGTCCTCATCTCATAGTCTATTAGGGTTCCATGAAGTATATCCATCTTTAGCTTGTCTAGATCCTATATTTCTTTAACAACACATACCTTAGAATCAAATTTTGGATTTAGAGACCTTAGAAAAATTTGAACAATAATTATATATTTTAATTATTATCCTATACCTCTTATGATGTTGAACACCTCATCAACCCTCAATAAGTAGTAAAAAATAGTCTCATATTCATCCATTTTTAGACTTTCAAATTGTATTCTATGAGTTTTCAACTAGGCCAATTTGAATTTGGAGTCACCTTCATGAATATATTTTAATTTATCCCTAATTTATTTGGAATAAATATATATATATATATATATATTTCATAACCTTCACAATTTCTACTTTAGATAGACCACACATAATACCATTCATTGCTTTTGATTTGTTATCACTGGCCTTCTTGCCTGCTACATCCATAAGAAGAATAGGGGGTGTAGTATACCCATCCAAGACTAACTAAAAAATATCATGACTTTGATACATCAGATATGTCCTCATCCTCACACTCTAAAATGCATAATTGGATCCATTAAACAATGGATCTTTGCTTGTGGAGAATCCACCTTGTGCTTGATTAGCCATCTTAGTTTGTTTAGGATATCTTTTAGGTTATAAGACCTATTTTAAAAAACTTGATTTGATAGAAAATGTTGGAATAAATAATAATAATAATAATAATAATAGGGGGTGGATCAGTTTCTCAACATTTTTCTATTCAATTCAATTCAAAATTCTATGAGGCATTCACTCACATGAAAGATTAATGCATACATAAGCAACTATAAAAGAAAATCACAAGAGAACACCTAATTTATGTGTGAAAACCTATTGGGGAATAAAAACCATTGAACTATGCACATAGGATACTATCTTATAATGTCAAAATTCAAATTTTAGTGAATCATCAACTTCACAAGGAGCTCCAACCCCTAACTAGTTGAGCACCCACCTAACTAGTATTTTTCAAGATCAATCTTGTAAGGAGGATCTAAAACCCTTAGAAAAATTAGAAAAAACCAAATTACCTATTATGTATGATCACCTCAATATATATATTTTTAAATCAACTGTATATGACAACCTTATCTTGCACTCTTTACCCTTCAAACTTAATCAACCAGCTTCTCATGCTTTCTCGCTCAATAAGCCCTCTCCTTGGAAATATTAGGTCAATTGGACTTGTTAAACACCTATATAAACATATTTAAAAATTCATGAATTATTATTATCAATATAATAATGATATTAAATCCTTTAACCTGTTCACAAAAACTCTATATCATTTTCTCAATAGCTCAATATTATAACTAGTCTAAATAACCTTATTTGGCTTTGCCTTTATACTCAATTCTTTCCTTTACCTATATTGGTCATCAAATATAATTAACACACTTGGATTATGATTTAAATATATCAATTCGCATGTTTCATGAGTGAAAAAAATAATACATTAGTCATTCATAGTCCATAAGGACCAATTTCACCATTAGGCCTAATGGAGACCTAATGCAATTAGGTTTGTCCTATCCATAAATTGCCATTCAGGCCCTTAAGAACACTTATTATCTTATATAATGGATGAAAAAATTAATAAATGACTAAAATATACCCTTTATAAGTTTACCTTGGGTCGCTAACTTCATTTAGTCCATTTCACTAGTTGGACCTATTAATTAGGTTTCTTCACCAATAGGCCTTTTCATTGCATGTAAGTTTGTCTTGCAAATTTGAACCATGTAAAAATATTTTACACATAAAACATTAATTAAATATTATTAATAAACTAATAATGAATTAAAACACTATAAAAAATATTTTTAATCCACCACACAAGCCAAAGGGCTTCAATAACACTCCTATAGATAGCTTACTCAAAAACACCAAACACTATCAAAACATAGTCAAAGTCATTTGACTTTAAAAACTTGATCTGGGAATTATAATGGAAAAAATGAATTAAAATTATCATATTAGTCCTTAAAAACACATTTTATAACTTTGGATCATTCATATTAGTGAATGTTGACTTAGAAACATCTTTTTCACATACACAAAAAAGTTACCTGTAAGTCCAAAAATATAGTTAAGAAAATCAACTTGTAGAACACTTATGGGGGATATTTTGTGATATTGAAATGGATTTTTGTGAAAATTTAGTAATTATAACATATTTTTAAATATGTATTTCATGTCCATGTCTCAATATTGGTCTTATAGACTAATCTCACTGTGTCACTTTACACAGACTCCACTGTACTAGATAGTCCAGTTTGATGACAAGATTTTGCTTGAATATTGACATAATCAACACTTAAAAATAAATTAAATAGGAGGAATAGGTATTTAATTATGACCCCATGTATTTGGATCCATCCCTAATCCATTCCAACCAATCCCTAAACTTATATTCATTCTCACCTAGTTTTCTCATTATTTTGCTCATTAGGCCAGTTTAGTGATAGGTTACCTTCCATGACTGGTTTTGTACAATTTTAGTTTCCAAAATAATTATAAAATTAATTATTATAAACTATGTCTTTCACATCATTCTTAATAAAATTTCATGATTTGACTTGGTCAACCCTACCTGTAGCATCAAAAGCCCTGAAAATAACAATTTTCTTGTAGCTTTTATTCATTGTTAATACAAACCAAAACCGCCTAAGGAGGTAATGAAGAGTCATTTTCATGTTACAAAAATTAAACTAGGTCAATTTGAAAATTTTGGGTTAAAACCAATTAGATATTTCATATCGGTCTGTGTAGGGGTTTTAGGAGGGTTTTAACTGCTTTAACTTCATAGCAATCATTCATAAAGGATTAACCCTAAATCTTGAAACAATGCCAATGAATTAAATATAGGGGCCTTACCCAAATACCATGAAGTGATCAAGATATCATGAATTTTTTTCATTTTTGAAAGAGAATGATAAACTTCTTTTTAGGTATGCAACCCTTGATTATATGCACACAATCAACCTTATCATTAAATTTCTTGATTTATCCTATAGGATATGACTTAAATGTTTTGTAAACATGATTTAAATGACCTATAAAACCTATATATATCATATCAAGAGATATGGAATCCTTTTAAATTAACTTAACCTCTCATTAGACCATTGTAGTCATTTTGTGTATTTAGACCTTATACTACTAGTCCTACTTGGACTATAAACATAACTTGAAACCTATTGTACTATCTTCAACACTTAAACCACATGACATACACCATTATAACATGATATAAAAATAAAACCATTGATAACTTAGGTCTTTAATGGCTCAAATCACCATGCTACCAAGCTTATCTCACTAAGACACCAAACCTACAACTTTTCACAAGGTCTCTTCATACAAGAGCTAAGCTTATATATTGTCATTTGAACTCATCTAAAGAATTATTTGACTCTTTCCCATGTTACCATATATTATAATAATTTTTTATTCCTATATTAACATAAATCACAAAGTTACATCATGTACCATGATACATTTTCTCATAGAGCTAGGCTAGGCTACTCAAGATGCCTATTGTTTAGAATGTGGACAAAAAGCTAGATTTTTAATGAACTCAATATTCAAACTTGATTCTTAATATAATTATGAGATTTTTCTTATTCGTATCACAAATTTATATCAGGACCTCATAAGGACTTATTGACTAATGTGATTACATTGTATGCTCTTTAAAACTTAGGTCTCAACCAAGATACTCCCCTTGAACCTTGTAACTGATCTTGATAAATCATCAAACCTTAAAAAGGATATCAAGTTGCCTTAAAATTTTATATCAAAAGAGAATTTAAATTCTTAGTCACACACCACTTCACCAAGCATGACATCAACTCTGACTTGTTATATGATAAATACTTGACTTGAATTTTGACATCAATGATAATATTAATGCCTTAAAACCATCATTAGGAACATAAATCAATAATTTCCCCCTTTGTCATTGATAGAAACATTATTAATCATGTAGATCATTCTATGATACTTGAATTTGAGATATAACCTTTCTCCCCCTTTGACATTAATGACAAAGATTCACCTTCTTGACAGGCTATTTGATCTTTAGACATAGGGAAAATAGGCTTCATTAAACCTTACTTAAACATATACCATGCTCACATATCAAGTCATGAGGCATGATTGACTTCCTTTGTCTCCATAAAGATTTAATACATTTTAAAAACTATGACTTGGTTTGATCAAGTCACCATACAACCTTTTTGTGCCTCGTCACTTATGGTTACACCTATAACATGCTTTTTATGACTAAACCTTGAATCTAAAGGTCTCCTAAAAACTACAAGGCTCCCCTATGACTGAGCATCATTCATGCTTCTTGATTATTATTTAAGTTCCTCTATGAATCCTAATAGAGTCACCTCTACTCTAAAGAGCTAGAATAACACAAGTTCAGGAAATTCCCAGATCTTCATGTCTTTACAGGATTGAACATCCTTAATAATCCTCTTGTGTTTGATTTTTCCTTCCAGCTTTACTCCAATTTTTTCTTGAGTAGTATTTTTTATTTATTCATTGATCTTGTTTCCTTCATTAATAAACTGTGCTGAGAGAGAAAAATATTGGCATTCATTTGCATCTTGATTTTGATCTACCATGGCAAACAATCCATTTGAACTTACAGACTAGTTTTACACCTTAGTTACCTTAGGTATCCACTTTTTTTTTCTTTCTTGTGGTCTAAAAGCCTCCAACTTCTTGTCTTGTCTTGAGAAATCATGTTTATAATACCTTGCAATGTGACCAACCTTATGACAATGTAAACAAGTTATCGCTCTAGATGGAAATATGCCATAACCCATACCTCTTGGCTGATGATTTTCCTCATAGTTCCATACAAATTCATTCTTGAAGATCCTTATACAATTCCTTGCTTTATGACAAAATTGGTTACATGAATAATAATAACCATTGAAATGATTAGCATATGTTATGGTGTTAGATTGACTAAAAGTGTTTGCCTTCATTCTATTAACACCATCCTTGTTAGGTTGATTATTGACCTTCTTGAATCCATAAATTTCCTTCTCTTGATCTCCAATGAAGCCAAGCCCTATCTTCTCATCATTAGTCTTTTGACTACATAGAATGTTATCTAAATCATTGGTGCTCTTTTCAAATCTTACAAAGGACTTAACCTTATTTGATGCTTTTGTTAATTAAGATCTCAAAATGTTCACTTCAACCACATACCTTTCACATTCTTCTTACTTTCCTTCTAGGCTTGAAAACACAATTTAAAGTTGACTTTCCACTTGTTTAACTATTTCCTCTTGCTCTTTGAATTTATTACTTAGTTTGGATTCAAACAAGTTGATTTGATACTCATAGTATTTTATAAGAGATCTCATCACCCTATTACTTCTATTGAACATATTCAATTATTATAGAGTTTTCAATAACTCAACTTCATCACCTCTTCATCTGAATCACCAACACCACCTCCAACCCATATGGATGCTTCTTCATTTGAGTAGCTTACTTCTTTAGCCACAAATAAAACCTAATTGACATCAGGTCCATCATTTTCATGATCAGTCTTTGAATCACTTATATTACTTTAATTAGATGAGATACAATATTCCTTGGTGTAAATACTCCTTTTATTTTTGAAAAAATGTTTCTTGTTATCATATCTTTTGAAGATTTTATTTCTCTTATCAAACCGTAGGACTTTTTGTCATCATCATGACCTTCATCATGCTCTTCATCATTCTTATCCTTGTGATTATAAGGGAATTTGTTATAAAAATGTCCTATATCTCCATAATTAAAACATTTGAAAGGTAATTTACCCTTGTATTTACCTGAGCCTATCTTTAGCTTCCTTGTAAACAAAGCTATCAACTCATCATCATCAATATCAGATTCATCATTATCTATAGCCTTATTTCCTTGTGTATTCTTCTCCTTTTTATTATTTTACACCTTTATTACAAATTACTTATTTTCAAGTCTTCTTTCACTTGTCCTCATCTCATAGGCTATTAGGGTTCCATGAATTCCATCCATCTCTAGCTTGTTTAGACCCTACATTTATTCAACAACACATACCTTAGAATCAAATTTGGGATTTAGAGACCTTAGAACCTTTTGAACAAAAATGGTCTCTTTTAATTCTTCTCCTAGACTTCTTATGATGTTGACCACCTCATAAACCCTCAACAAGTAAGCATCAATGGTCTCATCTTCATTCATTTTTAGAATTTTAAATTATCTTCTATGATTTTGCAACTTGGCCAATTTGAATTTTGAGTCACCTTTATGAATAGTTTTCAATTTGTCCACAAGTTTTTCTTCAAATAGACCACACATAATCCCATTTATTAATTTTGAGTTGTTATCACTGACCTTCTTGTATGTTGCATCCATAGGAAGAATAGGTGATGTAGTATACCTATCCATGATTTATTACTGAACATCATGACCTTGAGACATTAAATATGTACTCATACTCACAATTCAAAATACATAATTGGATCTATTGAAAAATGGATCTTTTCTTGTGGAGAAGCCACCTTGTGCTTGACTAGCCATCTTAGCTTTTTTAGGGTCTCCTTTAGCTTTTAAGACCTTCTTAAAAGGACCTGATATGATACCAAATTTTGGAATAAATACTACTAAGAGTGGTGGGGGGTTGAATTAATTTCTCAATATTTGTCTATTCAATTCAATTCAACATTCCATGAGACATTCACTCACATGAAAGATTAATGCATACATAAGAAACTATACAATAAAATCACAAGAGAAAATAGAAGTTATGTGGGAAACCCTCTTGGGGAATAAAACCCACTAAACCATTCAAGTGGACTACTATCCTATAATTTAAATATTTAAAATTTATTGAAGCACCAACTTCACAAGGAGTTCTAACCCCTAACTAGTTGAGCACCCACCCAACTAGTATTTTACAAGCTCAATCTTGCAAGGAGGATTAAACCCCCTTAGGTAACCTAGAACCAACCAAGTCACCTGTAATTTTTGATCACCTAAAAATACATTTTTATAACTCAACTATAGATGACAACCTTTTATTTCACTCTGTACCCTTCAAACTTACTCAACCAACTTCTCATGCCTTCTCGCTCAATAAACCCTCTCCTTGGCAATATTATGTCAATTACACTTGTTAAAAACCTATAAAAACATAGTTAAAAATTCATAACATATTAATATTAGTATTATAATGATATTAAATCCTTAATCCTACTCATAAAAACTCTATATCCTTTGCTCAATAGCTCAATATTCTAACTAGTCCAAATAACCTTATTGGGTCTTTCCTTTATACTCAATTATTTATTATACCCATCTTGGTTGAACAAGATACTTAACACACTTTTATTATGATATAAATATATAAATTCACATGTTTCATGAGTGACATAAACAATACATTAGCTGATCATAGTCAATAAGGAGAAACTTCACCATTAGTCCTAATGGAGACCTAATGCAATTAGGTCTATGCTATCCATATGTTACCATTAAAACCCTTAGGAACACTTCATATCTTATAAAATGGATGAAAAAATTCACACATTCATCTATTATACCATTTAAAAATTTACCTTGTGTCCCCAACTTCATTTATTTCATTTCACTACTTGGACCTATCAATTAGGTCTCTTCACCAATAGGCCTTTTCACTACCTGTAAGTCTATCTTACAAATTTGAACAATGTACATATATTTCACTCATAAAACATTAATTAAACAATATAAATAGGTTAATAATTACTTAAAAACTTTCTCAAATTTATTTTTACTCCACCAAATAGTCTACATGGATTTAAAAACACTCCTATAGATAGCTTACTCAGAAACACCAAACACTATCAAAACATAGTCAAAGTCATTTGACTTTAAAAACTTGATTAGGGACTTATAATGAGAAAAAATGCATTAAAATTATATTATTATTATTATTATTATTATTATTATTATTATTTTATAACACATTTTATAACTTTATATCATTAATCTTATTTAATTTTTATTTAGAAACATCTTTTTCACATACATAGAAAAGTTGTTTGTAGGTCCAAAAATACAATCAAGAAAATCAACTTGTAGAACACTTGTGGGGGAAATTATGTGATATTAAAATTAATTTTTGTGAACATTTATCATACTTATAACATATCTATAAATATATATTACATTTTCATGTCTCAATATTAGTCTTATAGACCAATCTCACTGTGTCACTTTACACATACTCCATTGTATTGGACAGGCTAGTTTGATGACAATATTTTGATTAAATATAGGAATAATAAAAAATTTCACATAAATTAAATAGTATTAATAGGCATTTAATTATTATCCCATGAATTTGGATCCATCCCTAATCCTTTGAAACTAATCCCTAAACTTATATTCATTCTCACCTAGTTTTCTCATTGTTCTGCTCATTAGGCCTGTTTAGAAATAAGCTACCTTCCATGACTAGTTTTGCATAATTTTGGTCTAAAACATGATCAAAAAACTAAATTATAATACATTAAATTTTTTTCACATCATTCTAAATCCACTTTCATGCTTTAACTTGGTCAACCCTACCTGTAGCATCAAAAACCTAAAACATAAGGGTTTTTTTGTAGCTTCTATTCACTATTAAGACAAACCAAACCACATGAGGAGAGATTTAATAGTAATTTACATGTTAAAAAAAATAAAATAGGTCAATTTGAAAATTACAATCCAAAATTGATTATATCTTTGCTATTGGGCATGTGTAAGGGTTTTAGGAGGGTTTTAACTGCCTTACCTTTGTAGCAATCATTCATAAAGGATTGCCCCTCAATCCTAAAACTAGTGAGAAAGATTAAAATAAATGTATCTTCCAAAACTACCATGAAGTGATAAGACTCTCATGCAAATTTTTCACATGCCAATGAGTATGAGAAACTTCTTCTCAGGTCTGCAACCCTTAATTCTATGCACACAATTAACCTTATCATCAAATTTATTGATTTATCCTATAAGATATGACTTAAATTTTTTTTAAACATGATTTACATGACCCCTCACACGTAAGTATATTATATCAAGAGTTATGGAATCCTTATAAATTAACTTGACCTCTAATTAGACCACTATAGGTCACTTTGTGCATTTAGACCTTATATTTCTAGTCTTACCTGGCCTATGAGCACAACCTAAAACATCTTGTACTATCTTCAAAAATTCACCAAAATTCCATACAAAATCATAAAATTCACTCACACTAGCACCCTTTCTCACTCAAGTCTTTAATGGCTCAACTCACCATGTTACTAGGCTTATCTCACTAAGATTCTAAACCTGCAACTTTTCACAAGGTCTCTTTATACATGATCTGAGATTAAATATTGTATTTTAAACTAATATAAAGGATTATTTTCCTCTTCCCCATGTTATCATATCTTATAATACTTAATTATTATTGTATTAACCTAAATCACAAAGTTACATCATGTACCATGCATACATTTTCTCATAGAGCTAGGCCAAGCTACTCAAGATGCCTATTGCTCAGAATTTGGACAAAAAAAGATGGATTTTTAATGAATTAAATATTCAAACTTGACTCTAAAAATACTTATGATATTTTTATTAGTCTCATTACAACTTTGTATCAGGACCTCATAAGGACTTGTTAACTCATGTGCTTACTTTGTATGCTCTTCAGAACTTAGGGCACAACCAAGATGCTCCCCTTGAACCTTGTAACTGATCTTGACATATCATCACATTATAAAAGATATTAGGTTGCCTTAAAATTTTTTCTCAAAGGAGAAACAAAAATTATTATTCACACATCACTTTACCAAGCATGACATCAAATCTAACTTGTGATATGAGAGATATTCAACTTTTGACATTAATGACAATATTAATACCTTAATACCATCATTAGGAACATACCTCAACAAAGATATGGTTTGGAATGGGAATGGTTCTATAAATGAATCACTAAAGAGGACTAGACCTTCTTAGAGGACATCATGGATATATCTCATGCAATCTTTAATGGGACTAGGATCACCAACAATTGCTTCACATATAGCCTAGAGAGTGAGGTGGAAGTCCATTCCAAGGGATGAGTAAAATAACATCGAGTTCATGCTTTCTTTCAACACATGCCAAAAATGAGTACCATATGTCATTCTTCATGGACATACCATGTTCTAGACCAAGTTTGTAAAGTTTCATAGAAAGCTTGTACCCTGAGGTACTCTGGCAAGAACAATTCTTCAACTCTCCACATAGATTCACAAGAATCTATATGGGGTTCATGTGTTCTTACTCTACTATAGTGATTGTTATCCTAACTTAGTTTTCATGATAAAATTCATGATGCAAAGAAAAGCATACTTGATCCCACTGAATAAGTCACTCATGATAGGTACACCACCATCTTACAATGGTGATGTCAAAAAGGTTAAACAATGATTGCATATATCATTATTAGAGTTATATAAGTATTCAAAGCATTAGATAAAGTTGTGTACTTCTATTTGTCTTTGAAACCAAGGAGATTCATCAAGTCTTCCAAATGATGCATCCATAATTGATCTTATTATAAATTTTATAGTAACAAGGTGAACAATCCTATGGCATTTATGATAATGGCATGGGACATTCTCATAACTACCAATGGTACCACATACTCTTCCAGTGAGGTCATAGTCACCATGGTCCCAATAATTTCAAGCATTACTTGTAGTATCAGAAAAGGATTGAGTGTCCATCCATCAAAGGCTACCATTAGGAGTAGGATCATGTTGTTCACCATCTTGGATTATGACATTATATATGTGGTTAAAATTTTATTCTATATTAACAAGTTCTACATATGGGGGCCCATGTGTCTGATCCAATGGAATAAAAATGTGTTGATCAGTATTCTCAAAATTGATGTAACACTTTTTGAAACTTTATTCTACATTATTTTCATAACACTAAATTCATCCCAATAGAGATAGACATTCTTCCTATGCTAACTTGGTAACTTTAAATTCAACTTTGAAAGGTACTCCAAGGATATCCACCTTTACATTCTTAAGGATGCCAATTGGTAGAGCACAAGTTTTATTAGCCATAAAAACATGTGTGAAGATGCTTGTAGTGCTAGACTAACCATTTTTCACCATGAATACTTGGTGAGGATGTTAACCTTAGTACCAGTGTCAACTAAGATGTCCCGAATCACCCAACCATCGATGGAAGCATTGACTAGTTTTTATTTATCTCTTGAGGGATTGGATGAATAGAGGTATCATGTTATTGAGCATGATTTAATCAATGATCCTTAGTTTATTGAGTCAATTAAAGTTGACCATTAGTTGGTGTTTGTACCTAATTTTTAAGCCATTTACTTAGTTATGGGATAATGTCTTCATCCAACATATGCTTTCAAAGCTCTTAGAAATCATCTTGTGCCACATTTTGAGGTTCTTTTACCTTATATATACCAGCACATTGTGTTACTTCTTGGTCCTTAAGAAACTAAATTTTTCCCTATATTTCATTTAATAATATCATATTGTCCTAGAGTATATTATTTTTTTATTAGGCATTAGGATACTTTCTTACCTGAGGCTTGTCATTTGTATCTTCACAATATGAGTAGATGTAGACTGAGATTGTCCACTACTATGCATAGTGATATTTACCTATTGAGCTAAGGGAGTATTAGAGCATGACCACCAATGAGTTCTTTCAATGTGAATCATCCCTACACCTTTTTAATTTCTCTCTTTAGTGATGGCCATGTATAAGTAAGGACATTCTTCCAATCAATGCTCTTTTTTACAAAATGCACATGTTGGGTACACTAGATAATCTCATTAATAGTGATATGGTGATCCAAACTTATAACACATTATTTGTGGGAATGAAAACTTCCTCATCCTTTTCATATACATTAGTCATGATATCCACCATTATCTTTATTGTTAGACATATAGGTTTAGTGCATACTACATGCACATGCTTTATAGATATCACTAATTAGCTGATAATCATTTGTGTCATGGGTGTAGGCATTGCATATTATACAATATTCATACACCTTAGAATGTGTATCTACTATAGGAGAGGATAGGATGTACATCATATTCTTTGTGTAAAATTTCACATGACTACTTTAGTACAATGTTGATGTTTTTATGTGGGTAGTTGCTTCAGTTATGACCTTTAGACTTACAATCAACACACTAAAGACCATTATGAGTGTCATACACATTGTTTGTAGTTAGTTTTTAAATTTGTGATGCCATTAAATCTATTAGGACTTTTATGAAAGGATTGATACTAGTATTAATCCCACCAATAGATTCAGCATGAAGGGTAGCTTCTCAGGCTTTACACGGGCTAGTAAAGGTCTTTTGAGACAATGCTCATGTAAAGGGAAGTAAAAAAACTCCCATGAACCATTTTTCATGCTTAGAAGAATTTATTTCAAATGAAATCCTTGAAAAAAGTATCTTGAACTGTGCATCATATTCCTATACACTTTCAATGAGTTCCTGCTTTATATCTTTCAGTGTGGCAATATTTTGTTATTCAAATTTAGGAATATCAAATTATTGAAGGAATGCTATTTTGAGTTTATCATAGTTAATTAACACTTATTAAGGGTAAAAATTACTATACCAATTATAAAATCTCTCTAAAATCATAGTCATGAATTGTGTAGCCTTCCACTCAAAATAAGTTATGTATTGCACTTTCCAAATGAGTTTGCACTTATGGACATGTTCTTGAGCATTCTCCATGACTTGATATTTAGGTAGATGAAGCATCATTTCATAATATATTGTAGGTAGTTGAGATGATTTTTCTAGTGGCTATTGAGAACCCTCAAATCTTGTTCCTTGAGGGGGAAGTCCACTTCCTCCCATGCCACCTCCTAGTCTGCCTCTAGCGTCTCCAACAACAACACCCATGCCACCTCCTAGTCTACCTCTAGCGCCTCCAACAACAACACCCATGCCATGGGGTATAGTAGTTGGTTGATTAATAAGGTTTGGGTCTATATTATGTCCACTATGAATTCCAGGTCTACTATTCATCCCAATTTGAGCCATAAAATTCCATTAAATAGGAAAAGAAAGTGTTAATTTTGTATGAGTTACAATTGACTCAACTATAATTTCCCTTATAAGATCAGTTTTTTATTATACACTATTTTTATCCTAATTATGTATATATAATTCATCTAATTCAAAATCATGATCACATATTATGGTTGGGGAACTTGGTTGGTTCAAACTTGGTTCTTTAGTTTCTTCTATTTGGTTAGTTTCTCTTTCATATGATAAAAATGGTATGGGGCATGGTTCAAAAGTGATGAAATCCTCTTTGTGTGTTTTTACTTCCCTATGGACCTTAACAAAACTTCTTGAGTTCTCCTAGTCCCTTCATGCACTGCTCCCTCCTATGATCCTTTGCCTAGCTTCATCATATTTTTCATTTCTACAATGCCTGCTAACTAGCTACCATCCTGAACCTAAAATCCTTTACCAACACATCTATATTCCCATTCCAATTATGTATCTCATGAAAGGATGGATTTATCTCTCCATTGTTAGAGTCTCAAGTCCATATTCAATGAACAACTTCTTTAATTCTAGTGGGAAATGTCTAATATATTGACCATGTGGCTCTTTGAGAAACTGCGACTTGGATTCTTCAGGTTAAGAGTAAGTAGTTACAACATATTTTATAATTTAGTTATTCAAAACTCCTCTCCACTAGATATTAATAGCTTATGTACATGGTGTTCTTAGTTGTACTAAATCCCTTTGAAATTCTAACATCCAAGATTGTCTTCTCCCAAAATTTCATGATCGATCTTGATCATAAGTAGATAACCAAGCATGCAAATGAATAGGGAATTCAATAAATAAAGTTTCATATAATGCACTGTAGAGATGCTATTCCACCCACTGATGTGTATAAACACCTAGTTCAAGATGAGGAATCATAAAATTATCCTTGACCCCAGTAAGCCATTATTCAATACTGTCAAGGGTGATACATTCAAGCATATTCCATTACTATGAAACAAGCACTATGGGTCCTAGAAATGGAACCAAAATGTTGGGGTTTTAATATCTCAATCACATTTTTTAATCACTAAAGTGTATCCATAATGATCTTGTACATTAGCCCTTCATACAAGAGTATGGTCTTACACACTCACCCGAAAAACGCAAGAAGAGACTAGTTCCTATGGATTATGTTTTAGTAACATGCTAGTCATACACTTGAGATTATTCATATATATAATTAGTAGTTACAAAAATAAATACACTACTATAAGCCTATACTCAATAATTACCACCATTATGAATATAAACAACAATGCCATGAAGTTCAATAGATTGTCAATTCATAATGTATGTTCTATATATCTCATTACAAAATATAACCAAGAAAATTAGTTAATTTGGTTCATAATTCATACTCAAATGTCACTTACAAAATAAATACATAACACCTAAGCTTATATCAATATACATAAGTCTATATTATATCATTATGTATTCTATTCATCCTCTGTCACCTTACATGATTCTACATAGGGGTATTTATACTTGTTTTTTCCTGACCAAGTAGTTACATGATAAATGACAACATGGGTGATTAGCCTATGAACTCTTAGTATAATAAGAGTCATGGTATTCTATCAATTATTTTTTCCTAATGACCTTGGCCTTTGTACCCCCTATATTCTTGTTCTATGCTAGATCCTTGATGCCATATGTCCTCCTTTCCATGGTTTGGTGAGAAAATTGTGATGATTAATGTCTAGATAACCCTTGAGACTCATCACTCAACCACCTCCCACTTCCCATGTGCTCCCCAAGTCTTTCATGACTGTTCTAATTCTTATTCTCTCAATTTTATCATAGTTATGTTATCTTTGATTGGGTCTTCTCATGTTGATACTTATGCATCCTTGTCATTTCGTGCCTCACTAGTTCTATGCCATGGTCCTTCTGTGCCATGCTAGTTCGATGCCATATTATTTCTATGTTATGTTCTTCTCATGTCGTGTTATTTCTATACCAAAATACTTAGTCAAAATTTGGGGTCTAACATAATGTTTTGTCCATCTATAATTGGGGAAATCAAAATTTTATTTCTCTCTAACACAAGTAGTAATGTGTGACCTCTTCATTATTCTCATCTAAAATAATTGTAAAAACATGCCCTATATCACAAAAAATAATTTTTAGTGACACTATGAAGATATATAATAAGCATAAATTGTACATAATGAAAATATTCTACTTAGCTACACTAGATCATATACACAGTCAAAGTCATCTAATAATGTTGTATATATAGGTTGCAATGTTGTTGGAACTTGATAAGTGTTGATTGTAATTAGAGGATTTGAACTCTAATCATCCACCCATTCTTTTGACTCACACTCATTCCAAATAAAGTCCACACATTTAGAACAAAAACATGCCAAGTGTCTCATATGAATAGTCCAATAACTTGCATTTAGCTACAAAATGAGTGGAGCTCACTTGAACCCATTATATTTATAAAATCCTCATACATTTCCAAGTGTTTTTCCTCCATTAACCAAAAATGTATATGAACATTAGAATTTTGTTGATCACCATGACACATGTTCTCATTATAACATTTAACCATGGTTTTTGCATCGATCAGATTCAACACCATCTTCAAATTTCAAATCCTCCCTTGAAATAGATATTTTTACACAAGATCCAACATCATCATGCTCTCATTTTCCATGGCTAGCCCTAGTGAAACTCCAAATGTGTTCTAAATTAGTGGTAATGTGCATCCTACTCAACCAATAAAACATTTGTACATTTTTGAATTATGATGTGCAATTTTTTGACCAAATGTAATGTTGATTGAAAGTAATGTTCCTCTGACTCAAATATTCATAGAACTTTCAAGAACAAACCTAAACATACTCTAAACAATATGATCAATCATCTTTGATATATAAATGGTGCTCCCTTAATATTTTTTGTTGCTTCTCTATACTATCAGGTGCAAACATTAATGCTATATGTATGAATATGTAAACTTGTGATGAATTGTAATACTATGATTGAACTTATATTTGTGGTTTAAATGTGTAATTTTCAATAAAGTCAACTACTAAAACAATAAAACTAGGTGAGAATGTATCTTTGCTTATCATTAAATGTTCATCCAACCATCTAATCTTGTCTGTATACCTTGCATATTCATAAACAATTTTCTACCTGAAATTGACCAAACATTTGGAAACATATATCTTTTTTGTAACAAGCTCACACCTTTCAGATTATTTTCCATCTTTTACTTGATAAGTCACTAATTTATATTTGATTAAACCAACTGATTCCTATCCAATTTCACTTATACTCTCCTCATGGATATAATTTTTTTAATTTTCACAATCCATCACAAATACTATAATTTTGATATAAACATGATTTGTTATAAAATAATTGTACATCAAGTCTTTTAAAAAAAAAGTTGGAATAAATTCCCTGGTTGATTGTGGTGGAGCTTCAATGCCACACTCCTATAAAATATTTCTAGTATGCAAAGTACAATGAATATGGTAAAAAACATCATAGTGAATTAAAAATTCAACATGTTGCCTATAAAAACAAGTGGTGCATGTGTGATTTATTTTTACATAAAAAGGTTTGTCCATCTCAAAATATCTTTGACAAATATAAATTTGTGCATGTTTTTTTATAAAATCTTAGAGTACAATTATGTTTGAGTCATATCAAAGAAATATTTTAGTTGTGGTTCATGGTCACAAGAACTAATTCTTATTTTCACTACATTTCTTACATTGAGTGAAACTCTTGTACTGTCTTTCCAAAATTAAGCAAGTAACTCCTTGAGAGCATTGGATATAACCTTTTCCTTTCATAGAAGTCTACCAAAAAATGCCCAAAACTCATTAGTATTAGGTTCATTAAGTATTTCACATCTTTAAATTACTTTCATTAATGTTTTTTTTTAATATTAAGTGATCAGATTATTTTTCAAAGCATTCATTTTTACCTATTTGGCCACTTACTTCATAAGTTATAAGCATATATCGGGAAACATTATAATCTTTGGTGCATGATTTTGGGCTTTGTTATGGTATAAAATTACACACTGTGAGAGGGTTATTCAAGATATCTCAATACTAGAAAAATAATGGGATCAACCCAAAGCTGTGGGTATCCTATGATGGGTTTGAACCTCCATAGAAGGCTAGTTCCTCTTGGTAGATCACCTAAACTACTGATTTTGCTTGGGAAAGGGTAGAAGAGCTGCATAAAATGATTAAAAACATAAAAATGGGTGATAAACCAAAATAAATGACACTCCTAATTACTCAAAAACAAACACAAGGGCAGATCACATATCCCTCACTCACACGATCTCTAACACTAGCTAGTTTGCATGGATAATTCTAAATAAGGCCTTCTAGACAAGAGATAAAACATAGAGGAATGGTAAAATTCATACTAAATATTCACTTGTGACTAAAATAACACAAATTTAGACTTGAAAACACTTTAAACCACCTAAAAAAAGGAAAGGAAGAGAGGACAATCACTAAGAAAGAAGACTTCTTCACAAAGCAATCATGTACAAGCTACCTAGAATATAAAGTGCAATTAAAGAGATGGGCAAAATAGGTAATCTTATTGCTTCAAAGCCTATAGTTTAAAAATTTTGATCAGATTTTATCTTATCAAATGAGAGTATATCTTATGATGAGAAGAAAGAGACATATAGAATAAGGAAAGAAGAAAAAGGATGAGAAAGCTTTCAATCCTCCATAAATGTGCTTCAACCACCATCTTTGGCCATCCAATGTAGAGGAGTAAATGTATTTCAACAACCTTCCATGTCTCTTGGGGACTGATCATGCTTTATTTTATAATCTTATTTTACCTAAAGGGGATTAAATATATTTTATTGGCCTACTTAGGTGCTTCAATGATGTCAATAATTGTCTTTGTATTAAAGTATGTAGACTTGTCAACTTAATACACCATTCCAGCTATGATATTGACCAATTTTAATTATAAAATTTATCTAATTTGAAATAAACATTATTGAAAAGAGGGAGAAATAATATTTATAATGAAACCATCAACATCAAAAATGAATTTTTGGATCAAACTATATGACTAAAAAGACATCTAGTTACATGTAGTTGTATCAGTTCCTTTAGAATATGGAAAAATAGAAAATCACATAGCAATATATTATCAAAACCCATTATATCTTATATATACAAAAATATATTAAAAATACACTATAAATGGTAATTTTAATTTTTTAAAATGATAAAAATAACCCTTGTGAACTTCCCTCAATGTGTTTTCTGGTGAAAAGTTGTCCGAGTGATAAATCATCCTGGGAGCATCACTTCACACCATCATAAATTTTCATTAGAAAGTCCAAAAATTATAAAGATAAATGAATTACCTTATCATGAAATCAGGTTATAATAAAGTTTTCATGGATTTTAGACTCCATTTGATCCTTCAAAAATGGGATTCAAAAGTGTTCAGTGGGCAAATTTAACAACTACGAGATGCAGAAAATGATTAAGTAAAATCTAGCTCAAAAACTAATTTTGATAGCTGCATATTCCACAAATTATATCTAATATTTGTGAAATATCTTAACCATTTCACTATAATTACATTTAAATATCACCATTATAAATTTTAACAATATTTTAGCTCTTTTACTGCATCAAAAATGAGCTTAAAATGTGCGCACTATGAAAACTAGAAACACAAAAAATTAACTAAGTAAAAATCAAATCGAAAGCCAATTGTTAACCCTGTGCATTTCACATGTGAGATATAATTATATAATAATTTTAAACCCACACATTATTCACACATTTGGATAACATCAAGTGAAATTTTAAGGTGATTGGACTTCATTTGGTTTTGTGAAATGGTGTTTGAAAAGTGTTGTGTAGGCTGATTCGATAACTAAAAACACACAAAAATCTACACACTGGGTAGTTTTCTTAACTATGATATTTTAAAGTGAATAAAAATTCTCTAATAACACATTCAATAATTTATTCCCATGATATTTTACTACCATCATACAATTTTTAAAGAGAAATGATCATGATTTAGCCCTATGAAATTACTCCCAAAAAGTGTTAAACAAGGTGATTTGGCATCGAGAGCTCTACTTTTTCCTTAAAGGATCAAGGTGACTTGAAGATTCAACATAAAAATTTATAGATAATATGAATACCTTTATCATGATTTAAATATGTCACTCCATGATTTGAAAGATTCACTTATGGCAAAAACCAGTTTGGTCACCTGTGAGTGGGTATAGGCTTCTTAAGTCCTATATGGGGTTTGGCTCCTCTACAATTTATTGAGACCTTGGATGGATTATATTATTGATTAGGAATCATTAAATTATTTTCTTGGTCAATTTAATAACCATTTAAACCTTTACATCCACCATTTATTTTTGGAATTAGCTTTGGTAGACCCATAACTTTTCAACTTGGTGGCGTGCATGAGTGTCTTAGGCTAGTTTAGGCACCTTAGGCTCTTTCTAGCTCTTATAATATTTGTGATAATATATAAAGGTTCCATATATTCATTATTGGGCATTATTAAAGTGAATCAATACACATATAGTGCACTTAAATAAGGCATTTAGACCTACAACTAATTGGCCGTCATTAATGGAGAATGCCAACTTTACTCAAAAACCCTCAAAACTTAATTGGACCTTCATGTACAAAAATTAATTGTATAAAAGGTTTATTTTTCATAATTTTAATGTTCCAAATCTCTTGGACACCTCATTCACTCCCCAACACTTTGTTTCATGCTGAAGGCTCTTACTAGAAATATCTTATTGTAGCCCTGAAGTCATGAAAAGCTCCTTGTCTAGAGCAATCTAGAAGTGACATAAAAAAACCAATTTTTTTTTAGTACCCATTTGTCCATTACTAATTTTTACACCATTTAATAATTAAAAACCCAAGGTAAACATGTTTACTCCACCTTTCTCTCTCTCTCTAATTAGGCCTCTTTTAGGCTTGTGAGATCCAAGACTGAATATTGGAATTTTTGAGCTCACACACATTTGAAACATCTAGAAAGTGTTTGATTCACTTTTTGGGGTATATGTTTCTTCTACATACCAAATTTGGAGGTCTAAAACCTCATGCACATATGCAAACTAGGAAATGTTTATGAGGCTAGACTATGCAAAATGCATTATTCATTGCTTTAAACCTCTCCCCTCCAACTCCAAATGATTTGAATGAGTATGGAAACATCATGTAGGAATTAAATTATCTAAGTGGAGAGGAAAAGTCAAAACCAACTTAAATTCCTAAAAAATGCACTTTTACCTTTTGAATTTCTATTTGAAATGTTCTTCAAGTGACTTAATGCACTTTTGATGGTTTTGATACGTTTTGGTCCTTATGGTCTCATTTTTTATCCTTTGAAGGCTATGATAGTTTTGTCATTTTTTTCAACACTTCATTATTTCCAATAGATGGTGAATAACCTTGAAAACTAGATTGATCGAGTACTTGTAGTGTAAAACCCCACTTTTAAGCATTTACCTTAAAGTTTCTAAACTTACCTTAAATTTTTTTAAAAACTTCACAAGAAGGTTGAATACATGAATTAGGGACATTAAAATTATCTCCTTTATTCACCATTAGATCATCCATTGAAATAGGCTCCTAAGATTGTTCAGTTCACCATGCCAAGACCCTCCAAGATATTTCACTGCATCACCAAGTCATGACTAGAAATATATTCATCATCAAGGCAAAAGGTCAATGAATAGTTTGGGAGAATGGCATAGTCCATCTAGGAAATTTTTTTGTATGTAGGCCAATTTTTTCTAAAATTTATGGTGAACTCCTAGGAATAGTCCATCTAGGAAGTTCTTTTGTATGTAGGCCAATTTTGGCTAAAATTTATGATGACCTCCTAGGATTGCATTCATGTCTATGTAATAGACTAGTTATCTTAGCCTATCTATTAGAATTATAGAGTCAAAAAATCTTCTTAAATTGAGAACAAGGCTATCAACCTCTAAAAAAAACTCTCAAAATAGAAATAACAATGAAATAAAACAACAAATGTGCTCAAATCACTTAGGGAAGGGAAACACACAATAAAAGAGGAAAAATGCACAAGACACTTTGAGGAAGAGAAATAACATCTACTCTAATATATACAATGTTGAAAACCTCTTCAAATAACAAGGTTTCATATGGATCCCATTAATTGGGATAGGTAATATATCTTCATTCATCTTAGCAAACTGAAAGACATTGTGTTGGTTATAGCCATGAATTAGGTGGGGTCTACTCCATAAGCTATCAGACTTCATATGGTTACTTGGTTTGGCCTTATTAGCATCCCACTTCAAAAATAGATCACCTTCCTTAAAGTCTCTTACAATGGTTCTCTTATCAAAATCCTTCTAGACTAGAGCTTTATTTGATTCCATTGTCTTCATTACAAGGTAACTTTTTTATTCTAGCTCTATGAGTTTTACCATTCTCACACCCATGGGATCACTTTCCATCAACTCAAGTTGATGATCTTGCTCTAAATAAGGTAGTTCAAGAGATATGGGTAGTTTATCCTCTCTCCCTTATACAAGGACAAATGGTGAGTTGTTAATGGCACACTTAGGAGCCATCCTATTAGCCCACAAGGTTGTTCTTAGCTTAGAATGCCATACTCTATATTTGTCCTCCATGGTCCTCTTAATTATCCTAATCAAATTCTTGTTTGTTAATTTAGCAGTTTCATTGACCTAGGGGTAGTAGTTGGATAATGTGATAAGGTATATACCCAAATCAAGATCCCGTTCACTTATTTTCATGCCAAAAATGTATCTGAGATGGTAGTGGATGGTATCCCAAACCTTGTCACAATACTATCATAAAAATCCAATATTATTGTCTTATTAGCCTCCTTTAGAGAAATAACCTTAGTCAATGGAAGTGAGTACCCACTTGTGACCTCCACTATAAGGTGGATTTATCATACCTATGAAGTTAAGGCCCCACTACATGAAGGTCTACTCTACCTGAATGGGGTTAAGAGGAAGGGCTACTAGTCTTTGTTTACTAGTGAAGAGAGCACACTTATAGAAATTCATAAGCCATGTGTAGGCATCTATGAAAAGGTTGGGACAATAGTAATCATCCCTCATGATTTTTTTGTTGTTGTCCTTCGAGTGAAGTGACCTCCTATAGATCCATCATGGAACTGCTCTAAATTTTTTTACCTAATCAACTTTTATGTACCTGAGCAATACTCCATTAATGTATTTCCTAAATAGTACCCCATAAACTAATTCATAAGGTATGTAATTAAGTCTAAATTATCTCCTTTTATTCCTATCCATACCTCGAGGTCATTCACTTGTCATTAAGAATCTAATCATGTCTTACATCAAATCAATGGAGGGTAAAGGTGTAGCTACGTGTATGCCATCTGGTATCATTAGAGTAGGCTATTTTTCTTACTTTAGGTTAGTAACCAAGTGCTCACACAAATATTTACCTCTCACTAACTTATTAATCTCGATCTCAACATCATACTCCATGATTTTGGTGATCTAACTATCCCTCTTCTTATTTATATCTCTACTAAAGAGGAAATCTCTCACACTTGGATGGGAAACCATGAAATGAATCTTATTTTTTGACACCATAGACTTGAATTTTTTAAATGATCTCGCAATATCTAGCATTTGATTCTAAAAAAAAGTATATATCTCTTCATAGCCTTCAAATTACTGACTGAAGAAAGCTATAGGTTACTCAAGACCTTCTTGATTCTGCATCATGAGCATAGGTGATATGTTTGCCACATTAGTAAAGGCATATAGGTATAAATCTCTTGAAAAATTGGGGTTAAAGAGAGTTAGTTCATGTGCAATGGCTAACTTGATATCCTCAAAACCTTCTTTGCCTTCCTTTGATTAAGAGAAGACATAGTTCTTCTTCAACATTGATGTTATAGGCTTGACTAAAAATGTAAAACAAGGTATGAATCTTCTCACAAAATTTGTTTTCCCAAGGAAGATTTAAAGCCCTTTCTTGTGTTAAGGTAAAGACAAGGCCAAAATGGCACTTATTCTCTTAGTATCCCTATTTTGGAGACAACATACCCCAATAGTTTACCTTCATGAATTAAAAAAACACACTTTTTGGGGTTTAAAAGATCCCAAAATCCCTACACCTCTCAAAGATGAGTCTCAAATGGTCTAAGTGGTCATTTTCCTTCTTGGAGAAAACTATGATATCATCCAAGTACACAAGCACCATATGATTGAGTATACCCTAAAAATCCATGTCCATGGCTCTTTGGAATGTGGCACTAGCATTAGTGAGACCAAAAGTCATATTCTTGTAAGCATAAGTCCCCGACTTGGTGGTGAAGTTTGTATTATATTTATCTTCCTCTTGGACTAGCACTTTATTGTATCCTGAGTATCCATTAAAGAGAGAGAAATGTTCTAAACTAGCCACTATTTGGAGGAGTTATTTCATGGATGGAAAATGATAGTGATCCTTAAACTATACCTATTCAAATCCCTAAAGTCAACACACAATTGAATCTCACCACTTTTCTTCCTTACAGGTACTAGGTTGGCCACCCATGAAGAGTGTTTAATTGGAAAGATAATGTTTGACTAAATAATATTGGTTAACTCTCTTCTCATGAGAACCTCTACCTTGGGATTGATAGGCCTCTTATTTTTCCTTATAGGATTTGCATTTTCATCTAACTCAATGGTATACTGAGAAAGAAAAGGGTTAAAACCTCTAAGATCAGTGTAATCCCAAGTAAATACATATATAAACTCCCTACAAAGTTTAATGGAAGAAAATTTATCAGCCTCAGTATTGACCTTCCCAAGATTGATAAGTTTGTCTTGGAAGGTGATAACTCTATGATGGTTATCTTCACTAGTGGGCATGCCTACCTTGTCCTTCCTCATGAAATCTTCCTCATGGAAGATGATCAAGGGTGGCCAACCCTTTAGGGAGTTTGTTTGATTTCAATTGGATAATTTGATCTCCATACTAGTTTTGTAAATTTTTCTGATTTGAAGATAAAAATTCAGCCTCTTGTTGTAAGAAATAGGCAATTTGCTTGTCATTGTCAAAAACTTGCCAATTGGCTTCATTGTCAGGAATAGATGGTCTTAAAACCACCTTAACATGTGAATAATTTTTTGATTTACTCAACTAATATAGTATATCACATTGGGCCCCCACTAATGCTAATATGTTTGCATGCTTGTTGCTCTCTCTAGGCACACTTTAGATGTTGAAAGATTCAAAATACTCTAATAGATCCCACACCTTGTGCTTGTAATATTTCATCAAGGGGTTATTGGATATATTTTGTCATCTTACCTAATTGAAAATGAGTTCACTATCTCCATATACATGTAATTTATTTAATTTATTCTTTCTAGTGGATTAGAGGCCATGAATAAGGCCTTCATATTTAACTATATCAAAAGAACAACTAAACTAAAACCGATAAGCTAACTATTACTTGCCATTATAGGGAAAGACCAGTAAGGGATAGTACAATATCATTCTCTTCATGTAAGAAGTAGAGTCCCGTATTTATTTCTTCAATTCCTCCCAAAGGGTCAAGTTATTTATTCTCATTCCATAACTCATCCAAGAAGACATCAGGTAGTACCTCAACATGAGTGTCTAGCTCTTGACCAATAAGGTGGTCTTCCTCATTTAGGATTATATAGTTGATATTTGGGTTTCTTGGTTCATAAGGCTCAATGTGAAACTTTGAAATTATTTTAACCTTAATGGATAACTTAGTTTTATACCTTGTCCTAAATGTTATATAGGACCAATTTACTGCTACATACCCCCAATTTTGATGGTGAAGTCTCTAGATAGGCATAGAGAAAAATGGGGTGGTACCTCTAGAAAACCCACATCTTGGGCCATTGAAATATGAAGACAATCATGGAAGGTTAAATTTAGACCTATAATAATACTAGATGGTTTAGTACAAGATCCATCAAGCTGTAATACTCCCTTAATGAGGGGGTCATACTTCAAACCAAGTTGATCTTCTATTGATTTAGGCATCATTGAAGTTATTTCCCTATTATCCACTATGCAATTATGTACCAAGGAGTTACCAATGATCAAATAAATGTATAAGGGAGGAGGTTTGATTACCTTGTTTGAATTAACTTCATTGCTTTTGATTGCATTAGTGAGGACCACATTCTCCTTACTTGGTGGCTTCTTTGAAACTTTAATTTTTAACAAGCCTTCTTGAAGAAGATCCACTTAAATAGGTATAGAAAGCATTTCCAACATAGGGACCCTCACATTTGACTTATTCATTTTCTCAAAAATGTTTTTGTGAAACACCAACCTTCACTTGTGCTTTGGGATCCACAATAGTGTTTTATATTTGTGAGCTTTGAGGTATAAAAGTACCTCCTTGGTTCTAATTTTTCTAAGTTGTTTGAGATTTTAGAGATACATCAAGATCATTTGGATTTTAAAATAATGGATTAGGATTATAAGACCCCTTAATTTCTTCTTGTATACCCTCCATGTTCCTTCTCTTGAAACTTGTGTTGGCTGCCATAAGAATGCTTGCCTGATTAGAACTAGATTGTTGATTGAAAGCATAACACTCCTCTAGTTGGTATTTCACTAATGTAGCATCCAATTGATTTTTTCCCTTATTATACCCTTTGAATTCTTGAGGATATCTTGGTTTAGTCATCATAGTCACTTATTTATTTTGTTCCATTAAAGCTTGGTTGAACACATAACTAGCACCCTGCTACCATTACTCATTGAAGCCTTGGTTAAAATCTACATTTGGTTTGATAGACTGATTATAAGATTGATTTCAAGGTAGAGAAAACTCACCTTATTTTTCAAGGTTTTTTTGAATAGGTACCAAGGTCTTGGAAGTACTTGTAGCATTAGGATTGTATTTATTATTTAGTTTAGCATAGGTGAATTGCCCTTGCCCTTGAGAAATAGCCTTGAAGGGTGGCCTATTGGTTTGATAGGTTTTTTGGGGATGATATGGGGGTTGATATGTTATACTAAACTTATATTTATGCTTCTTAAAATTCACTAACTCATTGCTAAATGTTTGGAACATGTTCTTGAGTTATTCGAGTTCACTATACTGACTAGTTGAAGGTTTGTCTTATCTTAGTGCAAGTATGGAAGTAAGTGTTGGAAAAAGAGGAATGAAAGCAAGAAGATAAAAAATAAAAAGTAGTGGTTGAATCTTTGGGAACAAGTACATAAGAGACTAGGTGTGATATTTTTATCTTATATTAGGATATTATTTTCCCTAACTATTACCTCATAAGCATCTAGTAATGTGTCTCCCCCCATTGACTGTATCATAACTACAATGTCACTATCGAGGGCCTTTAGATAATAGAGAAAAGAATAATTAGGAGTGGGCTTGAAAAGGTTTAGAATCCTATCCCATGTTTTTTTAAACTTATTTTTAAAGTCTTGTATGACCTCTTAATGAGCTCTCTTGATTGTTGTCAACTGCTCTACTAGTGAAAAGTCATCACTCCTATCTTTAAACCTCCTATATAGTTTATCTCCTAACTAGTCCCGTGTTATGATGGAACTAGGAATTAGGTTCCTATACCAATCTAGGTCCTTTTCCTTGAAATATATGGCCAACAACTTGATATATATGTTATCTTTAGTGTTGTCATGGATGCTACAAAAATTAGCTGTCTTTAATTTGCTCAAAATGAGTTGTAGAGTTGTCTCATGTGTATTAAGGCACACTCTTAAGAGTTTCCATTGGGATAGGATCATATTGGTTGAGGTATAAAGTAATTTGACCATTTAAATACATAAAATATAAGGCTCTAGGGGAAACCATGTTAATAAAATGAGCTAAAAAGGATCTTCTAGCAGAGGTAGACTTACAAATTGGCTTAGGAGGGAAGCTTCTCAAGTATGGATGAGTGTTAGAAAACCTCAATCTTCTTTCTGATTTAAAAGGTAATTCAATAAATTCAAAAGGAATACCTCTAGAAGTTGACCTTGTAATCACCTTTAGAATTAAAGATAAGCATTGTTTATCCATCAAAAAGTTGAGTGTTCATTGGAGTCACTAGATGTTAAGAGTGTGGATGCTATAACTATTGTAAATGGATAAAAACCAACATCAATCTTGATCAATCTTCTTCAAAATGTGTCCCATCAAGCATGTCAGAAACTATTGTGGAATATAATTGAATATTATGAGAGGGATCTTCAATATTTCTCACTCTTATCCATACAATGGGATCAAAACCATGCTATGCTTATCCTATGATGGGATTGATCCTTTAGAGAAGATTAGTTCCTATAAGTATATCACCTAAAATATTGATTTTTCTTGGGAAAGGGGTAGAAGAGATACATAAAATGAATAAAAGTATAAAAAGAGGTGATAAACTAGACTAAATGATACTCTTAATTTCTCAAAAATAAACATAATGGAAGTTAAAATATCCCTCACTCACATAAACTCTAACACTAGTTATTTTGAATGAATAATTCTAAATAAGGCCTTCTAGACAAGGGATAAAACATAGAGGAATGATAAAATTCACTCTAAATCTTCACTTGTGACTAAATAAACTCAAACTCAGACCTAAAAACACCTTAAAACACCTATAAAAATGCAATTAATAGAGGACAATCACTAAGAAAGAATACTTCTTCATAAAGCAATCATGCACAAACTACCTAGAACACAAAGTGTAATAAAATAGATAGGTAAAATAGGTAATCTTATTGATTCAAAGAATATTATTTATAAAATTTGATAGGATTTTACCTTATAAAATGAGATTATATATTACAATGAGAAGAAAGAGACATATATAGAATAATGGAAAAAGAAAAAGGAGGAGAAAGCTTTCAATCCTCCATAAATGTGCTTCAAACACCATCTTTGGCCATCCAACATAGAGGAGTAAATGTCTTTCAACAACCTTACATATCTATTAGGGACTGATCATGATTTGTTTGATAATATTATTTGATCAAAAGGGGCTTCAATATCTTTGATTGTCCTACTTAGGTGATGTCTTGATGTCAATAGTCACCTTTGCATTGAAGTTTTTCAACTTGTCAAATCAATACACCATTCTAATTATGACATTGACCAATTTTAATTATAGATTTCTCCAATTTGAAATCAACATCATTGAAGAGGGAAAAATCATATTTATAATGCAAATAGAGTCATGGAAAATATAGATATGGATCAAAAGATATGGCTAAAAAACTAACACATAATCACATGTAGTTGTATCAGCACCTTCAAAATATGGAAAAATAGAAAATCACAAAGCAAGATATGAGCAAAACCCATCATAACTTATATTTATAGAAATATCTTGAAAATATAATAAATTTTTTTTTTTTTTTTTTTTAAAGGATCAAAATAACCCCTGTGAACTACCCTCTAAGTGTTTTCTTGGGGAAAGTTGGCAAAGTGATAAATCTTCTTAGGAACATCACTTCCACCATCATAACTTTTCATTGAAAAGTCCAATAACTATAAAACCAATCAATTAACTTCTCATTCCATCAAGGTAAAATCACATAATTTTTTCATGTAATTTATAATCCATTTGATATTAAAAAAATGGGATTCAAAAGTGCTCACTGGGTAGATTTAGCAACTGAGATATGCAAAAAATGACCAAGTAAAAATCAACTCAGAAACTGATTTTGATAGTTGTGCATTCCACACATTATATCTAACATTTTGTGATGTCCCCAACCAGTAGGGATATGCAAACACAAGAAGCTCTGATACCACTGTGATGTCCCTTACTTAGGGGCTCCTTTTTCCTCCTACAAAAACTCTGAACAATTGTAATATCCCCTTCAACAGGGAATATATAAACACATAAAGCTCTGAACACAGATACAAATTTGCGAAATAGATTCAAATATGTATAAACAAATCACAATGTAATCTCTCAATATCAAATCAAAGATCTCATCACTTGTTCTTCTGGACAATTACACAATTGAGTTTCTGTCATACAAATAAAGAATATTAAAATTTGGTCTTAAAACCCTAGCTTTTGCTAATCTGGCAATGAAATCCAAATTATGGAAGGTCTCAGCCTTTCTGTGTCGACACACAGACACCGTCGTCGGTCGATATCTCACCGACATTGGTCACTGTCGGTCGGCTTTCTGTCGACGTCGGTCTTCAGTCGACCAATGTCGGTCACTGGGGTGCTGATATCGGTCCCTGTGTCCTCTACGGCGCTGTTCTGGCATGCTGCCGTACTGTATAGAATTGCATAGATCGATACAGTCTGTACCGAAGCAAGATAATATGCAGCTAATACAAATGATCTATATTTGTATAACTTATTGGATCAAAAACTAAATAAAGAAATACCTGTAATACTGTGATAACTTTTGAGTGAAGTTATCTCTCAACCCTGGAATTCTATGATAACTTCTGGATGAAGCTATCTCTCAAATCTGTACCTCTGTGATAACTTTTGGATGAAGTTATCTCTCAATTTGGCAATAAATCAGCTGATATCTCACAGCCTCTAAATCACACACAATGAAGATTTGACATTCTCCACTGCAATGGAATCCTGGAACCCTTAGCTCAGTCTTCACAGAAGAATTTCTCCAATTTCAATAATCAATTCATACATACATACATAATCAATAATGGCCTCCATGAGAAACCCTTATACCCTCAAAAAGATATGCTTTCCCTAATTAGGGTTTCTTAAATTAGAATTAGGGTTTCTAATTAAAAATAGGCTAAATAATTAATATTTGATTAAATCAATCAAATATTAATATCTCCCTCAATACATGTCGGATCCTCGAACCGATCAAAGCTAGTGAATCAGGGAGTGATTCTACACATGACCATACCAAAATAAAGGCACTCCGTTGCATATCAAATATCCCTAAAAAGTAGGAGCTCAAGCCCAATGTGTCTGAAATAACCTGAATGAAAACTGAATGTCAAAATTCTGTGAATCAAAGTCAAGACAAGCTCCATTATGACCCTCTATCCATCCTATTAGCCTACGAAGGTCATATAATAGGCTAACCATCAAATCTTTCAATGTCCACAAAAAAGGGGACCTGACAATCTGCCCCTCTGGAAATTGCTTGTCCCCAAGTAATCTCAGAATAATGAACCACTCGATCCACCTGGATCCCAAATGTAGTTATGCTCTACACTACTGTGAATCAATGTAAGTACTTGCAACATCAGTAGAAGTAGAACAAAGAAAGACTCATAATCAAACTGGTGCATGAAAATCCAACCTCCAAGATTACAAATACCATATACAAGAGCATATGAGAAACAAAATCTCAAAACATCATAACCCAAGTAGAATGGACAACTCCAACTGCCAATTCCATCTGCAAGAGATGGTGCCAATCCATCCCATAACTGATCCCTCTGTAAAAGTGGCACAGTGAATAGTACCACACTATCATATGTGTGAGAAGAATCACTCTGAAAACTCAACGCCACTAGTATCTCAAACTCATCCCAATCAGGTACTCCCAAACCCTGATCATGTGTGTCAGCTCCAACAACATGTTCCTCATCAGTAGCTACAGAAACATACTCATCACCAATACTCAATGTACTAACCTCTGAGTATACCTCCACACTGTGAATGCAATCATCAGAATCATCCTCACTGTCTAAAACCTGCGTTGAACTCACCTTAAGACAAAGCTCATCCACAACATCCTCAATTGCTCCTACTTGTGAAGATAATGCAAATAAATCATTACCTGGAGATGTGTTAATGTCTCCCTGTACTGGATCATCATGTCTATCAAATTCATCATTCAAGTTTCTGCATGTCAAAGGGAAAGTGCTATGATCCTTAGGCCTATCAATTAAACTCTTTAACCACATACCGGCTCTAGGTGAGACATTTTTTTTCTTTTGTTTAGACATACCATAAATCTTCTGCCAAAAGTTTAGAGATTTTATCCTCCTCAAACAAGATTGTGAACATGATAGAGTGCATTGATGCTAATACATCACTGGAATGAAACTCATCTAAAATATTCCAAAATATTTTAAACATATTGCGCATGCCACCAATAAAACCTACTAACATCATAATGTTTTCAAATCCATACCTTGCAAATGTTTCAAGTAATCTCGCCCTCTTTGAGAAATGAGGGTCTCTAATATCATCCAACTTTTCGAAGCTTTTTACCATGGCATGAAGTACCTCTCTCATAATCTGATCATCATAAAAATTAAAGCTAGCTATTATCCTCATGATTTCACTAATACAAGAGAGAGTTGCAAGTCTTACCACCTCATCATGATGTCTCAATAATCGGGGCTTCACCAACGAATCAAACACTGGAGATAACACTGTTTGGTTCTCATAAGAATTTGACTGCTCAACCTTGCTTAAATAAATTTCTAACTCCTCCAAAGTTGTCAGAATGTCATCTGATTGCTATAATGGATTTTCTAACTTCTTCTTGGCATTGTGCATTCTTTCTTCCAAATCTTTGACACCTATTAGCGCCATGCTGATACCCAAACTACCCAACAGGATGGCAAGACATTAGCTCTGATACCACTGTGATGTCCCCAACCAGTAGGGATATGCAAACATAAGAAGCTCTAATACCATTGTGATGTCCCTTACTTAGGGGCTCCTTTTTCCTCCTAAAAAAACTCTGAACTGTAATATTCCCTTCAACAGGGAATATATAAACACATAAAGCTCTGAACATAGATACGAATTTGTGGAATAGATTCAAATATGCATAAACAAATCACAATGTAATCTCTCAATAGAAAATCAAAGATCTCATCACTTGTTCTTCTGGATGATTACACAATTGAGTTTCTATCATACAAATAAAGAATATTAAAATCTGGTCTTAAAACCCTGGCTTTTGCTAATCTGGCAATGAAATCCAAATTCTGGAAGGTCTCGACCTTTCTATGTCGACACACAGACACCGTCATCGGTCGATATCTCACCGACGTCGGTATTCAGTCGACCGATGTCGGTCACTGGGGTGCCAATGTCGGTCCCTGTGTCCTCTGCAGCACTATTCTGGCCTGCTGCCGTACTGTATGAAATTGCACAGATCGATACAGTCTGTACCAAAGCAAGATAATATGTGGCTAATACAGACGATCTATATCTATATAACTTATTGGATCAAAAATTAAATAAAGAAATACCTGTAATACTGTGATAAATTCTGAGTGAAGTTATCTCTCAACCCTGGAATTCTGTGATAACTTTTGGATGAAGCTATCTCTCAAATCTGTACCTCTGTGATAACTTCTGGATGAAGCTATCTCTCAATTTGGCAATAAATCAGTTGATATCTCACAGCCTCTAAATCACACACAATGAAGATTTGACGTTCTCCACTGTAATGGAATCCTAGAACCCTTGGCTTAGTCTTCACAGAAGAATTTCTCCAATTTCAATAATCAATTCATACATACATACATAATCAATAATGGCCTCCATGAGAAACCCTTAACCCTCAAAAAGATATGCTTGCCCTAATTAGGGTTTCTTAAATTAGAATTAGGGTTTCTAATTAAAAATAGGCTAAATAATTAATATTTGATTAAATCAATCAAATATTAATATCTCCCTCAATACATGTCGGATCCTCGAACCGATCGAAGCTAGTGAATCAGGGAGTGATTCCGCACATGACCATACCAAAATAAAGGTGCTCCACTGCATATCAAATATCCCTAAAAAGTAGGAGCTCAGGCCCAATGTGTCTGAAATAACTTGAATGAAAACCAAATGTCAAAATTTCATGAATCAAATTCAATCCAAGCTCCATTATGACCCTCTATCCATCTTATTAGCCTACGAAGATCGTATAATAGGCTAACCATCAAATCTGTCAATGTCCACAAAAAAGGGGACATGACACATTTACACAATATAATTATCATTAAAATATAATAACATGTAAATACCACCATTTTAAATTCAAATGATATTTAACTTCCTTTAATGCTTCAAAAATGAGCTTGAAATGTGTGCATTGACTAGATCTGAAAACTAGAAACATAGAAAATTGACTAAGTAAAAATTAGCTTAGAAGCCAATTTTTAACCTTACACATTTCACACATGGAAGTGAATTGTATAATAATTTTTTAAACCAAAAATTATTGACACATTTGGCTACCATAATTTTAAATTTTAAGGTGATTAAACTTCATTTGGTTCTATGAAATTTTGTTTGAAAAGTGTTGCATAGACTGATTTGGCAACTAGAAACACATAGAAATCTGCACACTAGGTAGTTTTCATAATCACAATATTTTAAAGTGAAGAATAATTATCTATGAAAAAATTCATCATTTTATTCCCATAAAATTTTAATACCATCATACAATTTTTGGAGATAAATGAGCATGATTTAGCCCTATAAAATTACTCCTGAAAAACATTGTACAGGTTGATTTGGCACTGAGAGCTCTACTTTTTCCATAAGCAATATAGGTGTATTTAAGATTTAAAAAAAAAATTTATATGTATTATGAACACCCTTTTCATACTTAAAATATTTCACTCCATGATTTAAAAGCTTCACTTATGGAAAAAACTAGTTTGGTCTCTTGTGAGTGGGTATAGGCTTCTTAAGTCCTATAAGGGGTTTAGATCCTATACAATTGTTTAAAGCCTTAAATGGATTATTTTATTTCTAAAAAATCATTAAATAATGTTTTTGGACCATTTTAAACCCCTTTAAACCTCTGGATCTACCATTTATTCTTGGAATTAGCTTTGGTAGACTTGTAACTTTTTGGCTTGGTGGTGTGCATGGGTGTCTTAGGCTAGTTTAGGCACCTTAGGCTCTTTTTGTATCTTATAATATATGTGATAATGTATAAAGGTTATTTGTATTAATTCTTGAGATTTTTAAAATTGAATTAATACACTTTTAGTGCACTTAAACAAGGCATTTAGACCTACAACTAATTGGCTACCATTAATGGAGAATGACAACTTTACTCAAAAACCCTCAAAACTTGTTTGGAAATTCATGTACACAAATTTATTATATAAAAGGTTTATTTGGAATAATTTTATTTTTAAAAATCTCTTGGGTACCTCATTCACTCCCCAACACTTTTTTTTGTGCTCGAGGATCTTACTAGCCCTATCTCCTCGTAGCCTTGAAGTTATACAAAGCTCCTTATCTAGAGCAATCTAGAAGTGACCTAAACAAACCAAACATAGTTTTTATTAAAATTTTTCCCTTAATATTATGTGTACCACTTAATCATTATAAACCTAAAGTAAACATGTTTACTCCACCCTTATTTCTCTGCAATTAGGCCTCTTTTAGGCTTGCGAGCTCCAAGACTAGATTTTTGCCTTTTTGAGCTCCCACATGTGGGAAACCTCATAAAAGTGTTTGATTAAATTTTTGGGGGATATTTTTATAATAAATACAAAATTTTAATTTTTAAACCTTGTGCATATGTGCAAACTAGGAAATGTTCATGAGGCTAGATTATGCAAAATGCCTTATTCTTCGCTCTAAACATCTCCCCTTCCAACTCCAAATGATTTGAATGAATTTGGAAACATCATGGAGGGATTAAATTATCCAAGGGGGAATGGAAGGTTAAAACCAATTTTAATTCCTCAAAAATTTACTTTTACCTTTTAAATTTCTATTCAAAATGCTCTTCAAGTGACTTAATGCATTTTTGATGGTTTTTATCACTTTTGGTCTTTATGGCCTCATTTTTTATCTTTGAAGGCTGTGATAGTTTTTTAATTTTTTTCAACACTTCATGATTTCCACTGGATGGTGAATCACCAATAAAACCAACTTGATCTAACACTTTTAGTGTAAAACCCCATGTTTAAGCATTTACCTTAAAGTTTCTAGACTTACCTTAAACTTTGCTAAAATCTTCACAAGAAGGCCGAGAACATGAAGTAAGGACATGAAACTTATCTCTTCTATTCACCATTGTATCATCCACTAAAATAGGCTCTTGAGATATTTCAACTCACTATGCTAAGACCCTCTAAGATATTGCACTGTAACATCAAGTCATGACTAGAAAGAGATTAGTCATCAAGGCAAAAGGTCAATGAATGGTTTGGGAGAATGACATAGTCCATCTATGAAAAAGTTTTGTATGTAGGAAAAAATTGTCCAATAGGCTTATAGTATGATATGCATCATTCAAATTTTCAATAATTTCATTATTTTCATCATTCATGTTAGATGTTCTTAGTCTTAATATGTATATTATAGGTCTCATCTTAATCAAATTTATGAACAAAATAAATTATTAACATCTTTGACTATCATAATCTAGATTATGAAAGAATAAATCCAAAATTTGTTGAGATAGTCTTATTGAATGGTAATTATACATTTTTTATGAATTGGCTCTAAAATATTTTCATCGACTTCAATTAAATACTTGCCTTTTCAATGCACAATCCTTGGAGATGTTGTTAATGGTGGAATTTGTTGAGAGGGTGTTTCAAAATCATTATTATTTTCACTGTTTAAAGGTGGGATGATATTTTATTCATTATTTATTTCTTAATTATATGTTTCCATGAAATTTTATTGATTATAAATTTTATCATTATTTGTCTCGATCAAATTTTCTTGATTCATAGGGGTAAAGCAACATACATAGACTCATCATCAAAAAAATCAAAAACTTGAAACTTTGAATGTAAAATTCTAACATTATCTAATTCATTATTATCAATTTCATCATTATTCATTTAATTATTTTTAATTTCATCATTATTCAATTCATTATGGTCAATTTAATATTTATTTAATTTATTATTTTCAATTGGCTCATTATCTATGGTATTTGGTTCATCAAGATTAGGGTTTGTACCTTATCTTAAACAAAGTTTTTGTATTCATATATTGTGTTTGTCTCTCAAATATTCTAAATACTCTAGTGTTTTTTTCTTCAACCTATTCCTCTTTCTTGAATGTGATCCATCACCCATAAAAAATTGATATCTTTTCAAAGGTGGGGTCAAAAGAAGTACATAGGTCCCACAGGTCCTATAAGAGTATGCATAGAATGTTTGTGGGGATATAATTCTTGATTTGGATGAAAAAAGATGTTAAAAAATGAGTTTTTCCTATATCAAGAATAATTCAACCATGTTATGTAATAACATGATCATGTTATGTAATAATGTAATCATGTTATGCAATAACACAACCATGTTATGGAATAAAATGATCGCATTATATAACATGATCATGTTATTGAATAACATGATTATGTTATTATTAATATAGATTAGGGATTAAGGATTATGGAATTATGGCATAGTGTTTAGGGATTAGGGAATTAGGGCATAGGGCTTAGAATTTATGTTTTAGGGTTTAGGAATTATGGATTAGGGCATAGGGTTTAGGTTTAATGGTGTATATAAGGTCTAATTTCTCTATGTCATGTGAACCTAATTATTAGTACAAAGGATGTTAAGTAGGGATAAATCAATTGGTAAATAGGGAGATTATGGTTTATAATTAAAGGTATGGTGTTTAAGGTTTTGGGTTTAATGTATATATGGTTTAGGGTGTCCATAAGGTCCAATGTTTTTTTGGGCTAAATTCGCCCCCACATCATCATTAATTGAGCCAATTAGTTAATTAGGACAATGAATAATGTGATTTGGACCAAATTAAGTGATGTTTACCTAATTATTAATCTAATTAATGTTAATTAGTTCTAAACTAATTGGTTTAGGATTTTAAATATAGGATATAGGGTTTATGGTTTGGGGCTTGGGGTTTAAGACCTTTAAAGTTTAGGGTTTAAGGTACACAGGGTCCAATCACAAAGATAATTGAGGACAATTTGAATCACTTGGACCTATTTGTGACTATAAAATATGTTTTTGGGTTGTCATTATACCCCATGTCATCATGTTGATTGAGTGAATTAGTCAAATGGGGAAATTAGTCATGTTATTTAGGCCAAATTAAACCCTATGAACTTAATTATTACTCTAAATGATGCTAATTTGGGCTAAAATGATTGGTTTGGGGTTTAAAAAGTTTACATTTGTGGTTTAGAGTTTAGGGATTAAGGCTTAGGGTATAGGTTTTAAGGTATATAAGGTACAATCATGAAGGTAATTGGGGAAATTTTGATATCCTTTAACCTAAATATGTGAGCAAATAAAGTGATTTTGGGCTCAATTAGCCCCCACATCATCATAGATGGAGCTAATTAGTCAATTATGGTAATGAGTGATGTTTTTTTGACCAGGTTCATCCCTGTGAACCTAATTCTTACTATAAAGTATTATAATTGAGGCTAAATTGATTGGTTTCAGGTTTAGGGTCTAAAATTTAAAGGGTTTGGGTTTAGGGCTTATGGCTTAATGTGTCAGGTAAATGGTACAGGGTTTAAGGTTTAAGGTTTATGATATAGTGTCAAATCACTAAGGTAATTAAAGAAAATTTGATCTACTTGAACCTATTTATGATAATTGCCTTCATGTTTACATTTTTTTATAAAAGTAGGGTTAGTTAAGTCATACATGTTGCATACATTATACAATCAATTGAGCCATAAATTTGGTTTAAGGGATAAATTTTTCCCAAACCATGCCATTAATTGCATAAATTGACTAATTGGATCAATTCATGACAAAATCAAACTTAATTTTTCCCCAAATCATATCTTTCTCTTGAAGAGGTTTAAATTGGCCTCAAATGCCTCTTCCATTAAATGTATCAAATCTTTTTTTAATTATATATGACATGAAATTAGGGTTAATTTCACTCCAAATCACATCATATACAATTTTAAATAGGTTCATGTGGCTCATTTTGGCCCTGATTACCTCCATAATTTAACTAATCAACATTTATATTCATTAGCTAATGATAATCAAGTTTATTGAGCTCAAAATTACATTCTATACATTTAAAACTTGCGTAAATAAATAATGTTTCTTTACTTCAATCGAGCTGATGAAATTAGAGTCAATCAACCCCCATATCACATTTTATAGGCATGTAATTAGGCTAAAGGGGATCAAAGTAGCCCTAATTTACTTTAGATGCATAGTTAGATTGGTGCTCTAAAGGCTATGTTTTGGCCATAGGTTTAAAAAATGCATTGTATGAACCTCTAGTGATAAAATCATTTATATCATAAAATGTATAATGAGTTACACCTTAAAACCAAGTAACTATAAGTAGTTAAGTCAACATATTAAAATTCCCATTAATTTTTGGAAGTCTAATGTGATAACACAACACCTTAATTCATTATCCAAGGTTAGGGACCTTTCCCATATCACATGAAAGAACACCTCTATTAGGGAGCTCAAGAATATATAAGAACATATATAAAATTTGAGCTCAAGAGAAAATTTGTATTTTTGGGTGTTATGAAGATATAATGTAATCACATTGTTAATGTGATTGTGCTATTTGAATTTGAATTAAAACACCAAGCCTTTTGAATCAAGAATGGCTTGGATTCCTGATCCAAAGGCTTGGACCTATCAATCTATAGTTGAGTCTGAGAGTTTTGATATAAAATAACAAAATTCAAATTTGACCACAAAATACACTACAAATTTCAATAATAAAATTCAAAAACTTAATACCATCATGATGATCATGTTTTCCTCTTCCCAAAAATATGATTTTTATAATTTTTGGACTAATTTAATATTTCAAACTATGTTGATTTCTAACTATACCTTTCTTAGGCCGCTACATGTAGTAAATATACATGCCTATACATGTTCATGTAATTTATTTTTAATTAATCCAATTTCAAAACAAATTATATGGTCACAAACTAGGCCTAATTCTTTACACATTCAAAAAAATGATTTTTTATTTTTTTGAGGTAGTTGGGGGCACACAATCAAATATCCATTTTTCATTAGTTTTAAAGATCTATTTACTTGAAAAAATTCATAATAAAAGCATTCATCTAAAAAATATAGGTCACAAAATAGAATATCTTATATAAATTTTCACCAAAGTGTTTCAAACAATATTAAATTATGCTAAAAAAATGGTGGGTTGCATGGTCATCTATCTACTTTGTTTTCTAAAAAAAAAGGAGTTCCTCTTCAAATATTAGATGTTTGACTTAGATATACTTAACCATTTTTTTAAAATGGTGTTTTAGAAACTAGACTTGATATTTTACATTTCATGTTCTTACACCATCTTCAAATTTGGAGTGTAGATATCTCAAATTATTTTCATAAGTATAAATTTTATAAATTTCAAGAAAATCATGTCCATGGGTAGGCACCTTTTATCCCCCAACTTTGTGCACTTACCCAATGAACTTTTTAATTTTATTTTGGATGTTATAATGGTTTAGGACAACCAAGAAATAATATAGGTGAATGAATATTGTATCCATGTAGAGTTGGAGATGAGTAAAGATTATAGCCATATAGAGTTGTAGGTAGATGAATATTACAGCCATGTAGAGTTACAGGTGAGTGAAGATTGCAGCCATGTAGAGTTACATGTGGATGAAAGTTTTAGTTATGTAGAGTTATGTAAGAGTGAATAAGGCATCCATATAGTTTTTAGGTTTCCATGGTAGAAGCATTAGATATAGAGCTTGTGCAAGAAATTACACACAAGGAGATGATTGTAAGGGTTCAACAATGTAAAAAAGCTAAAAATAGAGGTCTAGTTATGGAGATAGAAGCTAAGAAGAGGAATAAGTGTGGTGAAGTACAACATGCTCATTTATATGAGAATTGAAGTGAGTAAGATGACCACGAGATGGATATATAATAATTTGATGATGATGATCCATCCAATGAGTAAATTAAAGATAATGTGGAGACAAGGGAGTGTGTTAGAGTATAGGAACAAGTTGGTTCTAAAGGAGATGTGAAGGTGAATGTTTAGTTTTAATAATATTTGTAAGAAGAGTTATCTAAAGAATATATAAATATTGTCCTAAAGAGTGGTAAGAATGATGGTGAAGGCTTTAAGAAGCCAAAGATTGAAATGGAGCAACTTGTAGCATGGTGATGGATGAGAGAGTGCAACTGAGTTTGAGATCAGCCATAGTGTGTGTGGAGGAACCTAATGTTGTAGATGTGGAGAGTGAGTTTATTGAGCTCATAAATTTTAAGGAGTTGATAATTTGTATGGTATCCCAAACATGTAAAGAAGATGAATATGTTATATAAGTAATGGAGAGATTATTTTCTATAGCAATGTAGACATCAAATGATGAAAATGTAAATATTGTCCTTGAAATGATATTAGATGATATGGGTTATCATTTAGATGCCCTAGTGTATGTTGATTCAATTATGTTGAAATTAGGAGTGATAGATGATATTGCAAGCATGAGAAAATAGATAAAAATGGTAGTTTTGAATTTTGTAAGTGATCCAATAGTTGGTTGGCCAATGTGTGAAAAAATCTAAGAGATATTTAGGAGGAGGTGATTGGGATATGGTGGGTTTGATCCCACATGAGAGACTGAGATTCATGAAATATTATTTTGGTGGTGGTGGATGGATGAGAGTAGGTTTATCCCACATATGAGTTAATTGAGATACAGTTGTGCCTTTGGTAAAGGAGGATGATCTATGATGGGTCAAATATTATAAAGGAGAGAGATTATGGTGAGTCAAATACCACAAGGAGAAGGATAAAGAGTAAAAATGTGAAGAGAATAGATGAGAAACCAACATGTAGGAGCTGGAAATGGCACAAGAAAAAGAACATTTAGTTTAGGTACTTGATGTATTGGAAGGGAATTCCATGGTCATTATGCCTCATGATCAAAATAGTAGCTTTTCTACTTATCCCATCCATATGAGAAGGATCTCACATTTTATAAACCTCAAGTGTCTAATGCAGGAGCATCCTAGGGTTTATAAAATCTTGCATCAACCAAAAATAGAGTGTAGTGTGTTTTTTTTGTTTTTTTGATTGGATATTTTTTACCTCTTGGAATGTTGTAAAAATATTCATTTACCATGGAAAGATGCATATATATTTGATGGTTTTTGTTAGTCTATAGGGACTATGTAGTCATAGAAAATTGTTTGATTGTTTTATTCAACTACACTATGAATTATCTTATTAAATCTTGTGTGGTCATATCATTTGACACCTACAACATCTCTACTAGTTTTTAGACTATTTGGAGCTACCATAGAGACATACCAATTGTTACACTAGCATGAGGTTTCTTCATTTGTGGTTATGTTTTAGCATTAATTGGATGTTTAAACTTGGTAGAAGCTTAGTACAATACATATATAATTTTTGTATAAAAATTTAAATCATTTAGAGTTACAGAAGAAAAGTTGTGGTTGTTTATTTTAGGCTATGTGAGTGTCACTAGGTAGAATGTTCATGACATTATGATTTAGCTACGATAAGAATTGAATTACCAAATTTGGATTGGTTTTATAAAATGTATTCTTAAATATTTTTTCCAAATTTTATATTAATTTTAAAAGTGAATCAAAAAGTTTTGATAGTTTTTTTAAACTATATTTCGCTACGTGATGCATCTACCCAGTCTATATAAGGTTTATGGTTGTGTGGTATAGTAGGTATAAGTTTAGGTCACCAAATTTGGAGAGGTGATATAAAAGGAATATTTAAAATATTGTTTTCAGATTTTAGTTAAATTAGATAAGTGGAGCCAAAGTTATGATAGTTTTTGTGACTAACATTCAACCAAAAATAGGATTCTATCTAGCTTGAATGTTCACTATTTTATGGAATCATTGTGATATCCTGTAGCACATAAAATTTAATGGGTTTATATTAAATGTAATAATATTTCTATTTTTAAAACTTCATATCATTTGGATTAACATAATTAAAGTTTTAGAAGTTTTAGTAACTTATACTATTTTTGGAAATGTCATATGTGTAATCTACAAGGTTATTCTTCACTTACAGTGAGCTATGTTAACCTAAGGTAATTAAATTTTGAGGGGTGATGAAAAACATTTTATATGATATGTGACTAAAATTTCATATCCATTGGATCAACTAAGTGGAAGTTATGGTGGTTCTTATAACTATCATTTGGCTTGAAATGTCACATGATAGTTTTGATAGTTAGGTGTGGATCTTAAAAATTGAAGGCCACTTGACTATTGTACATTATGTGTAGGTTAGGTAAGTTTAAGATACACCCAATTAATTTTGGGATGTTAATATGAATACACAGGGAAAATAAATGAAGTTTTTTGGAGAATATTTTTAGGAGATACAAGTTGTGAAGGAACAAAAACTCTCTAGGAGCAGAATAAAGAGTTGTAATAGTTCAAGAGGGACTATATGAGATTCATGTTTGAGTGTGATTATGTTTTTGAGAACATGATTTGTATTTCATTGTGTGAAATGTATTAATATAAACTTTGTTATGTGACAGTCAATTGTTTGAAAAAATGTGCATGTGTGTTCATGGATGTTTAAACCCATGAAACATAGGAGATAAAGGTAGACCTTAAATGGTCCCCCTCTCCTTATGCTTGTACTATTCAATGTCATTTTTTTAATGGTTTCACTATCCCATGCACTAAGGTTATTTGACGACTCAAGTTATCCAATTGTTTTTATAATATATATCATTACTTATATAATGTAGAACTAGGGGTAACACACATGGTTATATCTATATAAAGTGGTTACATTCCTTTGGGAAATTATCCCAAAATTATTAGGCCATGGAGCTGAAGTTCAAATCTTAGGGAAAATTCATTATACTTAGGGTTATTCTTGATGGATCATCGTGGGTGGTCATAACTAAGAGTATGGAAATGACTTTCCACAAGGGAAAAATCTCATGGAAAGCTAATTTTTTTGTGATAAAAGTAAAGCCTACTAATTCACCTTTAGATAAGCACCAAACTTATCATGCTTACATTAAAACTATTTTGGATAAGCATAATATTGTGTTCAATTATATACCTCTAGGTCTGCCACTAGATAGGGGATTATAACACATTATAGAGTTATAGCAATGTTATAAGCCCATGATGATCACCCCTATCACCATCCACAAATATATTAAAAATAAATAGAGAAGGCCATCAAATAAATATTGGATATGGGTCACATCAAACCTATTTATAGTCCATTTTCATCATTAGTGGTACTTGTAAAATAAGGGGTGGTAAATGAGGATGTGTATAAATTTTAGGGCCCTGAACAAGAAAATTAAAAAAACATATATCCCATTCCTAAGGTCGATGAGCTTAGTAATGAATTAATTCAAGCTATCTATTTCTAGAAAAATTATTTTAGGGTTAGATATCATTAGATCTTGTGTGTGATGAAGACATGCACAAGATAGCCTTCAGGTGTCATTGAGGATACTAAAAGTTCTTGGTCATGACATTTGGGCTAAAAAATGGTCTAAATAATTTTCAATCAGCTATGAGCCAAGTATTCAGTGCTCAATTAATAATTTTTTTTTGGGTTTTTTTTGATGATATATTGATCTATAGTAAAACTTGGGAAGTTCTCTTAAGAAACTTGGATACATCCTTGGGGTATTGAAACAATATGTATTCATTTAAAAAAAAATCTAAGTGTGATTTCAAAGTTACATAGATTCTATAATTGGATCACATCATTATTACTTAAGGTTTTCAGGTGGAGTAGTAAAATGTCCAAGCCATTCTAGAATGACCAATCCCTACTACATTTATTCATTTGAGAGACTTATTTAGCCTATGTACTTATTATCAGAGATTCATTGTGGGTTTATAACATATGATAACACCCTTGACTGACATGATTACGAATGGATCCTTCTTATGAAATGACACAACTCAAGAAGATTTTGAGAATATCTTCAAGGTAATGAGTTCATGCCATGTACTTTCCATCCCCAATTTCTCATAACCATTTTTTGTAGAGTGTGATGATTTAGATGAAGGGATTGGAGTTGTGCTAATTAAAAATGGGCATCCCATAACATTTGAGAGAATAAAATTTAAAGATTCAAAAAGAGATTTTGTATTTATGATAAGGAAATACATGTTTTGGATAATTTTAGGTAGTAATTATTAGGTGGTAATTGTTTTGTAAAATTGGATCACAACAATCTGAAATTAATCCTTGGATAAAGTGATTTGAATGATTGGAAAAAAAATTGGGTGAGTAAGCTTCAATATTATGACTTTTACATAGAATATGTGAAGGGTAAAAAATAAAATGGTTTTTGATGCCCTTTTTGAATTAGCACATATGCATACTTTTTATTCCATGTCATATATTGTTGTTGATTGGAAGGTTGCTATCATGGAAAAATATACTAAGAAGCATATTGATACTAATATTTTAGATGGAAGTGTGAAGGATGATAGGTATATAATAGCATATTGTCTTATCTAGTACAAGAAAAATAAATTTTGTACCCAAGTCCAAGATGAAGGAGAAAATTATGGGTAAGTGTAGAAAATTGGGGGATAAAAAGGGGCCTATTCGTGGACATGTTTTTTCCTAAAATTTAAGAAATATCAACTTATGTAGATCATTTGAGATGGCTATAGTAAAAATTTGAAGATGGTATAAGAATATAAAAAACTAATTTATTTTATAAATAGTTATCTATAAGTATGTCAAACATATAAAATTTGAAGAGGAACTCTTGTTTATTTTATAAAAATAGAGTAGATAGCCAACCATATCATTGTTGGAAATATTTTCATTGATGTCAAAGGTTTAACATTATTGGTGATAAAGGCCCCATTGCATTTAATTTTGTTTGTAATAAATATATCTTGGCTAATATGAGTTAATATTTATTTAATATTAACGAATATATTTTTGATTGCATATGAGACAAAATAAGGGCCCATGGAGAAGTCGAAGAGCCATGGGATAAAGACAAAAGAAGGATGGGACACATTTTCCCATGAAGAGTCATTTTGGGGAATACCAAGAGTCACCAAGTGAAGACAAAAGAGTAAAGGGCGAATTTCTCATGAAGGGACACTTTGAGGAATATGAAAAGTCACCAAAGATGAGGACAAAAGTGGGAAAGACATTTTTGGTCATGAAGGGTCACCACATGACTTTTCAAATGCTTGGATATGAAGGGTCATCCAAGATTGGTGCCATTTTCCATGAGAATTCAAAGGTCACAAAGGGGGAAGGCCAAAGGTCATTTGGAAAGCTATAAATAAAGGCTTGAGTAGCCATTTGTAATGTGGAAGTGAGAGGTTGATTTGATATTGTAATATCTAGCTTAGAAGAGCAATTGTGAGAGATGATTTGTATTTGTTATATCTAGCTTAGAAGAGCAAAAGTGAGAGAGAGGAAGAAGATGTTGTATTGATCTATCATTTTTTGAGATAGCAACATTGAGAGATAGGTGTGTGGTATACACAAAGGGGTTGGTGCTCTTGTGGGTTGGTGCTCACAAATTGTTGTTGAGTTGGTGCTTGGCAAAGGGGTTGGTGCTCCTGTGGGTTGGTACTCATGAATTGTTGCTAGGTTGGTGCTCGACAAAGGGGTTGGTGCTCCTGTGGGTTGGTGCTCATGAATAGGTGTTGGGTTGGTGCTTGGCAAAGGGGTTTGAAGCTCCTGTGGGTTGGTGCTCACGAATTATAGCTGAGGTTTGTACTTGGTAAAGGGGTATGGTGCTCCTGTGGGGTTGTTCTCATGAATATATTTGAGATTGATTCTCCATGGTTTTTCCCACATTGGGTTTCCACGTTATATCTGGTGTCTCTCTCTTGTGTGATGTTTATTGTTTAAGTTTTATTGCATATATTGAATGTTTGATTAAGTGGAAGTTGATAAAGTGAAAGTTTTATAAGATATATAATATACTAATTCACCCCCCCTTCTCAGTATATTCTGTGCTTAACAATCACCCCTCATTTTTTTAGCACTGGTAGTATTGTTTGAAACCCTTTGGTGGAAATTTAGATAAGATGATCTAGTTTATGACCTATATTTTTTAAAATTTTTAATTTATGTATGTATGTATGTATATTATTGATTTTAAAACTAAATAGATCCTGAAAACTAACAAAAAATGGATAGTTGGTCATACAATCCCCTTGACTATCTTAAAAAATGAAAATTAGTTTTTTTAATGCATATAAAATTAGGACCAGTTTGTCACCACATTTTTTTTGCATTTGGATCAACAAAAAAAATACATAAACACATATAGGCATGTATATTTGTAGAATGTAGTGGCCTAACTAAACTATAGCTAGAATTCAACATAGATGGAAACATTAAAATAGTCAAAAAAATTAAAAAAATGTATAATTGGAAAGTGGAGAGTGTGATCGATGTCATAGTAATAATTTTATGAATTGTCTCATTGGAATTCATAGTGTTTTTTATGATGGAAGTTGGATTTCTTATTTTCTTTCAAAATACTTAGATTCAACTATGTGTTACTAGGTTTAAGCCATAGGCTTAGGAACCCAAGTCATTTCTGAGCCAAAAGACATATTTTTTAAATTTAAACATATCATAACACATACGTGTTAATTTAACATTGCACCAAAAAAGTAAAATGGATCTATGTATATGTGTTTGTGTTTATGTATCTATCTATTAACATTTATAAATTTATATTTATATTTTAAAGTGGAGTGTGCCAATAAATACATTACCACAAAAAGGACATAATAGATATCGTGATGTAATTTTGGTGAGTTTTCACCTTTGAACATAATTTAGACTATATATAATACAACTTAGGGTTCAACCAGACCTAGTTTCATTACAAAATGAATGAAAGAATCAATTGTTTAAATGATGGAGGCAATTATGGCTAATTTGAACCCTTTGAACATAACTCTAACTATAGGACCTGATTTGGAACAAATTTATCTTATATTTCTTGACATATGAGTGAATGAGTGAATTGGTGTAGTCAGTGATGTAATTTGGGGCTCTCAACCCTAATGTCATAAAAAATAAACCAAATAGTCCATTGGTTTAATCTAAAGATAATTGGGGATAATTTGAGCCCCTTCAACACAATTGTGACTATAAAATGTGATTTGAGGCTTAATTAGCTCTAATTTCGTCAGTGAATGAAGTAAAGAATCATTTGGTTCAATGACATATGCAAGTTTGACATGGATAATATGTGGTTTGGGGCTCAATAAACTCTAATGTCATCATATAATGAATGAAATAGTTGATTGGTTCAATTATGGAGGTAATTAGGGTCAACATGATCCCCTTGAACCTAATTTTGACCATACAATGTGATTTAAGGCTAAATTGGCTTTGATTTCATCATAAATTGAGCCCATTATGAAAATGGTGCAATCAATGACATGATTTTGAAAAAAGTGAGCCACATAAACCTAGTTTCAATTGTATATGATGTGATTTGGAGTAAAATTGACCCTAATGTCATCATAAAATGAACTAAATAGTTGATTCATTCAATTAAGGAGGAAATTGAGGCTAATTTGAGTCCTTCAACCTAAACTCAAGAGTAGGATGTGATTTGGAGTTAAATTAGCTATAATTATGTCATAAATTAATATAATTAGTCAATTAATGCAATTAGAGATATGATTCAGACCAAATTGAGCTTTGTGAACCTAATTTATGGCTTAATCAATTATATAAGATGTAACATATGGCTTAATTAACCCTAATTTTATCATAAATGTAAAAATAAAGATAATTGGGGCCAATATGAACACATTAAACCTAAATACAAGTCTAAGATTTGATTTGGGGCTAAATTAGCTTATATTTCTTGACATATCAAGCTAATTAGTCGATTATTACAATCATTGATGCAAGTTGGATGAAATTGAACCCTATTAAATTGATTTTGACTATATAATATGTAATTTGGGGTTCAATCAACCCTAATATCATAACAAAATAAAACAAATGGCCCACTATTTCAATCATGAAGGAAATTAGGGCCAATTTGAGCCCATTCAACCTAAATATAAGAATAAGATGTGATTTGGGGTTAAATTAGCTCTGATTCTATCATAAATTGATCTAATTAGTTAATTGGTGTAATTAGAGATGTGATTTAGGCCAAATTAAGCCCCTAAACCTAAATTATGGCTCAATCAATTGTATAATATGTAACATATGACTTAATAAACCCTAATTTTATCATAAATGCAAGAAGGATGAAATTAGGGCCAATTTGAACTCCTTCAACCTAACTACAAGAAAATGACATGATTTGGGGTAAAATTAGCTTTATTTCCATTATAAATTGATCTAATTAGTCAATCAGTATAATTAGAGACATGATTTGGGCCAAATTGAGCATTATGACCCTAATTCATGGCTTAATCAATTTTATAGGATGTAACATATGGCTTAATCATCCCTAATTTTATCACAAATGCAAATGTGAATGTAATTGGGGCTAGTATAAACTTTTTGAACCTAATTGAGAGTCTAGGATATGATTTGGAGCTAAATTAGCTCATATTTCCTGGCATATCGATCTAATTAGTTAATTTCTACAATTAGTGATGCAAGTTGGACAAAATTAAACCTTATAAATCTAATTTCATCTATATAAAATGTAATTTAGGGGTTAATCAACCCCACTATCATAACACCCTAAAAAAAGTATACAAATTCAATCACAAAGGAAAATTGGGCTAATTTGATCTCCTTCAACCTAATTATGACTATACAATGTGATTTGGGGCTCAATCAGCCCTAATTTTATCACAAATGCAATCACAGAGGTAATTGGGGATAATTTAATCCCCATGAACCTTTTTGAGAGTATAGGATGTTATGTAGGGATAATTGAACCATGTGTGAACCTAATTTAAGTTGTTTGGGATGTGATTTAGATATCAATCAATGCAAATTGCATCACATATTATTCTAATAACTTAATTATATCATATATTACTACATGGATAATAACACATTGTAACACATGAATTATAACATGTGCACATATGCATTGCTTGCACAATAGACAAAATTTTTCCTCTAATGTTTATTTTTAACCTCTTTTGAGATGTCTATCCCCACTTACATTTCTTGCATCATTTTGTGCCCTACACATTGAGGATAAAATGTAATAAAATTACTTTTTCAGACCCCACCATCAAAATCTATCAAGCTTATCTAGTCATAGGTGACATATCTCATTAAAATAAGATGAATAAGTTAAAGCACAAAAACTCAAAGCAATTATATGTGTTGAGATAAAAATAAAGTGTATAAATTCAAACATTTAACTCAATATAAGGTACAAACACAATCCCTAGTGAACAAATTTTCATAGATAATGATGAAATGGATAATGATGATAATGAATGTTTACCTAAAAGTCCAAATTATGTTTCAAGTCCACATTCAAAGTATGAAGTTTTTAATTTTATTTATGATTAATCTATGCATGATGATTTACCCTTATCAATGAATAAAATTTCATGAAAACATAGATTGATGAGAGTAAGAATGAAGAAAGTCTTATGGAAACATTAAATAATGAAAGTAATAATGAATAAACTAGTAGTGAACATAATGATATGGAAACACCATCTCAACAAATTCCACCATTAGTAACACCTCCAAAGATTTTATGTATAAAATGCAAGAACTTAATTGAAGTTGATGATTTTTTTAAAAAAATCAATGCATAATAAAATGTCTTGAATACCATTTAAGAAAACTAGTTGAAATAATTTGAGATGATTTCTTTTAAAAAATAGAATTCGATATTGAAAAATCTTAACTGTTTGTTTCATTGATGAAATTGATTAAGATGAGACCTATAATGTACACCCTAGGACTAATAACATCTAACATGGATTTTAAAAAAAATTAAATTGTTGAAAATATACATTATTCATATTATATTGTAGGCATGAAAACAAGTAACAAAGATTGTGATGCTACTAGATGCACAATTATAATTTATGCAATAAGTGGTTAAACATGGAAAAAATGCTTGATTTCAAAAACTAGATAAGCATTGAATATAAATAGAAAAATAATATTAAAATTAATTTAGATATATAAAATATTTATTGATACCAATATTGATGAGCTCTAGGAATTCTATATTAGACTTCCATTAAAGGATAAGGTTATGTCCAATGTTCTCAAATATTTACTTGAATAATTTTGGAAAGAAAATACAAGAGTTTCACACAATACAAGAAATAGAGAAAAAGAAGAGTTGGTTCTCATAAATTCTAATTGCATATAAAACATTTATTGGATATGACCTGAACACAATTATAGTCTATTCTTTTACAAAAACATCCATAAATTTCTATTAGTCATAGATAATTTGATTTGACCAAACCCCTTTATCTAAAACTAAATCACACACACCACTTATTGTTGTATCCAACATGTTTAATTTTTAATGCATTATGGTGCTTTTCACCATATATGTTGTAATTTTCATACTAACAACATTTTGTAGGAATGTGGCATGGAAGTTATACCAAAATCACTAAGGAAAAATTTATTCCAACTTTTTTATGTGAAAGACTAGATGGACAACTTTTTTTATAACAAATCATGTTTGGATTGACATTTTAGAATTTGTGGTGGATTTATAAAATATAAAAATTGTATCCATGAGGAGATTACAAGTGAAATTGTACAAGAATTAGTTATTTTGAACAAATACAAATCTATGACATATCAAGTAAAAAATGGCAAAGAATCTAAAAGGTGTGAGCTTGTTACAAAACAAATACCTATTTCAAAATTTGTAGTCAAATTCAGAGAGTAAATTATTAATGAGTATGAAAGGCACATGATAGATCTATATGGTTATATGAACAATTAAAGTTAAGTAAGGACACAATCCAACTTGGGTCTATTATTTCAATAGTCAACTTTGCTAAGAATTACACATTTAAATCACAATGGAAGTTTAGTCACAATAATAAAAATATGTACTGGTTTCCATATTCATGCATATAACATTCATGCATGCACCTAATAGTGTAGATCAAGATTAAATAATATTAATAGAGTACCATTTATATGTCATTTATGATCGATCACATTGTACATAGTACATGCAAAGTTGATTGAGAGGAACATTAATTTCATTTAGCATTATATTTGGTTAGAAAATTGCACATTATAATTCAAGAATACATGAATGTTTTATTGTTTGATCAGGATGCACATTACCATTGGCATATAACATATTTAGAGTTTCACTAAGGCTAGCCATGGAAAATAGGAGTGTGGTAGTGTTGGATCATGTCTAAAAAGAATCATTGCAAGACAAAAGTTTAAATTTTGAATATGATGTTGTTTTGACTAATTTAAAAACCATTGTTGAATGGTGTAATGAGAAAATGGGCCATGGTTCTCAAGAAAATTCTATTATTTATATATTTTTTTAGTTGATGGAGGAAGAACAATTGTAAAAGTATGAGGATTATATAATTATAATGGGATCAAGTGATATCCTCTCATTATGTATCTATTTTCACTTGCATTTTCACCTATTGAGGATATGTCTCAACTCTCCTCATCCAAGTGGCATAATTGAAGTACCTCTAGGTTGTGAGTAGCTTAAGGATGAGGTGAATCTCTATATAGGGCTAGCTCCCTTGATGTACCACTTGTAGATCACTAATACACCTATTCTTGTGAGGGAAAAGGGAGAGAAAAATGAAAGTAAACTATCCTAAATGAGGTGATAAACTAAATATATTGATGACTACCAACCAACTGCATGTCACACATGAGACCAAGGGACTAACTAAATAGAAACTTCTCTAATTTTAATCTTCTCACATCAGTATTTCATTATGAGGTTATGGTGAATGTTTAGGCTAGGAGGAATAGATAAATGGTCTATAATGACACTATTTAATAGGATAACTCACTCAATCTTGACACTTCCTAGAACACTTCACATGACCTATAAGAAGAAGCTGTAAATAGGTGAGAGAATAAGAAAATAATTCTAAGGAGATCATAGTCATCATGAAACAAGATCAATCATTCAAGTAAACAGACTATGAATAACATAAAAGAGGTAAAACTAGTTTTGTTTATTGATCTAATGGTATGCAAATGAGCAGAGCTTCACCATACTTAGGTGGAGCATATTTTACAAATGAAAAAATGGCTAGTTCTTATAGAACTTGAGAGAGAGAGAGAAAGGATAAGAGAGAAGTAGAAAGGTCACAAGGACACTTTTAAAGATAATAAAATGAGTTACATGTGCATGGGAAGAGAGTGTGAAACTTATCATGCAAAGTAAAGAAGCACAAGTGTCAATTCAAGGCATGAAGCTCTTAAAATGTGGCATGAAATTCCCTTTGTTGGTCAAAAAATTGTCTTCATGATTTAGCCTTGTTTGAACATCCAAAAAATAACTAGGGAAAAGTATAGTCACTTTAATAATAGTTAAGGGTTTTATACATACCTCTCCATGCATTGGTTGTAGTCCTAACCATTTAGAATCTTCTAGAAGTGAGCCATCACTACCTATAGTCAAAGAAAATCCTCTTTCACACACCTTGTACACCTAGCTTACAAAAAGGAATTAGTTTTCCATGAAAATTCATATAAAGGAGTGTATTACACTTTTAAAGACTCTTCATGGCCTTATAATAATTAGATAGACGTTAAAAATCCATCCACTTAAATTTCTCACCCTCTCACCATCTTGTTCACTATGCCAATTTTGACTAGCTAAGATGAAGTTAATTGTAGGAACACTTAGGATTTTTTTTGAAGCATTAAATGGACATGGGAAGTTATATTAAGTATCAAAATTCCTTCCAAATCTAATTTAATCTCTTGAAACCTCTTATAAATTTTAAAAGGCTCAAATCAATTAAAAAAACCCTATTTTGTACTCCATCTATATAATTTTGTATAGTTCAAATGGATGGAGAGGATCCTGAGAGATTATTATATAAGGTTCATGCACTTTCATATTAATTCCATCTCACTTGGATAGCCCTTTAACCTCATCTTCGTAATTGGATCCTTCTAAGGTTTTAGGCATGTTTTACCCTCTTAGCCATTATTCATATAGATTTCATGTTTAAATTCCAATTCAATCCCACAAAAAGGTTTTTTAAGACCCTATATAACACCTCAAAATGTCTTGGATCTCCATTCAAGGTGTCAAGGTAGATACACGCTTTCAAATTTGTCCACTTGAACTCTCGTCTCCATTTCTTATAGGCATGAGTTAATTTTGAGCCCAAAAATGGATCCCTGATGCCTTCTCTATAAGGTGGAAGTTTTTAAACATCTGATATAACCCAATACACATGTATAAATGGGTTATATATCATACTTAATGATGGAAGTAGCATTGACCTCACATTTGGTCTTTAGGCCTAAAACATGTCTAATAGGCTTGACTGTAACTTTTGTAGTCTATGACACCCTACTAAGGTTATCCATTCTATGTTTTATCACTCATGTTATCTCAAGTTTATTTACACTTCTCACACCTTCTTGAAGGGTCTCTTTATCATTTGGTCTGATCCCGTTATATACTTTCCTCTAAACCTACCATTTTACACTCAAGGGGAGTGCCCTTTATCTGAGATAAAACAAAGGGCACTTCCCTTATTTCCTTAGACAAGTTTAATATTAGAGTGGCCTCTCCAAGTGATAAGTATTCCATACACAAAAATTCATCCCTTTTTCCCAAGATTAGATCCTTTAAAAGCATAAAAAAATAAAATAGACTATTAAGAAAAGACTATGTGTAGGGTTTAAGGAATGGATTGTGTAATGCATCATTTGAGCCCTTTTATTTGTTCAATATCCATCATTATGGTTTCATGAGGATTTTATAATTTTTATTAAGTTTTTATAACCTTAATTCATCCCTCCAACCTCTCACATGTCCCTCATATTGCCTATTTGGTCAAGACTGTGTATAATCCTAACAGTATTTCTTATTTGAGGAGGACCCTTGTAGACGATAATGCATAATTAAGGCCTTGAATAAATTGAAAAAAACTCCTTTAATATTTAATTGTTCATCTAGTGGTTATTTTAACTCATTCTTTTCATACTTGGGTTAAGTCCACATCAATGATCTTAACTCCTTTAGTCTCTGCCCTTCACAGTTAGCTACAACTAACTATGTGGGATCCTATAGGTATATGCTTTCTTAGATTAGGCTTGAGACAATGTCTAAAAACTTTCTTGAATATTCCAAGACCATTTAAAAATGATTGGACTCATTTATGCAACACTAACACCTAGATGCCATGTTCTAGCTTACTGTTTGCCTACTCAACTATAGGCAAGCATTTTCATGTGAAGGGACACCTGTAGGTGTTCATGAGGATTGAAACACTATAAATAAACATTATTATAATTATATTCATGCTCATTAGTGCACCATTAAATCAATATGGCCATTCCAAACATGAGATTATGTTCCATTTGCAACCTTGGGTGTAAATGGTCACTCAAAACTCAAATCATGTAGATGTGAATGTAGGGTTTTAGTGCTTTAAAAGGCATCTTTGAGGCCCCCAAAAATAAATCTCCATCAATCCTCTTGACCTCATATTTTTCATATCTTCCCTCCTATGTATATGCTTCAAGATAAGTTAATCAAGATGCAAAAAGGGCATTGGCAACCTTGTTTCATGTCATCCACAAAATGGTGAGGTCCTATGTTTTACTCTTTTAGGGGAAGTGTCCTTGAATACAATCATTGTTTCTTTCAAAATGGTTACCACTCTCACCTATTAACTTTAGTATTCAATCATATTTTTAATACTAAAAATAAATCCCACAAACCAAGGATAATATGGCATTAAATGACATAAAATAACTTATAATACACTATGTGACAAAATATTAGACCCCTAAAACATCTAAAAAGTCAAGTTTTTACCTATAGGGGTCCCAATTTGACCTCTAGGGTCAAATTTTTGTCAAAAAATTGGTGACTCATCAGGGTAGCATGCTTGTTATGCTAAAGATCAGTAGCCTTATCAGTCCATTGGGATTAAGAAGTCATATCAAGTCTAAAACACAAAAATAATATTTAGAAAATTGACAATAATCTTTGACCAAGACAAGACAAATAATTATTTCAACCACATAAAATAAAAAACACACACAAAACAAGATAAACAAACTAAGAAGACAAACACATGTGCTCAAATCACTTAGGGAAATCAAAAAACATATAACTATGCACAACTAGAAACTAAGCATACCTCCTTTCCAAAATCAAAAGGAAAGTTTCTTTAATTTTCTTCTTCATGAGATGAGTCATAGTGCCAAGCATGTTGCTCCTTGGATTGGATGATTGATAGATCATACCTATTCCTTGGCACTTCACTTGATCTTCTCTCAAGAAGATCATCCTAAAATATGTCTCCAATGTAAATTTATTCCTATTGAATTTGTACACATACCTCATACTTTTGTCCACTCTTCATCTCATGACTAGGTTGTATCTTCTTGATAGGCATGGCTTCAAGAGGAGTAGTTTCTTATTCCTTGGAAGATTGAGGCCAATAGGAGGTTGTTTAATCCTTAAAAATATGATGTGTCTCTCCTAGCTGATTGAGAGGATGTTAAACCATTTTGATGATTTAAAAAATGTCATCATGGAATGCATGTCTCTTGAAAAGATAAGCTTGAAATGTTCATTTTTATTTGCATACTCACTTGAGTGTCAAGGATACCTTCTCCATTTTTGACTAGATCATAGCCTCCTTTAAGAGGAGTATAACCTACTCCAATGATTGAAAATAATTCATCAAAAGGCTAACTATGGACTTTTTCTTTCCCATCTATGATGTCTTGGATAGTGATGGAAGAACCAATGATGATTTCCTCCTTTTTGGCAAAAGGAAAACATTCTTCCATAGCAACACAATTTAAAGATTCAACACAAGAACCACCTCTTCTTTAGAATTTCAAACCTATTGAGGGCTCTTGAGTTATATCTCAACTATCCTAACCCAACTTTTCTTCTCAAGGACTAAAATATCCTCAATTTCCTTCTCCTTCCAGTGATGCCAAGACTAGGCATCTTGTATCATGTGACTTAGTCCAATGAGGCTGGTAAGGAGATATATTTTCTTCAAGCAAGAGTTTTGAATTTGTATCAACCAATTGCTCCTCTTTAGGTTCCCATACCATAGGTCTATTAATGCAAATGGTGATGGGTGAGGACAATATGAATTAGTTGGTGGAGGTGGAACATAGGACTCAAAATCAGATTGAGAATGAATTGTAGGGGATTCTTTTAGGATTTTTTGAGGAAGGGGAGGTAAACCTTGGGATTAAATGGATTGGTTTTCTTCCTTCCATTTGATAATAACTTAATTTAAATCTGATTTAGCTTGAGAAATCTCTTGATTAAGGTTATATGGGGTGTGTTTAGGCATAGGATATTGTTTTGTCTTTTAATCTTCCATCACACCTTGACTTAAAAATTTCATTCTTGACTGTAACTCTTCAATTTGATTGGCTAGGTTCTCTTGGAACGTCTCTCTTAAAGTTGATAGGCATCATCATGAAGATAAAGAGTATAAGAGGTATGACATGGAAGACAAGGAGGATCCTGAGGAAGGGTGGGAGGGACTTTCATAGGATCAAGTTATTTCTCAACTTCACACTCTTTATCAAGGATTTTATCCCCTTTATTTCCCCACGATTCCACTACCTTATTCTAGCTTAGGATTTTAGGATTAGGGCTCTCTTATTGAGTTAGTGATGTAATTTGAGGAGTGGATGAAGTGTTCAAAAGAGGTTGTAAGGATGAATAAAGGTTATAAAAAATTCATAAAAATTATAAAAACCTCATGAAACCACCATGATGTATATTTAATATAGAAATGGGATCAAATGATGCATTACACAGTCCATTCCTTAAACACTACACATAGCAATTTCCTAATAGTCTATTTTGGTTTTTTATGATTTTAAAGAATCTAATATTGGTACCAAGGGACGAATTTTTGTGTAGGACATCCTTATCACTTGGATAGGCCACTAAAATATTTAACTTTCTTGAACACTTCATCCACTCCTCAAATTACATCACTAACTCAAGAAGAGAACCCTAATCCTAAAATCCTAAGATAGAATAAGGTAGTGGAATCATGGGGAAATAAAGGGGATAAAAGCCTTGATAAAGAGTGTGAAGTTGAGAAAGAACTTGATCCTATGCAAGTCCCTCCCACCCTTCCTCAAGAGCCTCCTTATCTTCCATGTCATACCTATTATACTCTTTATCCTCATGATGATACCTATCAACTTTAAGAGAGACGTTCCAAGAGAACATAGCCAATCAAATTAAAGAGTTAGAGTCAAGAATGAAATTGTTAAGTCAAGGTGTGATGGAAGATTAAAAGACAAAACAATATCCTATGCCTAAACACACCCCATTTAACCTTAATCAAGATATTTATCAAGCTAAATAAGATTTAAATTAAGTGATTATCAAGTGGAAGGAAGAAAACCCAGCCATTTTATCCCAAGTTTTACCTCCCCTTCCTCAAAAACTCCTAAAAGAATCCTCTACAATTCATTCTCAATCTGATTTTGAGTCCTATGTTCCACTTCCACTAACTAGTTCATATTGTCCTCACCCTATCACCATTTGCCTTAATAGACCTATGGTATGGGAACCTAAAGAGGATAAATTGGTTGATACAAATTCAAAACTCTTGCTTGAAGAAAATATATCTCCTTACCAGCCTCATTGGACTAAGTCACATGATACAAGATGCCTAGTCTTGGCATCACTAGAAGGAGAAGGAAATTGAGGATATTTTAGTCCTTGAGAAGAAAATTTAGGTTAGGATAGTTGAGATATAACTTGAGAGCCCTCAATAGGTTCTAAATTATAAAGAAGAGGTGGTATCTTGTGTTGAATCTTTAAATTGTGTTGATATGGAAGAATGTTTTCCTTTTGCCAAAGAGGAGGAAATCATCATTGGTTCTTCCATCACTATCCAAGACCTCATAGATGGGAAAGAAAAAGTCCATAGTTAGCCTTTTGATGAATTATATGCAATCATTGGAGTAGGTTATACTCCTCTTAAAGGAGGCTATGATCTAGTCAAAAATGAAGAAGGTATCCTTGACACTCAAGTGAGTATGCAAATAAAAATGAACATTTCAAGCTTATCTTTTCAAGAGACATGCATTCCATGATGATATTTTTTAAATCATCAAAATGGTTTAACATCCTCTCAATTAGCTGGGAGAGACACATCATATTTTGAAGGATTAAAAAATCTCCTATTGACCTCAATCTTCCAAGGAATAAGAAACTACTCCTCTTGAAGCCATGCCTATCAAGAAGATACAACCTAGTCATGAGATGAAGAGTGGACAAAAGTATGAGTTATGTGTACAAATTCAATAGGAATAAATTTACATTGGAGACCTATTTTAGGATGATCTTCTTGCAAGAAGATCAAGTGAAGTGCCAAGGAATAGTTATGATCTATCAATCATCCAATCCAAGGAGAAACATGCTTAGCACTATGACTCATCTCATGAAGAATAAAATTAAAGAAACTTTCCTTTTGCTTGGTGATCTACCCTACCCACTGCCATTGTAGTATCACTACAAAACTCCCTGATAGCCACTGAATCTGGTGAAAACTCAACTCTCATGCCCCGACCAATGTGAGTGATTTGGTACACTGATAGGAGATTAGTTGAAAGAGAAGGAACACTTAAAACATTATTGAATGTTCCTCCTTCCATTTCAACTGACCCTCTCCCTGCAATGGAAACTAATGTGTCATCACCCAAACTAATTGAAGTCATGCTATAAGGCTCTAAAAATGAAAACTCAACTAGGGAAGAGCCCATGTGGTGAGAAGCACCTGAGTCAATGACCCATGAAGATGAAGAAGCAGTTGTAGCTACAAGTGCCTTACCCTTTTCTTTCTCCTTACCCTTGCCTTTTGCCTTAGTATAATCTTGGGTAGATGAATTCTACTTGATGGACTCAGAAACACCTATGTTGTGCTTCTCTAGAAGATGAGTTAGGTGATCTATTTGTTTCTTCATGAATTTGTGTTCATCATGCCCTGTCTTTTTACAATAGGCACACTTAACCTTCTCCTTCTTAGGTTTAGCATTGGAGGATGAAGACTCAATGTTGTTTTTGGTAGGATTATTGTTTTCTTTCTTCTTCTTCTTCTTCTCCTGGTCCTTGTTCTTTTTTTTCTTCTCCTTTGTTGAAGTATTATCCTTAACATTTCCAGCTATCAAAGCTTGGGGTTGAGTAGACTTCATTGTGACCATTTGAATTAGCTTGTCTTTCTCCCTAGTCAAGTCGGCAATAAATGAATCCAAAGAAGGCATTTTCCATGTAGTGCCAAGGGCACTTTTTGTGGCATGGAAAGTGGAGACAAAGACTGAATAACTTGGTCCTAACTTTGCAAGAATAGAAAGGATGAGTTGATCATCTTTATTCTCTATCTCACATTCTTTCAATTGCAATCTAAGGGCCTTAAAGTTAGTGAAGAAGTCTTGTAGGGTGTCAAAGTTGCTAGGACTTAGACTTATGAGTTTGTTTTCGAGCTCATAACCTCTCATCTCATCAAGCTTCCCAAATAAGGTTTTTAGGGTGTCCCATATGTCTTTGGGAGTCTTAGAGGTTTATAAATAGAAGAAAAGTTTTGGAGACACAGAAAAGCTCAGTAATCCATAGGCTTCATCACTACGGTTGTACCACTTGACCTTTTCAGCATGAGTGTTGGGTTCTACTTCAATACCCATGGTGATCCTATACAACCCTTTGCTTCTAAGAATGATTGAAATATTAACATTCTATTCATGATAGTTGAAGGGTGTTAGGGGTTTAAGTTGAAAAGAATCCATTTTAAGCTAAATTTAGGTGAAGTTGTGTTGATTGCAAGTTGTGAAATTATGTAGAAAGGATAATGAAAGCGAAAAATTATAAGTGCTGAAAAGCAATCACACCCCCCTGAAATGTTGAGCCCAACCAAATATGAAAGTGCATGCTCAAAAGATGTTGGGCTCAACCGATAATGCATCTTAGAGCAATCAGTGCAAGACTTAAGCAAACAAGACGTCGGACTCAGTTGAAAATGCGTCCTGAGAGACCCAAATTTTAGGCACTTTATAAACTAGTGCATTTTTAAAAAATAACAAGCTTATGCTATGGAGAATTAAACTACAAACACTTTTTTAAAAAATGGCACCCGAATCTGAGCTACCATTTGCAAGATATTAAAGATTCAATTTTCTTGTAAACTAGTGTTTTTACAAAAAAAAAGCACTAAAACATTAAAAAAATGACTATTTTGAGAAAGTGGCCTTCCAACCACTAGTTGGATTTGGCATGGAGTGAGGAATCCAAAGGAGGTCTTTATGAGGGGGAATTGGCCTCCTGCCAAGCTGGGCCTCACCCTTCGTCTTCGTAGGTCGAAGATACAAGTTTTGAAAACCTTTAGATTGCTTTTTTTTGAATGCTAATTTCAAATTTGACTTTATTATATTATATATAATGACTGATTTTAGATCAGAATAATTATCAAAAATAGATTTACCAATCATCAAGAGAGGGTGGGCCCACCAAATGGGCATTGGAAACCAAAAAAGCTCTGAAGGGAGGCAAGGTCGGCGGCAAGGTCGGCTAGAAGGTGAGTTAGTCGATCACTACCAACATGGCAGCAACATCCATGCCTTCCCCCTCCCAAACAAACATCATCATGGCATCTGAACATTGCAACGCCACTCAGACAATAATGCCATGCAGACAACAACGCCATCAAAGTCGGCCTCAATAGACAGGGAATGCACTACTCAAAGACTGCAAGGAGAATTTTGGCAACACGTTGGAGCAAATCAGATAGTTTTTTTGGCCGAGCTAAAGCATATGAGGCATATAACTTTCAATTTCCAGATGAGCAAAGATCTATTTTTCCTATATAATGACCAAAAAAATAATTCATCTGCCTTGCTGAAGCCACAACAGATCTATACAAGATGTCTTGGCAAATTTTAACTTAGATGTCTAAAGGGAGATCTGAATGAAACTCAATAGAAGTAATGTTTTTAACATATTTCTATATGGATTTGCATGAGTTTTCAATAAACTCTACCAAAACTCTAAAATTCAATGGAGTTAAACAAAATAAACTACTAAGAAAGAAAAGTAAGAATTTTTGAATAAACTACTAGCATAACCAGACACGATTTTTGGGGTGGCTCTGATACCATATCAGAGTTATTTCCAAAATTTGGATAATGCGAATGCAATGGAGATGTGATCACATGAGATGAATCAAGTGCACACCACATAGATGCTAAAGCAATTTGAAATTATACAAGAAGATAAATTACACAAGACAAAATAGGAGAAAACCCAATATCTGATTAACATGAGATGGCCAAAGTGAGGAATACATATAGGAGAGCACGTAACTCCTCCACAAAAGGTGGTCAAGGCACCCCAAGAATAGACTATAACTCCTCCATGAAAGGTGGTGACAAGGTGCTAAGAATAGAGAAGTAACTCCCATCAAGGGAGTTACTTATGACATTCTTATGACACTTATGACACACATCTCCACATAAGCTAGCCTATCCCACAAATGTAGGAAAACTCCATGTATGCACAAATATAATTTCCCTAATTAAATAATAGGGAAAAATAAAAACCTACACTAATAATACCTTGATGACTTAACCATATTTTCAAATCACCATTTTGATTATGTACGCCACTTACAACAAGTGTTGGAGTGCTGCCGCCAGAATGGTATTTTCTTAAACCCTAAGAAGTCTATTTTTGGAGTAACAGAGGGGAAACTCCTCAGACACATTGTGTCTAAAAAGGCACAAAGATTGACTCAGACAGAGTTAATTCTATTCAAGAGCTTAATTTTCCTACAAGTAAAAATGTTGTTCACTCTTTCTTCGAAAAGGTGGATTTCTAACGGAGGTTCATCCCTGAATTCGCTGAGAAGACTAGACACATTGTGAACATGATGAAAGGGAAGACCACCTTCAGCTAGACTAAAGAAGCCAAGTTAGCATTTTAGGATATCAAGACTACCATTGCCCACACCCCTACCTTGGTTTGTCCAGATTACAACAAAGATTTCATCATATACAGCTATGCTTTTGAACACACACTTTCAACAATTCTTGTTCAACAGGACAAGGAAGGTATGGAATCTCCTATTTCTTTCATGATTTTCCCTCTCAAAACCCATGAGATGAAGTATTCAAATGTAGAGAAGCATGCTTATGCAGTGGTGAAAGCAATCAAACATTTATGCTTCTATATCTTGAATTCACACACTACTGCCTTAGTTCCTAACACTATAGTCAAGTCCATATTAACTCAGTAGGAGTTTGGCACAAAAAGAGGTAATTGGATTGCAAAAATCCAAGAGTTTGATCTAGACATCAAGCCAAAAAAGCTGGTTAGGGGAAAAGGCCTATGCCAATTAATTGCTAACAATGAGCCAAAAGATACACAACATGTAGAAGCTGAAGTGGAAGACACACCAACAGTCCTTTTTGTCTCCACTACCAATGAGTGGTATTCAGGTATTTCTCATTTCCTTACTTATGGTGAATGTCTTGCTCATTTATCTTATAAATAAAGGAGGACTATCAAATTGAAAGCTGTCAATTTTGTCCTTTAAGACAATGGCTTATATAAGAGAAGCATAAATGGAGTATTCCATCACTGTGTAGACAAAGAACAACAAAGCCAACTTTTAAAATCTTTCCACAATCTAGCCTATGGAGGACATTTTTCTGCTCTTGTAACTACTTACAAGATTTTGTGAGCTAGGTATTACTGGCCAACTCTTTTCTAAGATGCATATAAGTGGGTGAGAAAATGTGAACTTTGCCAGCAATTTATTGGAAGACCCAAGTTAGCTGCCCTGCCTTTCAAGCCAGTGATCATAGAATAACCTTTCTAGCAATGGGGGATTAATTTTATTGGGAATATAAACCCATCTTTAAGTGTTAGACATGATTATGTCATTACAACAATTGACTATTTCACCAAATGGGTAGAAGCAATCCCAACTAAGCATGCTACTTCAGAAGTTGTATGCAATTTCCTCAAGGAGAATATCATTTCCAGATTTGGAGTCCCAACCAAAATTGTTACTGATAATGTAGCTTGTTTCACCTCCCAAGAGATTACACAATTCTATTTCCATTATGGAATTACATTCTCCCATTCTTCTGATTATTTCCCACAAGGGAATGGGCAAGCCAAATCAAGCAATAAGAACCTGGTAACTATCATCAAGAAGCTAGTAGATGACATTCAAAGGACATGGCATAAAGCATTGGTTGATGCTCTATGGGCAGATAGAATCACACCAAAGAGGGCAATTGGTATGTCTCCTTTTCAACTTCTTTATGGTATCAATGCTGAAATACCAATCACCTTAGAATTTCCAACCTTAAAATTTTCAAAGGCAATTAAAGATTAGACATATGAAAGCTCTCTTGATAAGAGAATCATGTGCCTAACTGAGCTGGATGAATAGAGAACCATGGTGGTGGACCGAATTGCTTCTTATCAAAGTCTAGTAAAGAAACTCTTTGACTAGAAGGCCAAAAAACGTGATTTCCCGATTAGGGATCAAGCCCTGCTGTGGGAAAAAAGGAGAGAACCAAAAGGGATGCATGGAAAGTTTGACTCCCTTTGGAGAGGACCATTTATAATTCATCAACAAAATGGTGAAAACAAATTTTTGCTAAAATATCAAGATGGCACACTCTTTTCTCTGCCTCACAGTGGGCAGCATCTGAAACACTTCAACTCTTGAAGTATCAAATCATTTCATTTGTACATATGTATATTTGTATTGTTTTTAATTCTATTTTGTTTTGTTTATTTCTATTTTTGATGCCTTTCATTTCTGGGTAACATGACTCCATAGCCCAATGGTACACATGAAGACACTGGAGATTCTAGATTCTACTCCCTTTAATTCTTTTTTAAAATTGATAGAAGTTCCCCAATTAGAGCCAGCTGTTGTCCCTTGGAAAATGTTACTCATTTTTAGGACAACATATAAGCTATTTTGGTCTTGCAAAGACCAAAATATCTCTTCCCATTTCAAAAATTGTTCTAAGCTTTTAAGATTGGGAATTATTCAAGCTTTTTTAGTCAAAGGACTAATGATTCAATAGGGTCAAAGGCTTCTACAGGCAGGTTCAATCAAAAGAACAAGTTTCTGACACTTAGTCATTTTCAAGGTTCAATAGGTTCAACGAGGCTTGTTTCAAAGAATCCTAGTTCAATTAGTTGGTTCAAGAGCCAAAGTTCAAAGGAGTGCCCCAAGATTCAAAGACACAAGTGCCCTTACAAAGGGAATTCCCATGGTAAAAAGTGACTAAGGTAAACAAATAGACCAAGACAAAAGCCTGATAGAATCCCACAGTGCCGCCAAGTGTCATCTTTTGAGTCTCATTTCACTTTATTTCTAAGAGCAACAAAAGCAACCACATGTCCTTTTTAAGTTAACTAGAACACACCAAGTGGCATCATCCGCAAGAATCCAAATGAGTCCCACATAGTTCTATAGTGTTTTAAAAATGTGATGGAAGTCATCACGTGTCATCTTCTGCAAGACATTCAAAAGGCATCCAAAGCTTCTACAAGTTCAATGAATGCTACCATGTATCCCTCAGAAAGTCACAGTGGAAAGTGCCATGTGTTTTCACCTATTTCACAGTGGATGCTGCCACGTGTCACAATTTGGGATTCACATAAAATTGACTAAGGCAAAATCAAGAGACAAATAGTCCTTTCAAAGGACACTCAAAAGCCGAAGTGAACCATTGAAAAAAACTTGAAAGACCAATTTGGAGCTCAAACAACCCTTGCAAAGGGCAAGAAGGGAGAAAATGGACCAATTCAAAGGCCAAAAGAACAAAAGGATTTTCTTCAAAAATGTTTCCTTGGAAAAAGTGACAATTCCTTCTGACAAATTATCTGAAAGAATTCCTTCAGACTTTTTCTTTGAAAGAAAAATTTGAAGAAACAAAAAACCCACTATACTACCACGTGTCCATTAAAATCACAGTAGATGCTGCCATGTGTCTCTCATCAAATGTGGTGGAAGCCACCATGTGTCATCTTCCATGAGAAACTAATATAAGTCTTGAAGACTTTTTAAAGGCAACTAAAAGCTCAGTGGATGCCACCACGTGTCATCCTCTACAAGATTCTCAAGAGGTAAGCAGAAGCTACCACCTTTTCCATTGTAACTCCATAGAGAGTGACAAGTGTTTGCACTCGTGATTCCAAGTTTTTAATAGGTTTCAAAGCCCCTATCAATAAACATTGCTTGGAGTCCCGTGGATGCTGCCACATGTCTTTGTTTGTTTAGCAGTGAAATGTGCCACGCATCAATTACCAAAGACCAGTAGAAAGCAACTAAGAAACAAGGCATCAAATTGAATCTAGGACCTGATTCAAATAACCAAAAAAGGAGGAATGATAAAGAAGGACCAAAAACATTTGTGCATCAGAGATGTTTCTATAAGTAGATCGCCAGGTAGACATTGAAGGATGCAAACATTCAATGGCGTGACCTATTTCTCTGCATTGAGAAAAGCAAATGGGTAAATGCCTCTTAATTCAAGCATGTCTTCTTAACATAATTCAATGCAACATGATGTGTTATTGTTCTCGAGTCCTTCTTGAAGAGGCTATATAAGGAACTCTCTTTTACTATTTTAAAGGACTCCACTAGAGATCTATCACTCTCTGATTATCAGAAACAAAACTCTACCTAAATTGAAAGGCATTATTGAGTCTTTGAGCTCAAATTGTTGATCATATTTTGTTATTGGAATAAGAAATCAAGTGACTTTTCAGACTTTGTGTTGTGATATCTTTGTTGTTGGGGAAACTATTATTATGTCTTTTTCCTTAATATATTTTTTGTTCCTTTAATTCAATAAGTAGAATTAGTGAAAGTAGTCAGGAAGGCATCCTGAAGCCAAATATGGAGATACTTTGTGCCCCCACAATTGCCTTTGGTGTGTTTTCTTTTTGTTTCTATGTAAAGGACCTTGGGATGACTTTGTGCCCTCATTGTCCTTCGTATCCCACTCTTGGGCAATTTAGGTGGAGACTTTGTGCTACATCTCAATTTGATGGTTACTACGACCTTGGTTACATTTTGCAGTTACTACTAGGAAGATTCTTGTGGTTTGTTGAATGGTACTTCTGAAAGAAGAGGAGTGCTTTCTATCATTATCCCTAAGATTTCTCCTTTGATTTGCACGCATCATCTCTGAAAAATGAGAGATGGATGATTTATCCTACCCTTGAGTATTATTTTTTGTTTATATATATATATATAGGGAACCTCCCCTTGATGAGAGGAGAGATTATTCCCCTTTTGATGTGGTAAACCTACACATTTGGCCGACCAGTCTTCCTACTTTGGATGATCAGACCTATTTTGTTTATCAGTACGTTGATCGACAAAATAATCAACCAAAAAATTCCATACAACTCAAAAAGGTGTGGGGGAGATTGATAGAGTCCTGTTTAAGTTCCAATAACTTTCATGATCAAAATAGGCCATTATATCATATTTCCATCGTAATTTTCTCCATTGGGTCTTGACTGAGGGTTTATAAGGGTTTTAGGTAGTTTTTGTCCTTAATCTTTGTTCATAAATCCTTGACATTGGAATTTTTGAGAAATTACACAAACATGATTTTAAATACTCATACTAAACTCCCAAAATTTCTTTGGCCTCCATGAAAATCTTTGGATAAGATATGATCATTTGAAAACACCCTATCGAGCTTATTTTCATAATTCCTGCATGCTTAGACTATCTTTGGGATAAAATTAGATTTATTATAGGTTTATATGCATAAAAAAAGCTCAAAAATGTCTAAATACATCTCATAAACATATTAAAACTATATATAACACTCACCAAGATCTATAAGTGAATTTGGACCCCCAATTGGCTCTAGGTCACTTTAAGGCCTAATAGGTTTAGCATGCACCCTACTAGTTTTGGCTATTTGGAATAATATCTCATGGTTGTTCTAGTGTCTCATGATTTTTCATACTTCATTAAATCTTAAAAAATAATCACACAATTTTGAAATCACTCCCTTTCATCTCTTCCTATCATTCACTAACTAAGCCTAATTAGAACTTGTCTAGTTAAACTATATGCAAGATTGTTTTGATATTTTTGAGAGGTATGTGCTTAAATTGTTATTCCCTATCACCTATTTACATTTTATATACCTCAAAATATTTTTATTTATTTTTTCAAATCTTTCTATCAAGTTTCTCACCCTCGTTGGCTTCATTTGCTTGATTTGCCAAACCTTATTTTTTCTTGACTGGCTAACCTTTGAGATGAAATAATGAGATATATCCCTCTTCCCCAAGGAAAAATGAATATTTTAATTTTTTTATTATGTCTTAATTAAACTTTTTACCAAAGTGTTTATCTATATTCATCTAATTAGGCACCTAACCAACTCAATTTGTCCAAAAAAAGCCTCCAAAAGGACTATTTTCTTGCATCTTTCACTTCCACCTAAGAATGACCTCTCCAATCTAAGTCCAAATTTATCAAGTTTATTCAACATGTTATAAACCTTAAATTAATTCTCAATAATATTTAAATTAACCCAAAAATTCTCTTCTCCCTTAGATTCCTTATTCTTACCTCTTGAGTAAAGAGTCCCTTAGTGCAACTGTATGGATTGCTACCTTTGGGTTAATAGGAAAAGTAGATGGTTAACTTGAAAGGAGTATTGGAGCTTGTGAAAACACTTTAATAATAAATCATGAACCATTTAATTTTTTTAAAACCTTATCTCTCTCCCTAATCATATTCACTTCTTACCCTCATCAAGATTACACACTTAGTTGTAGGTGCATACAAGGCCTTAAGAGGTCTGTATAGGTTTATTTCACATTATCTAGAGATTATGAAGTTTATAATGATATTAATGGAGGTGGTCATATTATTGTTTCATCATTCCTCCTATACTCTTTAAAATAACCTTGAACTCACAATATTGAGTTCTTCCCTCTTGATTGATATACTCTACCAAAATGATTGTTGTAGGTGTGCATTAACTTAATTGGACCTTTTTAATGCTGTGTAGAGATCCTTCTTGAGTTATTAAGGTAAAAAAACATATTTATTATACTTTAATTCATCTTATATGAGTTAAAACAGCACCTAGATACCAATGCTAGCCCACTGTCTATCTTCCTAGCTATAGGTGCATATTTTCCTATAGAGGGACACCTATAAGTGTCCATGGAGCTTGAAATACCATATATCAACATCATTTTGATGAATTTATTGACTATTTACACATTATTTTATCATTAAGACCATAAAAACATGAGAGTGTGTTTAATTTTATCCTTAGGATGTCAAAAGGGCATTCAAAACTCCAAACCTGTGGAAATTAAAGTAGGGTTTCAGTGCTTTTAGAGGCATCTTTAGGACCCCAAACAACCACTTCCAATAAATCCTCTTGACCCCATTTTTGGCATAGATATTATAAATACTAGGGGATACAAGGTTTATATATATATGCATTATAAATATTTTCAACCAAGTTATATGATATTCCCAAAACACTCCTAGACCTCTATTTTCTCAATTTAGGGCCTTTGTTCCTGAACATAGTCATTGAATTCTATAAAGTGATCAACACTACCATTTGACACATCTACCTTTCAAGTAGGAATTATATTATTTCCTCAATTTATTATAACTCCAAGTAAGGTCTAACCCCATACCAGAACACTCCATATGAGTACTCTATCTTTTTATCAACACCACCTGTAGGTGGTTATCCTCATACATAGGCATCAAAGTTACAAACATGGACAAGGTGCCTGTTTTATGACCTTTATGAATTTTTAAAATATTCTAAAAAATTTAAAATAGACTCATTTGATTTTAAATGACCCTACCTATCTCATATGATCATTTTCAAAATGCTTGGTTTCCAAGAGGACACCTGTAGGTACAAATCCTGAGTTGTATGCAGGGAGTGAGTAGAATTTGACGATGTGCATTGTTTAGGCCTCATGAACAAACAAATACTCTTTACCAATTTAAAAAATGTTTTCTAATAATTACTATGGTATTGGAATAAACTTTAAAACATCCATTTCAATGTGATTTTCTTCCTTCATAACACTTGTACATGTTCATTAATGGCTACCTGACTGGTAAGTTACATATGATTGTACCTTCATGGAGAATTACTTTTATAATGAGACTAGAAATGTGGGGGGATAATTAAAATTTAAAAAATGGTGATTAACTTATATATTCCCTCTAAAACAATTATAAAATCTTGGAGATTTTACAGATGGTGGAAACCTGCCTGTCATCCCAAATGAGACTAATCTAACAACCTAAGATGATTTTCTCACTAAAATACCATGAAACCTGAAACAAATAATGTAGGGTATCTAATAATAGATCCAAAATCCTTTTTATTAAAAATAACCAATTGGTTCACATGGACTTGTCTAAAATGGAGCAAAACCTATAGGTTACACAGATTATCAAGCAAAACAATATAGTCAACTTCATGAGGATGTTCATAAATCAAAAGACACCATTATTCAAAATATTTTTATGGAAGTTAATATCTATAAGTTTAATTTCACCTCCCAAATTCATTTAACCTAGAAGTTCTCCAACTATCTGTACCAAGTACAAACCTAAAGACTGGTTCTGTGTGTCTAAAAGGGTAAATAGGAGTATAATAGTTTTAGATAAAAAATGGAGCTTCCAGAGAATGTCAAGCATATAAATTAACTTGAGGAAGATGAATATTCATATTACATCCTTCTCCCATGTTTCACACTTCCCCATGGGTTGTATAAGTGCCAAACTCTTCTCTTTTCCTATGAAAATTGCTCTTTCTTCTAAAGAACCTACCACTTTCAGTTATGAATAATTTATTAAAGCATAATATGACACATGTCACATGAGATCACCATTATTACACCTTCACACTTCCTTAGAAGGTTGTATAACTCATTAAATGCCCTATTTTGACTTCATAATGATAGATTTACTAATATGACTAAGACCAAGGATAAGATGACATTAAATGAAAAAATAACTTATAATACACCCCATGAAAATATATTAGACCCCTAAAACATCTAAAAATTCAAATTTTTACCTATAAGGGTCCCAATTTGACTTGTAGGGTCAAATTTGGTTAACAAATTAGTGACTCATAGGGGTAGTATGCCTGATATACTAACTAAACTAGTAGCCTTATCAGTCCATTGGGCTTAGGGAGTCATCTATAGTCTAAGACAAAAAAAGAGGACCTTGAAAATAATATTTAATTTATACAATACCAATTTACTACCTCAATCACATAAAGAAAATGACACACACAAAACAAAGAAAACAAACTAACAAGACACACATGTGCTGAAGGCACTTAGGGTAATAAAAAAACAAACTATTATGCACAAATGAAAACTAATCATGTCTCCTTTCTAGGATAAAATTTAAAGTTTCTTGAATCTTCTTCTTCATGAGATGAATTATAGTGCCAAGCATATTTTCTCTTAGATTGGATGCTTTGTGGATCAGACCTATTCCTTGGCACTTCATTTAAATTGATCTCAAGTAGATCCTTAAATAGGTCTCCAATGTAGATATATTCCTCTTTAACTTGTACACATACCTTATACTACTTCCCACTCTTCATCTCATGATCAACTAATATCTTCTTGGTAGGCATGGATTCAAGAGGATTAGTTTATTATTGCTTAGAAGATTGAGACCAATAGGAGCTTGTTCCATCCTTCAATAGATAATGAGTTTCTCCCAAATTATTAATAGGATGATATCCCATTTTTATGACTCCAAATGTATCATCATAAAATGCATATGCCTCTTGAAAGGATACATATGAGAGGTTGATTTTTATTTACATACTCACTTGAGTACCAAGGCTACCTTCTCCATCTTTGACTAAATCATAGCCTCCTTGAAGAGGAGTATAATTTTATCAAATGATTGAAAATGAGTCATAAAAATGCTATTGTGGATCTTTTTATTTCCCATCAATGATATCTTTCATAGTTATGGAAGAACCAATGATCATTTCTTCCTCTTTGGCAAAAGCAAAATATTTTTCCCTATCAACGCAATCTAAACATTTAACACAAGAAACAACATCTTATTTAGAATTTAGGACCTCTTTAGGGATCTCAAGTTGCATCTAAAATTACACAATAGTAATTTGGTTCTCAAGGGTTGCAAGATACTCTATTTCTTTCTCCCTCTTGGTGATTTAAAGACTAGGCATCTTGAAGTCATGTGACTTAGTTCAATGAGGCTGCCAAGGAACTAGGATTTTTTCAAGCAAGAGTTCTAAGTATTTTTCAACCAAATAATCCTATTTATGTTCCAAAACAATAGTTATATCAAGGCAAAGGGTGATGGGGTGAGGATAATATGAGCTATTTGGTGGAGGTGGCACATAGAACTCAAAATCAGATTGAGAGTGAAATGTAGGGGACTATTTTGGAAGATCTTGAGGAAGGGGAGATAGACCTTAGGCTAAAATGGCTTGGTTTTCTTATTTTAATTTTAAAATCACTTCATTCACATCTGATTTATATTTATCCCTCTAGTGAGGGATATTATATGGGGTGTGTTTAGGTATAATATCTTCTTTTGGGTTTAAACCTTCCATCACACCTTGACTCAACAATTTCATCCTTGAATATAACTCTTTAATTTGCTTAGATAGGTTCTCTTGGAAAAGTATTTATCAAATTTCATAGGCATCTTCATGAGGATGAGGAGTATAAGAAGGATAAAATGGAACACTATAAGCTTCTTGTATAATGGGAGGGACTTCTATAGGATCAAGCTCTTTCTTAACTTCACACTCCTTATCAAGGCTTCTATCCTATTTCCTTCCCCATGACTCTAATATCTTATTCTAGATTAGGTTGTTAAGATTAAGAGTCTCTTATTGAGGTATTGATTCACTTTGAGGAGTGGATGAAGTGTTTAATAAGATTGGTATCTCCTTAGGAATGGACTCTCTACCTTGTCTCCAACTTAGAATCTCATATCTTGAGGTCTTTTCTTGAGGTGGGGATGTAATTAGAAAGGGAAATGAAGGATTATATTCCACTTATTTTGATGATGAAATAGACTGATGCATATGCAGATTAGCTAATTGAATTTGCTTATGAATATTTGCTTCTAAAACAAGGTTTCTCTTTTAAACTCTCTCTTCTAACTGATTGGGAAAAGGATGGCTTTGATAAGCTTGATTAGGTTCATGAGTGGGAATCATGTAGGACTGCTATAAATATTAGGAGAGTGGATTAAAGGTTGATAGGTTTGGTGAGTTTTCTTCTCATGAATTTTTATCCTATCTTCTAAGGATGAAAATAGGCCACTCACATCTAGCATCTCACTTATAAGCCTTTGCCAATTGGCTCTCTCAATAGGTGCTCACTCTCTTTTGACCAGATCTAATGCATATATCACCTTATGAATAAGATGAATAGGAACTTCTTAAATATATCCCCTTAAAGTATCAATATCCAACATGTACTTCTCATATCCCAAAAATTTTTACTTGAAAGTGGAAATGGATTGATTAAAGAAGTGACTAAGTTGACTAGGAGAAAGATATGGAGAAGGCTAGCTGTATGGTTGATACACTTCATGACTAGGATAATAGGTGTCATACTTGAGCTAGTAAGAATCATACTAGAATTGGTAGGTATCATAACAAGGTGGATATGGAATGTCATAGGTTGGATATACCTCACCAACTTGTGTAAAATATTACTCAATACCAAGGTCAGCCATGGAACTTCATTAGGAAAAAAAAGAATAAGGAATGGTTATCAATAATATTCAAAAGGAATACCTGTGATACTTGACTAGTTGATGTAATTTTAGAGTCACCATTGATGCTTGGATAGATGCCTACAAAGGTTGATTGTTGAAAGACAACACCAAAAATATTTCAACCTCTTAGACTAAGAGTCCTACCATGCATTGCAAAAATTATTTTAACTTGGATTTAAACCCTTTGAGGAGATGTCTTAGCTCTCCTCATCCAATAGCATAATTAAAACACCTTTAGGTTGTGGGTGAGCCTAAGAGTGAGGTGAATCTCTAGATAGGTCTATCTCCCTTGGTGTGCCACTTTGGATCACTACTACACCTAAAATTTAGGGGGGAAAGGGAGAGATAAAAATGAAAGCAAACTATCCTAAGGGAGGTGATACACCAAATAATTTGATGACTACCACATAGTTGCATGTTACACATGAAACCAAGAGACTAACCAAAAATAAACTTCTCCAATATGTATCCTCTCACATCAATATTAAATTATGAGGTTATGGATGAATGTTTAGACTAAGAGGACTAGATAAGAGGCCTTGAATGGTGCTAGTGAATATACTAACTCACTCAACCTTAACACTTCCTAGAACTCAATTGAAAATAGGATGAAATAATGAGAAAACATGCTAGGAAATCATAGTTATCACTAAGCTAGATTAATAATTAAATTAAAACACACTATGAAAAGTCACAAAGAGTTTAAAATCACTAGTCTTATTGATAAAATGTAATTAAAATGAGCAAGGATTTTCCATACTTAGGTGGAGCATAAGTTATAAAGGCCAAAATGGGTAGTTCTTATAGAACTTGAGAGAGAGAGAGAGAGAGAGAGAGAGAGAGAGAGAGAGAGAGAGAGAGAGAGAGAGAGAGAGAGAGAGAGAGAGAGAGAGAGAGAGAGAGAGAGAGAGAGAGAGAGAGGTCCAAAGGTTAAAATGACACTTGTCATACTAATAAAATGAGTTAATTGTGCATATAAAGAGAGTATGGAATGGACCATGCAAGTTCAAAAGGAACAAGTGTCTCTCTAAGTCATGAAACTCTTACAAAGTGGCATGAAAGTTTTCATTCTAGCTCAGAAAATTGCCTTCATGATTTGGACCTATTTGAACATCCCAAAATCTGATTAGGGATAGTTATTATGATTGGAATGAATGGTAATGATTTTATACATTCCTCTCCATGCATTGGTTATAGTATTGGTCATCTATAAAATTTTAGAAATGAGCCATCACCATCTTTAGTTAATAAAAAATCCTCTTTCACACACCTTGCACACTTGGCTTCCAAAAAAGAATAAGTTTTCAATGAAAATACATGGGAGGGAGTGGATGACACTTTTAAAGATCCTCCATTGCCTTAGAGGCATCAGGCACACCTTAAATCAACTCACTTAAAGTTTTCCACCCTTCTCATTAGCTTGGTCACTATGTTAGTTTTGACTGGATGAGATGAGAACTATTATTTTCACACTTAATAGTATTTATAAGGCATTAAATGGCCATAAATATTTATATTAAGTCTTAATATTCCCCCAAACTTGATCTCATCTTTAGACTTCTTCTAGAACATATAAAACACACAAAATGGTCAAAATTACCTTATTCATACAATTCCATACAACTAAAAAGGGTGAGAGGATAATGAGAGAGTCCTCTACAATTTATAATATCTTTCATGAACAAACTAGGCCATTAAATCAAATTCCCATCCTTATTTTCTCCACCAAGTCTTGACTGAGGGTTTGCAAGGGTTTTAAGCAGTTTTTGTCTTTAAGCTTTGTTCATAAATCCTTGATGTTTGAATTGAAAATAAAATACACAAACATGATATTAAATACCCCTAATAAATTCCCCAAACTCCTTTGGCCTCCATTCAAATCCTTGGAGAAGATATGAGAATTTGAAAACACCCTATCAAGCTTGTTTTCATAATTCCTGCATACTTAGACTGTCTCTAGGATAAAATTAGATTTAATATAGGTTTATATGCAGAAAAAAAGATAAAAATGTATAAATACATCTCATAAAAATGTTATAAATAGTTATAACACTCACCAAGAGCTAGAAGTGAAGTTGGACCCCCAATTGGCTCTAGGTCACTTCAAGGCCTAATAGGTTTAGCGTGCACCCTACTAGTTTTGACTATTTGTACTAATCTATCATGTTTGGGATGACGTATCATTATTTTTCATACTTAATTAAATCTTAAAAAACCATCACACAAATTTTCAATTACTCCCTTTCATCTCTTCCTCTCATTCACTAACTAGGCCTAATTGGAACTTATCTAGTTGAACTATATCCAAGAGTGTTTTAATAATTTTGAGAGGTATGTTATTTAATTAGTGTTACCTATCACTTTTTTACATTTTACATACTTCAAAATATGTTTCTTAAGGTTCCAAAATATTTCCATCAAGTTTCTCACCCTCCTTGGGTTCATTTGCTTGCTTTGCCAAACCCTAATTTTTCTTGATTGACTAACATCTGAGATAATATAGTGAGCTATATACATATTACATAAGGAAAAATTAAGATTTTATGAGTTTTAATATATCCTAATGAAACTTTTTACCAAATTGTTTAGCCATATTCATCCAATTAGACACCTAACCAACTCAATTTGTCCAAAAAGGCCTCCAAAAGGATGATTTTCTTGCATTTTTCACTTCCACCTAAGAATTACCTCTCCAAGATAAGTCAAAAGTGATTAAGTTTATTCAAAATTTTATCCAAATTTAATTCATGCTCAATAACCTTTACATTCACCCAAAAATGATCTTCTCCCTTATATTCCTTATTCTTACCTATTGAGCAAAGAGTCCCTTAGTGTAATTGTACAGATTGCTACCTTTGGGATAATAGGAAAAGTAGATGGTTAACTTGAAATGAGTCTTGGATCTTGTGAAAACACTTTACTAATAAATCATGAACCATTTCAAGTTTTTTTAATCTTCTCTCTCCCTAATCATATTCACTTCTTACCCTCATCAAGACTACACACTCAATATTAGGTGCATATAGGGCCTTAGGAGGTATATGTAGGTTTATTCCACATCATTTAGAGCTTATGAAGTTAATAATTATCTTAATGGAGGTGTAAATATGCCTATTTCATCATTCCAACCCCTCCTATACTCTTTACAATCACCTTAAACTCATAATACTGAGTTCTTCCCTCTTGACTGAGATACTCTACCAAAATGACTGTTGTAGGTGAGCATTAGCTTAATTAGATATTTTTCATTCTATGTAGAGTCCCTTTTTGAGTTAACACAACATATTTTTTATACCTGCATTCACCTTATGCCCTAAAACACCACTTAGACACCAATTCTAGCACATTGTCTATCTTCCTAGATGTAGGTGCTTATTTTCCTATAGAGGGACATTGTAGGTGTCCATGGAGCTTGAAATACCATATATCAACATCATTATGATTAATTCCATGCCTATTTACACAAAATTTTATAATTAATACCATTCCAACATTATAGTGTGTTTTATTTGATCCTTAGGATATCAAAAGGACATTCAAAACTCCAAACCTATAGAAATTAATGCAGGGTTTTAGTGCTTTTAGAGGCATCTTTAGGACCCCAAAAAACCACTTTCCATCAATCCTCTTGACCCCATTTTGGCATAGATCTTATCCATGATATGGGATACAAGGTTTATATATCCATATGCATTAAAACTCTTGTCAGCCATGTTATATGATATTCCCAAAACACCCCTAGACCTCTATTTTCTCAATTTAGGGTATGTGTTCTTGAATATAGTCATTGAATTTTAGAAAGTTATAAAAACTACCATTTTCCATATTTAAATTTAAATTAGTTCTAATATTATTTAATAAATTCATTATAAATCTAAGCAATGTCTCAGCCCATGCCACAACACTTCATATGAGTACTCTAGCTTTTTGTCAACACCACCTATAGGTGGTTATCCTCATACACAGGTAGCAAAGTTGAAAACATGGACAAGGTGCCTATTTTGTCACCTTTATGGGTTTTAAAAATCTTATAAAAAATTTAGAATATACACATTTTATTTTTAAGGACCCTTACTATCTCAAATTATCATTTTCAAAATGTTTGGTTTTCAAGAGGACACCTATAGGTGCAAATCCTAAGTTGTATACATGAGTTAAGCAGAATATGGACAATATGAATTATTTAGGCCTCATTAATAGACCAAAACACTTTACCAATTTCCATAATGGTTTCTAATAATTTTTTTAAACCAACTTCAAAACATCCATTTTAACATGATTTTCTTCCTTTATGGCACTTGTACATGTTTATTAATGGTTGCCTGATTGGTAAGTTGCATATGACTACACTATCATGTATAATTTCTTATATAATGAACATATAAATGTGGGGGGTTAATAAAACATTTAAAACATGTCTATTAACTCATCTACACCCTCTAAAACCATTATCAAATATTAGAGATTCTATAGATTGTGGAAACCTGTCTGTCATCCCAAATGAGACTAATCTACCAATCTAAGATGATTTAATCACTAAAACACAATTAAACATAAAAAAATAATGGATGGAATATAATAAGAGATAAAATATCCTTTGGATTCAACATCATTAATTGGTTCACATAGACTTGTCCAAAATGGAGCAAAACCTATAGGGTGCATAAATTAACAAGCAAAAAAACATGGTCAACTTCATCAGGATGGTTCATAAAAAATAGGATAACATTATTCAAACTATTATTATTTAAATTAATATCTTTTATTTTAATTTCATCACCCAATGGATTTTTACTTGGAATTTCTCCAACTATTTGTACCAAGTACAAACCTGAAGACTGGTTCTGTGTATCTAGAAGGGTGAAAAAAGAGTATAATAGTTTTAGATAAAAAATGGAACTTAAAAAAAAATTTAATAATATAAATGAACCTAAGGAATATGAGGAGTCATATTACAACCTTCTCACATGTGTCACACTTCCCCATGGTTCGTATAAGTGCTAAAATCTTCTCTTTTCCTAAGAAAACTACTCTTTCTTCTAAAAAACCTATCACTTTCAGCTATGAATAGTTAATTAAGGCATAATATGACACATGTCACATGAAATAACCATTATTACACCTTCAAAATTCGCTAGGAGGCCATGCAACTCATTAAATGCCCTATTTTGACCTCAAAATGACAAATTTTCTAATACAACTAAGACCAAGACTAAGATGATATTAAAAGACATAAAATAACTTATAATACACACCATGACAATATATTAGACCCTTAAAACATCTAAAAACTTAAAATTTTACCTATAGGGTCCTAATTTGACCTGAAGGGTCAAATTTGGTCAACACACACATTTGGGTGCATTTGGAGGTTGTGATTATAGGACCATGTGTCATTTTTTTATCCATACATGTTTTAATTGATTTATTTTCATGTGGAGTTCTCTAAGTCATAAATTCTAGTTGGAGGATAGAACTTATCTCTTCACTATAAAAACATTACATTTTAGGACTCATTATTATAACAACTATCATGGGTACTTTGTTTCTCAAATAAGCATGATCTAAGGCCAATAAATTGGTCCTAGATGTTATCCATCACCTTGGACTTATTATTAGTATTAGTTTCCATCCACAAAGAACTGAAGGTGGAGATCTAAAACTTTCACTCCAACATTGACAACATTTGTTGTTAGTGTTTACAAACCATGAATAGTTGCGAAAACATGCATCTAGGTGGACTTGGAGGTCATGGTCTAGGGAATAGGTGTAATTTTCCTATCTATATGTGTTTTAATTGATTAATTTTCATTTTGAAAATTTGAAGGTGAAAATTTCTATTGGAGGATAAAAACTTATCTTTTAACTATAAAAATGTTGCCCTTTATGACACATTACTGCAACCTCTACCACATATTCATATCCCAGGTTCGATCAACATGATTTAGTGTGAAACTTTAGGGATTATACACACATTTTAGGGTTCCTTTTTTCATGTAAATTACTTATGGTTTCCAGTTTACTTATGTTTAAATTTATCCTAAAACTGTAATTTTCTCATATTTAGAAGGGTGTTCTTGAGGCCAAAATGGGTACTTTGTATCTCTACTAGGAATGATCAAAGGCCAAGAACATATTCATATGTTATCTACCACCCATAACATGTTTAAAATTATTATTTATTTCCATAAAGCACTAGAGGTGGAGATCTCTAATTATTGCTTCAACATTGACAACATTATTATTAATGTTTTCAAACTCCTAAATAGTTGTGAAAACATGCATCTAGGTGGATTTGTAGGTATTGGTCTTGGGTGAATGTTTCATTGGAATATATATATTTGTTTAAAGTGATGGATTTTTATGTGAAGGTCTCGAAGGTGGAAATGTTTCTTAATGGAAAAGAACTTGTCTTTTCACTATAAAAACATTACATTTTAGAACTCACTACTGCATCATCTATCATGGATTCATATCCAAGGTTAGATTAATGTGCTCTCAAGTGAAAATATAAGGATTAGACATGAATGTGTGGGTTATTTAATTTCATGCAAATGGCTTATAGTTTTTTACATGCATATGAAGTTACTCTAAAATATTGTAATCTTCTTTTATTTGGAAGGGCATTCTTGAGGCCAAAATATACTATCTCTCTATTGAATTTGATTGGATGCCAAGAATATGGTTATAGAAATTATCCTCCACCTTAGACATGTTGGAAGTGTTAGTTTCTAGCAATGAAACACTAAAGGTGGAAATTTTTAACTATCACTTTAACATTAACAAAATTTGTTGTTAGTGTTTCCAACTTCCTTAACATTTTTGAAAACACACATCTAGGTGGAGTTGGAGGTTGTGGTCTTGGGATCATGTGTTATTTGTCTATCCATATGTGTTTGAAGTGATGGATTTATATGTGGAGGTCTTTAAGGCATAAATATTAGTTAGAGGACAAGAACTTATATTTTCACTATAAAAATGTTATATTTTAGGACTCGTTACTGCAGTTCTATCATGGATTCATCTCCAAGATTCAATAAACATTTTATAGGGTAAAATTAGAGGGTTTATACTTACAAACATGGGTTATTTTGGTATTTACAAATGACTTAAAATTTATTTTTTACATGTGTCTAAAGTTAGATTTAAAACCTATAATTTTCTCTTATTAGGAAGGGCATTCTATAGGCTAGAACATATACTCCATCTCTTAAATAGGAATGATTAGAGGCCAAGAACTTGGTCCTAGGCATTATCTACCACCATAAACTTATTGGAAGTGCTAGTTTACAACCATAAAACACTTGAGATGGAGATCTCTAATTGTCACTTCAACATAGACAACATTTGTTTCATAGTGTTTTCAAATTCCTGAATAGTTGTGAAGACACACATTTGAGTGGATTTGGAGGTCATGGTCTCAAGAGAAAGTTTATTTTCCTATCTAGATGTGTTGGTAGTGATGAATTTACATGTGGATATCTTGGATGTGGTAATATTAGTTGGAGTATAATAACTTCTCTTCACTATAAAAATGTTACATTTCAAGACTCATTACTATAGCCTCTACCATAAATTCATATCCAAGTTTATATTAATGTGATTTGGTGTGTTTAATTAGAGGGATTTAACATGTATGTGAGGGTTTTTTTGGTTCATTCAAATGACTTATAGTTTCTATTTTACATGTATCTGAAGTTCATCTAAAAAATTACAATTTTTTTGTATTGGGAAGGACATTCTTGAGGCTAAAGTGGGTACTATGTCTCTCTAATAGGCATGATTAGAGATCAAGAACCTAGTCCCTATATGTTATCTACCACCTCTAACATGTTGGAAATTCTATATTCATTACATGGAGCACCAAAGGTGGAGATCTCCAACTATCACTTCAATGTTGACAATATTTGTTGTCAATGTTTCCAAGATTCTAAACAATTTTGAAAACACATATTCATATGGATTTGTAGGTTATGGTCAAGGGAACACATGTAATTTCCCATCCATGGTGTTTGAAGTTATGGATTTACAAGTGGATGTCTCAAAGGTGGTAATGTCAGTTGGAAGACAAGAACTTATCTCTTCACTTCAAAAAATTTACATTTCAAGACTCATTATTGCATCCTCTACCATAGATTCATATCCAAGGTTGGATCAACATGATCTTGTGTGTAATTATATGGATTTGACACACATTTGATGGTTTTTTTTGGTTTTTTTTAATTTGTATGGGTCAAACTCAAGTATCTTGAAGGCGTGGTGTTGGGAGTAAATCCAATATAAACTGATTCTACTACCTAGGGAAAATATGTTTTGTGTTAGGAACCCACAAAAGTACCATTGATTACCAAGCAACTTAATATGTGGAATTAAACCAAAAGCAACAAGTAACTAGAATTCAGAAACAACATAGAATATGAGAGACAATACAATATGTATTAATACTCATCCAGAAAAGAATACAATAAAGAAGATGCCACTTCTTCTTCACACCTCTCAGAGGCTTCCCACACCTCAAGTGTACAGTAATTCTTTCCTCAAAGCTCTCTCTCTTATATTCCCAACACACAACTCAAACACAGAGTTGGTGTTCACCTCCAACCAGTCAGTATCCACTACTACTAGTACACAAGTGCTCCACACACTCCACAAGTGCTCCATGCACTCCAAGTACTCAACGTACTCCAAGTAGATCTCCCATGAACTTGCAACAACCTGCAACTCAAATGATCTTACTTATGGAAGGAACTACCTTGCCTTCCTCTTTGCTCTCCAACTGAGTACACACCATACTCCTAGTAGATCCCACCTGATGTTGCTCCCTGTTGTGTTGCTGTCACCTTGATTCTACTACCACCTGCAGATCAACCTGGTTCTACACACCTACAAACCTAGACCTTGCACACACAAACACCTGCAGATCAATGATCTTACTTACCATGTAGATCTCTAAATGTGGCCTTGCACACCTGCTGACCAAGATCCTACATACATGAAGAATCCATCTGATTCTCCAAACTAGCACCCACACTTGGCACTGTGGCACTAGGAGGAACACACCATGCTCTCTTCACTCTGAAGGAGCTAATATTTGCTCTCTTACTCTCTAGCACACTTTTAAAATACATCCCATGGGTCTATTATATAACTCCCATGCAAACAATAATTAGACATCTAATTACAATAATTAGATCCGCAGCTTCAAGTCTATAATTGGCTCTTAACATGCAAACACTCGATTCGTTAACAAACTGTTCGTGCAACCGACAGTTCCAGAACCACACAGGTGACCGACGTCGGTCCCTGTCTACCTCGAGGTGATCGATGTCGGCCGACTCCTATCGACATCAATTGCATTCCTATTCACCACTGGCCGATGTCAGTCGGCCTAACCGATGCCGATGACTGTGACACTCAGCAACCTCTCAGCAACCTCCTTCCCTGTTTGCATTAGTGAAGCTTTTAGCTCCACAACCTAACATTTTGGGGAGGACTTTAATGCCATTTTTTCAAGTGTAGAGAAGAGAGGAGGTTTAGGGAGAGAGACACAATCTCATAAATAATTTTTTAGATTCATTAATATTTATTGGATTGTTTGACATGGGTCCCCTAAGAAATCATCTTTTTTATTGGACAAATGAGAATATGGGCTTTAGTAACATTACAGAGAATTTAGACCACTTTATGGTTACTCTTAACTATTTGGATGTGGACTAGATGATTGAGAGAAACTTCTTTTCCATCTTTGGCTCAGAACATGCTCCTATTAATATGAAGATCATTGAGGATGGGGTTCCTCCCAAATGTTATTTTAAGTTTGGGATGATTTGGTTTTGGGATCCTCCCTTACATCATCTGGTTAATAAATAGTGGAATGAGGCCTCAGTAGAAGTTGTTACATAGATGTAACATCATGATTAAAAAGATTAATTATATCAAGATGTGTCTTAGGGTCTAGAATAGAGACATATTCAAAAATATATTTAAGGAGATTTAAGAGTGGAGGAATAACTGGTGTCTCTTAACTAGGTGGTCTTTAACATAAGTATAGTCATGGACTTGTGGTGGAGAAAAGGAATTATTAACAAAAGGGGAAGATTTACATATCAAAGAGGATCTCTAATGGAAGAAGAAGTCTAAAGATTAGTGGTTCAAACAAGGGGACAAAAATACAAAGTTTTATTCACAATTCCATGTGGGCAAGGAGGAGCACCAATTGGATCTCCATCAAGGAAATATATGTGAGTGTGATTGAGAAAAAATCTATGGTAAAATTGGAAGAGGTGTGTAGCTTTCAAGACCTACTAATCAGTTGGGAGGCATCAAATCTTGAGGCTTAATTAAGAATCATTGGTTGCATTCTTAGAATTATGATAGATCACCATAACAACATGTTGATGACACCATTTTCTGAGGAGGTGCAAGGGGTGGTTTTTTCAATCATCAAAAATTAATCTCATGATCTAGATGGTTTACCTATAGTATTTTTTCAAAGATTTTGGGATGTTTTGGGTGATGAGGTGGATAGTATGTGGAGGAATCACATAAAAAATAGAGGATTGGAGAAGAAATCAGTTTCATTTTCATCACATTAATTCCAAAAGGTGAGACTCAGTCTACTTTTGAGTAATTTAATTTAATTTCACTTTGCAACATAGTGTATAAGATCATTTCAAAGGCCATCTCCTTTAGACTCAAGCCTATGTTAGGTTATTTGATTTCCACATAGCAAGGGGGATTTGTACCTTAAATAAATACCCATGATGGAATCATAATAACCAATGAAACCCATCCACTCACTTCTGATAGGCCATAAGAAGTGGATGGTTTTGAGATTAGATGTTAGTATAGCATATGATTAGGTGTGTTGGCACCTCTTTGTCAAATTCGAGAAAAGTTTAATCTTCCTAAGGAATGGTGTAACTAGGTATTTAGTTGTATCTCAAGTCTTAGATTCTCCATCTTGTTCAATGGTTAACCATTGGGATTATTTGAACCCTATCACAAACTATGATAAGGAGATCCACTCTCCCCATTCATTTTCATTCTAATGGTAGAGGTGTTGGGAAGGGAAGTCTTAAGTATGGCCATGAAAAGTTTAATTAGAGGGATTAGGGTTATGAAAGGTCTCAAAATCCTCACACATCAGTAATTTATTGATGATGTAGTGTTATTTAGCATAAATGTGAAGAAATAAATGTTTATTTTTATAATACTTTTGGATGATAATGAGAGGGATTTGAGGTAGTTGTTTAAATTGTTTAAATCTAAAATTTACATTATCAACAAACCTTGACATATGCAACTAGCTATTGTGGGATTCTTAGATTTAAAATTTGGTAAATTAATCATTAAATACCTAAGTGTTCCCCTCTTTATGGGAGTTGGTAGAGAATCTCTATGGATAGCCTAATTAGAGCATTTTAGGTAAGGCTTATGGAGTGGAAACACAAATGGATTTCTATAGATGATAAGATTACACTTATCAAGTCTATTTTAAGAACCTTACCTATTTACTCTTTGTCTATTATGTAACCTCTAGTTAAGGTGTTGAAAGAACTCAATAGATTATGAAAAAAAATTTATGGAAAGGAACTCAAAATAAATAGATCCCCTTAATCAAATGGGACATTGTGTGTTTATCATAAATTATAGGGTGTGTTTTCATCAAAGGTTGGTAGTTTAAAATCTAGCCTTAGGTGCTAAATTGGTGTGGGGTATGGTCAATCAGACACAAGCATTATGGAAAAAGTTTTTGTCATACAATTATTTTTGGTACTTATCTCCATCTAATATTTTGGTGATAACAAATCCTCCCAAAGGTTCACACCTATGGAAATTTATTCTTAAATGTTGGTACATTATCAAGGACCATGTATCTTAGGTGGTTATTAATGGATGCTCAACAAAATTTTAGGGGGATTCATGAAATGGGAATATAAATTTATAGGAATATCAAAAGGTGAAGGAAGTGAATCATGTGCTTAAAATGGCCTAGGGTAGTAAAGGGTGTGATTATATGGAACCAAAGTCTTTAGTGGGGGTGTTTTTTTGGAAATGGAAGGATTTGGATGCAATGTCAATTTTAGCTAATAAAAAACTTAAGATTTTAGTAGTTATTACTACGAGGAATACCTTCATTAATAATATGGAGGATTCAATTCAATGGATTGGGGTGAAGATATGTATGTATTTAGTCAACCTATGCTATAAAAAGGTAGAGAAAAATGATCCATCCTTTAGATAGGCTAAGTTTGTTTGTTGGAGTAAGATATGCCTCCCCAAATCTAGTGTTTTTTCCTAGTTAGACATGTAAAGGATGATCCTAACTAAGGATAAATTACCCAATATGGACATTGTCAAGGTGTCTCAATGTGTTATGTGTTTAGTGGCAGAGGAGGATGCCAATCATATTTTATTTAGATCCTTCTTTGTGAAGGCTTATGAGGACTAGATTTGTACCAAACTCAGGTGGTGTTGAGATAGGTTAGAATTTTTGATGTAAGATTTTGATTATATATAAATTGGATCCCTTAATGATAAATTTTCATGTTGTTGAAGGCTTGTCAAGCTATTATAATTTGGACTTTGTGGAAGAATCACAATCAGTAGATCTTTAAAGGGAAGACATGCCTGCTTGAGGATGTGTTTAAAAAAGTTGAAGTGGTGATGTCAAAGGTTGAATCTATACATGCCAAGAGGTGCAGAGGGAATATATCCAAGTGAGACTTGTAGATAATTTCTACTTAGATAATCCTTAAGGATACCCCTATTAATCAGTTGATTGTGTGTCCTAAGGATCTTTGATAAATCGGTAATATGAAGTAGTTGCCTCCACCTCTTGGGATTTTCAAAATGAATTTATTGGAGAGTTGTTAATGATGTCATGGTGATGTCATGTAGGTCTCCTAGTGAGTGGATAAATTTCCTTGATATTATAAGTGATAATGACAAAGTGGGCAATGTGTATTGTCCTAGTATGCTTGAAGGAGGCTTGGTTGATCTTTAGTTTTGACATGGCTAGAGATGTATAGGGATGAATATGGAATATTTATCATGTGAAAGGGGTCCTATAAAAAGTTAATAATGATTTGAGTGATCATTTTCATGAGTGGAATTCATTTGGTAGTCCATTGTTTTCATCTAGACATTTTGGGTCTAGTGGTAAAAATTTTGAGTAGGTAGTTTGTTGATGTCATAGTTGTCATGTGTGGATGAGTCAAGGGGATTTGGTCATATGGTTATGATCACATTAATCCCTAGTTTCTATGCATAGATTATCAAGTCATGTGATGAATTGAATTTAAATAATTATGTGTGATAAGATGGGCTCTTGAGTAGTTTGACAGTGTTTTACCATACTTAGCCAATTTTGCAATGTGGCAAGAAGAGCTGAGTAAGAATATTAATGAAATTATATCTTGTACATGTGGACATTTTAGGATAATATGATCATAAGCATTTATTTATTTTTATGTCTATTTAATTTGTGATAAATTTTAGGTCAAGTTTTGAAGTGAAACAAAAGCTATGCATGTGCAAATTTGGTCTTTCCAGATAGTTCTTGACATAGTTGGCCTTGTGAATAGATAAATCTGAGTGAGTAGTTTCATGTCATTATATCTCACACGTGTGAGGGTTCTAAGAGAATTTTGACACATGGTTGGATTATCCTATGTGAAGAGATCATATGTTCCAAATTTTAAAACTTGCACTTGAGCAAAGTAAAAGACATGGAGGTGCAAAGTTGGCCTTCTAGGCAGATGAGCAAAGGTTTCCATACTTAGTCTATTTTGCTCTATGTTAAAGATCTAGACTAGATGGAGATCTAATGGCTCATGAGCAATCATAAAATGAAGATATATGGTGTGTATTAATTTAAATGGGTCAAATTCTTTATTTTTTAACAAATTTAAATATTGAGTTCCTTACAAAAGGATCAACAGAGCATGTTCATTCCAAGATGTTAGGAAGCAACGAGATGAGGACAAGTGTTCAATATTTAATTCTAAGTAGAGATAAATATTGATCTTATTCAAAAGATAAATGGTGAGTTTTTTCTTTACTAATTAGGATAAATGGTGTGTATCAAATTCAATATTTTGAAGTGATAGTTGTTTAACATTGTTAAAGATCGAGCTACGTATAGAAGATCGACAGTGCGCATTGAGTCAAAGTTGTAAGATTACACGAGATGAGGTCAATTGTTTAAAGTTTAAAATTTGGGAATTAGAGAACTATGTATCAAATATAAAAAAATATCAATGGTGCATTATTGATATAATATGTGAAGACACGAGATGAGGACATGGTGTTCAAGGTTTAACTATGACTGTTTGAATTCAAATATTTGAATTTAACAAAGGAAAAACTAATATTCAGTTTATGTGCCATAACTTTTGATATATGTAAAATTTGACCATGATATAAAAATAAAAGATGAATAGTAATCCATTTCACATCTAATGAAGTTGATTTTAAGATATGAAAGTGTATACAATAAAAGTTATGAATGTTCAAATTTGACTATGTGTTCATGTGTATTTTGTAAATAACTTGAGAAGGTTGTTTGAGTTTGTATTATTGTTATTTCAATATCTCATGATGAATTTTCTATTTTATAATTTTTTATAATCCATGAGGATCATATATATATATATATATATAAGGTTTTACCAATCATATTTAGTATGAACAAAGGTTTAGAAGTTGACTGTGTGTTCATTCATGGTGACTGTGTGCACAAAAATGTTGATTAAGCAAATTATGCTTAAGTAGAAAGGCATTGTGATGATTTGAGGATGTAAAAAGGGTCATTTGGAATGGGCCCGTGAATTTTTAAGTGATCTTATGTTTTTAGTTTTCTTGAAGAAGTGTCAAAGAGGTGAATGGGTCTTCATAAGACCTAAAAGGTGTCTTAGGCCTATTTGAGTGAGAGTTGTGCTTAAGTGTGACTCATGTTAGATGCCTTAAGGGTGAATGCATGTATTTTGGCTAACATGGAAATATTTTTAACTTGATAATTAAATAATTCTATATAAATAGTGAAACAAAATGTGATGGTTTCTAGAATTGAGAGACGTGGAAGACTTATACAAGGTGTGCATATGAGAGTTGTGGAGTGAAGGTGAAGTATGTGTGCCCAGTGGATGGGTTGATAAGAAGAGTAGATTTTTTACTATGTGTATGACCTTTAGGTCATATTTATGATGTTAGAATAGTGATCTTGCAATTTGAGTATATGTGAAGAGGTCTGGGTGTGCATATGAAGATAGTTGGAGTGAATAAAGAGAGAGATTATGGCATGCCTATGTGAGAGGCTTGTATGAAATAGAAAAGAAGTTTGTGAAGGGGTTATAAAATTATAGATCCATCATTAGGTGTTGAAGACATCAGTTCTAAGGTGAATGTGTTCACTTCAAAGGAGGGTCTAAAGGACTTGATCTTCCTTAGGGGTAGTTGCTCCTTGCAAAATAGGTGTTTCACTAAAGGCCTTTGGTCAGGAGGATATGATTAAATTTTGTTGCTCTAAAGGAGTTAACCAATATCTTGTTTGTAATTTATTTTAAGATAAGTTAGCCATGTGTTATAGGATTGAGATTGGGTTTTATTCCTTATGAGGTTTTTCCATAGGAACTATGTGTTATGTGTTTGATCTTGTGTATGCATTGAATGAATGATCTCTCTTGTTATTGTTGTTTGATCAAGTTGATATATGTTGATTACTTAAATATCTTGAAAGGGTTAGAATAAATATTGAAATATCTAGGCTCACTGATTCACCCCCCCTCCCCCGCCTTAATTATTATACCTCTAACAATTGGTATTAGAGCATATCCTTTAGTAAAGGATTAAGAGATTGAAGGTGATCCAAGGTACAATATGGGTAGTCATTAAGGAGGTTTTTCTACTAATCAAGAATTGATGTTTAATGGATCCAATTATACTTTTTTGAGTGCAAGGATAAATACATACATTATGTCCTTATGTTTTTATGTATGGCAATCTATTGTGGATGGTTATATTTCTCCTACTACTCTTCCATCTAGTGTTGCATACAAGAAGTTGTTTGAAAACAATTCCAAGGCAATGAATGCTATCACTTGTGGTATTTTAGAGATTGAATACACTAAGGTAATCCATTTTAAATTTTGTAAAGAGATATGGGAAAAATGCATATCATTTATGAAGGAGATTCAAATATCAAGCTTTTTAAGTTGTTGACTCATAGAAGGCAATTTGAAAGTCTCGAGATGAATAGAGAATATTATATGGCATCCTTTCTATAGAGAGTTAATGAGATTGTGAAAATTATTAGTCGTCTTAGAGATAACCTTCAAGAGTCTATTGTAGTTAAAAGGGTATTAAGGTCTTTATCCCTAATATTTAATTCAAAATTATTTTCTATAGAATAAATTCATGATCTTACTCAATTAAAGATGGATCAATTGCATGGCACCATTACTGCCTATGAGATGAGGAAGAATGATGATATACCACCAAAGATGGAAGCAAAATTCAAGACAAAGATGAAGCCAAATAATAAGTTCCAAGGTAAGAAACCCAAAGAGGATGACATTTATGATATAGATGAGGATGAACTAATTATTTTGATTTCAATGAAATTAATAACAGGTTCAGTCAAGTATAAAGGTAAACTACCCCTCAAATGCTTTAATTATGGTGAGATAGGACATTTTTCTAATTATTACCCTCATAAGTATAATAAGGATGATGATGAATAGCAAGATCAAGGTCATGATAATGTCAAGAGATCATTCAAATCTAATAAAATTAAAAAAGGGTTCAGAAGGATTGACAAAAATAAGAAGTACTTCAAGGACAAGAAGAGTATCTATACCAAAGAAGATTACAACTCATTAGATGAGAGTGAAGTTAGTGATTCTAAGTATGATCATAAATATGATGGTATTTGTTGGTTGAATATTTTGTCGATCAGCATACTGATAAACAAAATAGGTCTGATAAGCCAAAGTAGGAAGATTAGTCATCCAAATGTGTAGTTTTACCACATCAGAAAGACACTGATCTCTCCTCTCATCAAGGGGAGGTTCCCTGTAGGTATGCTATATATATATATATATATATATATATATATATATATATAAACAAAAAATAATACTCATGGGTGGGAAAAACCATCCATCTCTCTTCTTTTAGAGATGATGTACGTGGATCAAAGGAAAAACTTAGGGGAAATGATAGACAATACTCCTCTTCTTTCAAAAGTACTATTCAACAAACCACAAGAATACTCCTGGCAGTAACAACAAAAATGTAGAAAAGAATGTAATAATCGGCAAATCAAGATGTAGCTCAAAATCTTCACCTGGATTTCTCAAGAGTAAGATATGAAGGAAAATGAGGGCACAAATTCATCTCAAGGTCTTTTACACAGAAATGAAAAGAAAACAAACTAAAGGCAATTATGGGGGCACAAATTCTCTCCACAGTCGACTCTTTAGGACACCTTTTTGATTGCTGTCACTAATTCTGCTTGTTGAATTAAAGGAATAGAAGATATATTGAAGAAAAAGACATAAGAATGATTTACTCAATAACAAAGATATTACAACACAAAGTCTAAAAAACCACTTGATTTCTTATTCTAGTAACAAAATATGGTCAGCAATCTGAGCTCAAAGTCTCAGCAATGCCTTACAATTTGGGCAGAGTTTCATTCTAATTGTCCAAAATGAGATCCTTATTACAATAGAAGAAAGTCCCTTATATAGCCTCCTTAGGAAGGACTTGGGAACAATCAATACATCATTTTGCATTGGAATCTGTTAAGAAGACTCGCTGGAACTTAGGGGCACTTTACCCATTTGATTTTATCAATGCAAGGAAATAAGTCACACTTGTTGAAAGTTTACAACTTTCGATGTCCACCTGGTGATCTGATCTGATCTTCATCATTCCTCCTTGTCCAGTTAATTGAATCGGGCCTTGGATTTAATTTACTATTCTATTCCTTCTCCGCTTTCTACTGGTCTTGGCTTTGAGATCTGTGAATGTATTCTGGTCTGTATGTTTAAAGGATCAATGACTAATTCACTATGTTGAATTTGACATTTCCAGGCACATCATTCCTTTGTCTTCTTTCAAATTTTCTATTTGGCACTTTTTTGGATTGTACTTGCCCTTTCGGGCCTTAAGAAATGACCTATTTTGAGTCAAGAAGAGCCTCCCACAAGGGTATCTACCCTTTGGGCAGTCTTTGAATGGCCTTTCGGCTTCTTTGAACATTGGCAATGAACCATTCCGTTGAACCAAGACATTGAACCAATCGGTTGAACCAAAAATGGTTCAAGCCAATGGTTCAATTTGAATGAACCAAGTTGATGAACTAAGCATTGAACCAAACATTGAACTTGCCTTTGAACCATGTCTTTGAACTAACCATCGAACCAAGGCTTTGAACCTTTTCATTGAACCAAATTTTGGTTCAACGGTTCAAACAAAGATTTGAACCGATTGACAAACCGTTTGATTGAACCAAAGAATTAATCAAAGTGCTGAAGCTGAGTGGATGAGCCAAATGTTAAACCTGTTGTTGATGCTTGCTGATGGAAATTTTTGTTTGAACCAAGGCGATGAACCAATTCTAAAAAATGACCAATTGTTAGAAACTGATTCTGTTGATTGAACACACCTACGGAATTCGTGAAGCCCATTGAACTTGTAGAAATGAGCCTATTTACAGTCTGTAGATTTCTAAAAAGCTTGAAAAATGAGGAATTTGAATTCTCAAGACAAAATTTGGAAAGGGAAGAGATAATTTTGGTCTATAGGACCAAAATAATTCAAATGTTGTCCCAAAAATAGCTGATATTTTTGGGGGACAACAATATTGTTGAAGATAGATCCCTTTTCATGGCTGAGAAAGGTAGTTACATTAAAATGTGTCTACTTGGAGTGATTTAGATGATGATGATGATGAAGATGAGGTGGTTTGTGAGATTGAATTGATGAATGCTCTTAAAGAACTAAATATTGAGAAGAAGATCAATAAGATGATATCTAAAATCAAAGACTATGAGGAAAAATTTAATGTGTATGAGACAAGAATAAATGAAGATGCCAAGGAGCATGAATATATGGTCAAGAATCTTAGTTTTCAATTGGAAGTCATGTCTACAAGCTTGAAAGCTAAAGAAGATGAATGTTCAAGGTATGTAATTGAAAATGAGCCATTGAGATCTAAGTTAGAGAAGACATCTATTAAGGTGAAGTCATTTATGAGATTTGAAAAGAGCTCAAGTGATACTAGAAATTATTCCAAATGATCAAAAGAATGCAAGTGATATAACTGGTCTTGGATACAAAGAAGAACCAGAGAATGTAAATCAAGACAATATGAATACTAATGTGAACAAGGAAAATCATACTTTGAAGACAAATCATTAGACAAAGAATGAAGGTTCTAGTACAATGAATATAAATTAGATTAGACAACCAAATACCATGAGGTATGCAAATTTTAATGTTTACTATTATACTTATAATTAGTTTGGGTATAGAGATAGAGAATGTATAAGACCTATTAGAAATGAGTTTGTATGGAACTATGAATGGATTCATCAGTCAAGTGGTGTGAGTAAGGTTGAGTGTTTCAACTATCATAATGTGGGACACTTTACAAAACATTACTCAAATAAGGAAAGGTAAGGTAAGTATTCTTCAAAAATAGTAGTTTATTTTAGTTTTCATGACATTAGAAACATTAATAGTTTTTGTGAAAACAAGGTAAGAAAAGCTAAGTTTCCAGCAAGGAGTATTGTTTGTTACAATTGTGAGAAGATTGGTCACATTAATATATTATACAAGTGAAGGCTATTAAGTTAGAATATGTTTAATTAGGCTCCTAAAGTGAAAGGAAAAAATCAAGTTATCTCATAGAAACCAAAGGTGAGTCATGTTGAGTCTATAGGTCCAAGTAATCTATTTTCTATGGTGGAGAATGTTCAAAAGTTAAAGAGTCCCAAGAGGTCTCATTGTCTACTCATGTTGAGAATGAAGAGACCAAGCTCAAGGAGAAGACCAAGGTATTGGTTGAGGCTAGTTTTGAGATGTGTAAGGATCCAAGTAAACATCTTGCTATTGCTAAGCATGTATCATACAAAGAACATCAATTACCAATGCCTAGTTATGAGGTTCCAAGATGCAAGGTTGATTCTTCAAATAAAAATATTTGTCAAGATTCCATAGTTTCTCCATGTTTTATCAATTATATCTTAGAAAAGAGGGAGAGTGATATAGAAAATACTAATAAGAAGAACAAGATCAAGAAGTATTATAGTTATAAGAGGATTTTAGTGGTTACTAAGGATATGTGGGCCACTCATGGCTTCACTTTGTTTTAAAAAATTATCGTGCAAAGGATGTCTCTGTCTATGCTTCTTAAGAGAATCATTTTAGTGGAGAAGCAAGTGTTGTTGTGGTGTTCTTCAAATGGTCTTAGAAGGCTAGAGATAAGTGTGTTTAGTTGGAATAGGTATGTTGAATTTGAATTAGAGATTTTTGTTTGCTCTTGGGTTTCCTAGTTTGTGCTTAAGAGTATACAAGTCCTAAAATGGGTTATATGATGTATGGGTATCCAAAGATGTGGAATCTCAATTATTGGTCCAAAAGTGTGTAATGGTTGTCTCTAGGTGTACAAGAAGTTTTAGAGGTGGATGTTGACTAGAAGGAGGTTTGTTGACTCTATTTATTTTAAGATTCTAGGGTTTTGGGCTTTGATAAAAAAATGGTTTAACTTATGAATTGAGGATTGAAGCTTATTAATAGGTTGAATGGGATAAATGGGTTTTCAAATCAAGCTTCATAGAGAATTGAAGGTTTGTGGTTTTCAGATTATTCATATTTTTGTGAAGATGGAGGCCTAATTGGCTAGTAGGTTTGTGAAATAAGTATGTTGTAGAGGATGAGATAGGTAATACAAATTGGTGTGCTTGAGGGTGCATATAATAATGATCCATATATGAAGTTTCAAGTCTTAATGGTATGTCTATTGAAATTTGTCAACTCTAAAAGTTCCAAGTAGGAATACAAAGAAACTAGATAGGCCTAATATGAAGAAGAGTGATTTTTTTTCTTAGTTTATCTAGAATATCAAGGTATTTATGTTTCAAGGAGATTTATCTAGTTGTTTTAGAGCATGAATTTCTATTGGTGGTCCTCGAGGTAGTTTGAAAAAGAAGGCTAGAAAGCCTGTGTGATGGTTCTTCATGGTGTGTGGAGATATAAAGATGATCAAAAGGTGAAATGGCTTAAAAATTTTAGTGGGAGTCCCTCTTAGATGTCTCTTGGTAATTTCCATCATATTTCAATACTTTTATGTGTTCTTTCTTCTTGGTTGCAGTGCTTGGTTGAAGAAAGTGTTGGCATGGAGCAAGAGGAAGTTGTCAAGATAAGAAGAGGTAGGCTCAAGGTGAGGGGGAGTTTGTATCATATTTATAAGTTTTTCCTCTCTTATTGGTAGTATTTTTAGGTCCTCAAGATTAGTTGGTGCCCAATTTTTCATTGTGTTAAAGGGGGATAAATTTCCTATTATGGAGTGCTTAAAGAGAGAAGGAAGGTGAACTATATATTGCTATATGATGGGTGTTGACATATATGACAAAGGGAGAGATTATTAGAGAGTTTTAAATGATGTCATGTAGGTGTCCTAGTGAGTGAATAAAGTGACTTGATATTCTAAGTGACAATGATAAAGTTTGTAATGTGTATCCTAGTATGTTTGAAGGAGGCTTGGTTGATCTTTAGTTTTGACATGGCAAAATATGCTTGGGGATGAGTATGGAGTATTGAGCATGTACAAGGGGTAATTTAAAAATTCAATAATTCTTTGATTTCTCATGTTCATAACTATAACTCATCTGGTAGTCCATTGTTTTCATCTAGACATTTTGGGTCTAGTGGTAGAAAATTTGAGTAGGTAGTTTACTAACGTCATAATTGCCATGTGTGGATGATTTAAGGGGAGATGGTTATATGTTTATGATCACATTAGTTCGTAGTTTATATGAACAAATTTTCAAGTCATTTAATGAAGAGTGGTCAAATAATTTTGTGTGCAAAGTTGGGATCCTAGGCAATTTGATGGTGTTTTCCCATACTTAGCCAATTTTGTAGTGTGGAAAGAAGAGATGAGTAAGCATATTGATGAAGTTATATCTCACAGTGTGGAAATTTTAAGAAAATATGATCATGGGTGTTTGTTTAATTTTGCACCTAGTTTATTTTTTATAACTTTCAGGTCAAGCACTAAAGTGTGATAAAATCTATGCATGTGCAAAGTTGGTCTTTCTAGACAGTTCTTGACATAGTTGGTTCTGTGAATAGATAAATCTGAGTGAGCACTATTATATCATTATATATCACATGTGTGAGGGTTTGAGGATAATATTGAAACTTTTTTGGATTATCCTATGTGAGGAGATCATATGGTAAAAATTTGAGAACATGTGTTTGAGCGAAGAAAAAGATATGGAGGTGCAAAGTTGGCCTTCTAGATAGATGAGCAAAGGTCCCCATACTTAATCTATTTTGCATGATGTTAAATATCTAGATCAAATGGAGATATAATGGCTAAAAATAAATAATAAAGTGAATATGTATAGTGTGTATTTATTCAAATGGGTTAAATGTTTGTTGGTTAAAAAATTTAAAGATCGAGTTCCTTATAAAATGATCAATAGAGCATGTTTATTCCAAGATTTTAGGAAGCATCAAGATGAGGACAAGTCTTCAATGTTTAATGCTGAGCAGAGATAAAGATTGAGATTATTCCAAGGATAAATGGTGATTGGGTGTTTTTAATAATTATTAATGTTGTGCATTAAATTCAAGAGTTCAAAGTGATAGTTGCTTAGCATTGTTAAAGACCGAGCTACATGCAGAAGATTAACGGTGTGCATTGAGTCAAAATTGTAAGATTGCACAAGATGAGGTCAATTGTTAGAAGTTTAACATTTTGTCATTATCAAACTATGTGTTAAATATCAAATAAGATCAAAAGTTTGTGATCTGTCTAAGTTATGAGGACATGGTGTTCGAGGTTTATCTGTGACTGTTTGAAATTAATAAAAGAAAAACTAGTTCTCAGTTCATGTACCATAACTTTTGATCTATGTATAATTTGACCATGATGTAAAAATAAATAAGAATAGGAATCCATGGCACATATAATGAACCTGATTTAAAGATTTCAAAATTTGTACAATAAAAATTATGAAGGTTCAAAGTTGGCTATGTGTTCATGTGTATTCTATAAGTAACCCAATAAGGCTGTTTGAGATTGTATTATTGTTGTTTCAATGTCTCATGATGAATTTGATCTTTGATAATCTTTTATAATTCATGAGGATCATATATGTATATTTTTAAGGTCTGACCAATCATATATAGTATGAACAAAGGTTGAGAAGTTGACTGTGTGTTTGTTCATGGTGACTGTGTGCACATAATGATGATTGAGCAAATTATGCTTAAGAAAAAAGGTACTGTGATCATTTGAGGATGTCAAAGGGATCATGTATAATGGGCCAATTCATATTTAAGTGGTCCTATGTTCTTAGTCTAATTGGATAAGTGTTAAAGAGGTGAATGGGTCTTCTTAGGACCTAAAAGGTGAATTAGGCCTATTTGAGTGAGAGTTGTGCTTAAGTGTGACCCATGTTAGATATATTAAGAGTGAAGGCATGTAATGTGTCCAACATGGAAATATTTTAAACTTGATAATTCCATAATCATTTATAAATATTGAAATAAAATGTGATGGTTTATATACTTGAGAGACTTGAAATATTTAGATAAGGTGTGCATGTGAGAGTTGTGGAATGAAGGAGAAGTATATGTACCTAGTGGATGGGTTGATAAGAAGATCATATTTTTTATTGTGTGTATGACCTATATATCATATTTTTTATGTTTAAATAGTGATCTTGAGTTTTTAGTATATGAAAAGAGGTCTAAGTGTGCATATGAAGGCAATTTGAGTGAAGGAGAGAGATTGTGGCATGCCTATGTGAGAGGCATGTATGAGATAGAAAGGAAGTTTGTGAAGGGGTTATAAAATTAGAGATCCATTTTTAGGTGTTATATACATCAATTATAAGGTGGAGTGTTAACTTCAAAGGAGGGTCTAAATGATTTAATCTTCCTTAGGGGTAGTTATTCCTTGTTGAGTAAGTGTTTCACTAAAGGTCTTTGGTCAAGAGGATATGATCAAAGTTTGCTGGTCTAAATAAGTTGACCATTATCTTGTTTGTAATTTACTATAGGAAAATTAGTCCATGTGTTTTAGGATTTAGAGTGGTTTTTATTGCCCATGAGGGTTTCCCACAAGAACTATGTGTTATGTGTTTGATCTTGTGTATGGATTGAATGAATGAACTCTCTTGTTAATATTGCTTGATCAAGTTGATATATGTTGATTGTTTAAATAGTTTGAAAGGTTTGGAATAGAGATTGAAATTTTTGGGTTCATTTATTCACCCCCCTCTTAGTTATTGTACATCTAACAAAATTTTGATGGTGTAGCTAGGGGAAACCCAGGGTTATTAGGGGTAGGCTATGTGATTTGAGATTGTGTTAGTTTTTGATCAAATGAGCATCATTAAAGATCATGGATGGAACCAAAAATGAGATGCAGTTTTGAGCTATGGTTCTTAGTTTAAATATGTTAGTTTGGTGTGGATTTAAGTGGGTTATGCTTTAAATAGAATCAATGTGCATAATTTAACTTCTTTGTAATAGGAGGGTAAGGTTGTGGAAAGTGGATAACATCTTAAGCTACACTTGGGAGGTGTTGGAATATTTTAACATTTGGAAAGCTAAGTATTGATTTTGTGGAGTGAGTTTAGTTTCATATTTCCTAGACAATAGAGGCATTTCATATTGAATAAGTAGTCATGAATAATGATTGGAATGCTTAGCTGAAAGTGAGAATGAGTAATGTTTCATTTTAGTTAATTAGGGAGATGGGGGTATTTTTTATGATTTGAGTACAGGGGGAAGTTATCATTTTGGGATGGATTTAATCCCCATGTATGGAATGTTTTACTCTTGTTCTTTAATATATTCTCAATAAAAAGGCATGTTTCTTTTATATTGTGAGAGCCAAGTGAGTTTACACTTGTGTTGTTGAGTGGCTTCATTTTATGGTTGTAACAAAGTTTATATTCATGGATATAATTTTTTAAATCACTTTGACCAAACTAATGTTGTGCATAAAAAATTCCAAGCGAGAGATGGCGTTCATTTATAGGATGATAAATAAGAGGTTAAAGGATGGATTCATCCTAAAATATAGGAGTGTATTACAAATGGTGAAGGAGATAATTGGGATTGTTTTAATTGAGATGTCCCACCAAATTAAGGTAAATTCTTTGATCTCTTCCATGTTTTTGGGTAACTTGTTGTCAATCCTAAAATATGGGGGCTCCATAATGGAAATTTCAAAGAAGATTATATATCCATGTTGCAAGTTGGGGCTAAAGACTATTGCAAGTTAATTTGCATTGGTGAAACATCACACTTTGGTTTTTTCTCAAATGAAAAGTCTCAATTTAGTCCCTCACGAAGATTTTAAAGACTTATAGGATTGATTTTTTATATTGATGGAGCATGTGGAATTTACATAGGTGATCCTTAATAATTTAGGGCCTTCAGGTAGAATGCTACTAATCTTAGACCTAGTTGTGTTGAAGGCCCCTTTAGCTTTGGTGTGGTATCACTGAGCTCTTAAAATTCATTTCACCTAGCACCAATGGTGAATATGATGCTTCATCTATATGAGAGTAATAGTTATTAGTCTCCCCTTGTGAATAAATGGATTCAAGGGGTCCCAACACATGATTATAGGTAGATTCATGCCATATGTATGCTTACTTTGAAAGTGTTGTTAGTTCTCATAGACTGGGTGGGTCATTTGTGAAATGAGAAGGTAAACCCTATTTGAGGAGGTGGAAGATAGTGGTTGGGAAGGATGCAATGGTGGAGACTGAGGATATTGATAATTATGGTAGATTAGGTGGGGCTTCATGAAGGTAGGAAGGGGTTGTTCCCTTAGGGGATCTGGGTGTTTTTTTCTTTCTAAGGGATGATGATGATGGTGAGACAGGTGGTCATAAACATTTATGTGGTGGTGATTTTGGTTGGAGTGGTGGCTATAGGGTTGGTAGACTAGATCTTGTTCTTAGGGTTTAACGCGTTATCTTAGGTAGTCATTCTATTTTGGATTTATATGTGGTACTATCTCCCAGGTCATTTAGCATTCTCCCCATGGGGGTGTGTCCCTTTTTTTTATCTATGGACCTCTAGTGGTTGGTGTGTGTGTGCGCTGAGAGGCATAACCTATAGTGGTACTAGAGTAGGGAAGGATGATTGGGTGTAGGGTAATGGAGGACAAAAGGGGGGCTTAAAATGCCACTTTTTTCTTTTGAAAATAATAATATTTGAAATTAGAGGGACTTTTAAAGACACTTGGACAAATAATTTAATAATAATATAACAACATGAATTGTATAATTTTGAATTTAGTTTATAAATATAATTTTTATAATATGCAGATGAGAAAAGTATGAAAAATTGATGCATTTCTGATAATGACATAGTATTTTTTATGAAAAATAATTAGATTGCATGTATATGGACACACTTATATGGGGTAAACGAATGAATTTTTGTATGAAATCACATATATAGATAAAGTAAATGTTGAAAATTGTTGAGAATATTTTTTAATGAAATATTCAATGTGTGTGTGTGTGTGTGTGTGTGTGTGTGTGTGTGTGTGTTTTAAATAATTTAAAAAGTCAAGAAAACTAGAAAATTGAAACTGTAAGTGTACAAACACAACCTTTTGACCTTAACTTAATAAAAAAAAATCCAAAGCATATCCAAGGTTGTGTTTATTGTTAAGATATAAGTTTTATAAAAAATTTATCAATGATCAAATATTTATTAAACTATTTGTAATGATATATGCATATGAACCATAATGAGGTAAAGTAGAAATTAAGAAATAATTATTTACTAGTTTAAAAAAATACATATTCAAAAAAATACATACCCCCACCCATAAACTTATATAATTTTTAAAAAATAAATAATTTACCTACTCAAATGTGTCACCAAGATGGAAAGATAGATAAATTTTAAAAAAGTCATGTTAGTTGATCTATGATAGGTTTTTAGACAAGGCTCAAATTCTCCAAGCCAAAAACAACTCATTTTTTAAGTGAAACTCATGAGATTGAAAATTATATTTTTAAAAATGGTGTACACCCTTTGTACAGGGTTCACACCCTTATGTAATGGAATAAAACCATTGATTTATACAATTTAAAATGGTGTGTGTAATATTAAAAATTCTATACAAAGTCTCATGTCTATGACTTCTACTCTAGCATTTCATATTTTACAAGCTTTGAAATTATTTTTACAATTGAAAGTCTAAATTTTTTGTCTCAATTAATATAAACTCATCAATTTTATTTGATTTTTTATCCTACTTGAATTTAAAACATAAATATATATTGTGGGGTTGGGTAGTCACCACAAAATACTGATTAAGGAGCTAACAAATGAAGAAATTAAAGTCAAGTGAAGAAAAAGAAAAATTCAAGTAGATAAGAGAGCATCCATAAGAGCTTCTAGACAAAGTGAAGGTAATTTTTACACACCAAGTAATATTTCAAATGAAAATAACATGCCTAATTATATATAATTTAATTTAGACACATCTTCAAATGATATAAGAGTTAATCAATCCTTGTTGAATGATGAAACTCAATATGTAGAACATGTACCTTATGAATTTCTATTGAGTGATGAAACACATGGGGAAACACAATATAATGAAACATCTATCCATAATGAAAATTTTAGAATGATGATAATGAACATTATGTAATGACCTTAATTAATCTCTCTCCTAATGAAGATGAATTTACTTCACCTATAGACTTTAATGTTAACAAAGGCTTGAATATCCCTTCTATGATTGAAGTGTTAATGTTGTGGCATGAGATTTCACCCTTTTGGAAGATTTATTTAGTCTCCTCCACTCCTAGTCACAATATGGGAATAACCCTAGGTTGTGGGTATCTTATAATAGGGTTGAACCTCTGGAGAAGGCCAACTTCTTCTTGATGAATCTAAACTAATGATTCTACTTGGAAAAGGGTTAGAAAGGGGTAAATAGGGATCCTAAGAAATATAAAAAGTGATGAACCAAAATAAAATGAGGTTCTCATATGCTTGAACCTAGACTAGATCAGTATAATACAATACTAGCTCACACAATCTCATAATCTGGTTAACCGCATAGTATTCCATAAACTAGGTTCAGGAAGAAATGAATGAAAACAAAGAGGATTTATACGACTCACACTGAGATTGCATCAATGGTATAAAGAACACTAATTCATACCTAAAACTAACTTGAGAACACCTTAAAAGAGGTAAGCAATAAGGACAATAGATATGGAAGAATCTCCTTCACAAGGCCATCATACACAAGCTTATTAAACACTAATCCAAGGAAAGAGATAGGCAAATAAAGTCATTTATTGAATAAAAGTGTAGTTATTAAATTTTTTTATAGGGTCTAGCCTTATCAAATAAGAGTCTCTTAATCCTCAACATTGAAAGAGAAGATCTTATCAAAAGTGAGAGAGAGTCTTTCCTTCTAAAAATTGAGAGAGTTCCTATGTGGAAGAAAATAAAGATATAGAGAAAGGGTGAGAGAGAGGAAATATGCCATCCTAGATCATTAAATGAGCTACCACATTTTATGAATTCCCCACCATCTTTAGATTGAATCATCACCATTTCTCTATTGATGAGTTATCTTTCATTTGTCCCAATAGCCTCTGAATCTTCTCATTGGTCGAGAAACATGCTATAGGACAAGAGATTATTGAAGATAATGAGTCATGATCTTGCTATGGAGGAAAACTCTAGAGTTCCTAAAATTTAATCAATGATCCAACTACTTTATCCAACTACTATATCTCCACCTTGGGACTTGATGTCATCTTTTACTTGACTTGCTTGTGAAGACAAAATATTCATATCTATAGATCTAATAGAGCCATGACTATGTCTACTTTGGGCAGCCATAGGTACCTATTTTTTGAAGCTATAAATGTGTCAAAGGATGAAAAATTTATTCATTAATCACATACCTACACCCCTAATTAAATATCTAAGCATAGGTATTACTATATATTGAAAACCAATCTAATTTATTGGTTTTCATATAGTCATTATATAAATGAAGATCTATAGATTGTATAGCCTCATTTGTGGAATATATTAGGTTAAAAAAACCTCATCATGCCTCTCAAATTTAAAGGAAATAAAAATTCACTATTAACAACCTTGAATATATGGTTGCATCTACTTGTGACATTCGATTAAGCTCTAATAGTGACATAGCTCTTTGAAGCATTTTCTCTTGGTTTGACCTGAACCGTATTCAACTTCTACTTGAAATATCATGTCTTAAAATTTTAGTATCGTCCATTGATCTTGATTTGGGATCTTAAAATTATGCCAATTTTTATCTCTTCATTCATTCCATGGGTCCTGTAGTCAGTCTTGGATGGTTCCTACACTTTTGCCACATGGTGGCCTCGCATTCATCCTAAAAAATATTAACTATTTGACCTTACATGAACCATCAATCTAATTTTACATGGCGTGCATGTACTCCATTGATTTATCTAGCTTTTTTTTATAGTCTTGACACTTGGTAGCTTCTCATTTGCTTTGGGATTTGCTGACTTGTTCACCTTTTGCTCATCATGATCTACTTTGGTACAATGGATCACACATCATCGATCATCTTGGACCCACTATCTTCATCAATCATTGTGCACCATTAGATCTCTATTTAGGTACCCTAGATCTTGACACTTATCAACCCCACACTTATCCTTAAGAACATTTGAATTCAAATGGATATTTACCATAACTTAAACTTAATGTTTGCGTGTATGTCCCATTATGCTTGTTAAACTTTAAACACTTATATCTTTAGATAAATAAATCATCAAGACAAAAAATTTATACAGGATGTTAAAGGCATGAAAAACATTATTTCCATGTAATATTTTGAATTTAGTCAACTTTGTAGGTGCATTTATTAAATGTGTAATCAGATTGATCGGTTTGCTTCTACATGATGTGTTGTGATGGTATGGTTCTTCTAGGCTGATATTTGAACTATTGTTTGGATTTCCAAGGCTCAGATGAACTTTTGAAGCTTGTGTAAACCTACTATGATCACCTTGGAAGCCTACTTTCTCAAAATTTGATAAACCACACTTTAAGTTTACTTAAAGTGTATCAAAAGCTTTGTGAGCTAAACATGATATTTGGACCACTCATTCCATCAATAACTCTATTTATGCTACGCCCCTAACTTATTACATGTATGAGGATAATATTAGCTGACTTATGGCTTAATTATCCCTCTTTGAAATTATATTACATTTATATATTATTTATTTTGATTATTAGGTCGGCCTATGGAGTAACCATGGCCTAGATAGACTATATATAGGAGGTAGTGGGTAATCATTTATCATCATATTGTGAATTCTGCTATTATTGAAGCTTGTGGAGGTTGCCCCCTCGAAGTGGCTTATCTATTATCATATATTTGGATATATTTTAGTAATATTTGGATATAATTCTGCTGTTATACTTAATTCTTGAAGTAATTTCATTACAAGTGGTATCAGAGCTACGATTTCGGCAATCTTGTGGGTGAAACACTAAATTTTTAAATTTTGTGATATATACAAAATAGTTGCGAATTTATATGCAAAATTTTTACTGGAGGTTGTAAATAATCAAATAAATCTTCCATTAAAATTTCAGCTCATTTGGATTTGTTTTACAAAAGTTATCACTATTTTAGGATTTTTCATAAAATTGCTCTATAGTGCGCAATTCAAATAATTTTTATGAGTTATTTAAATTTTTGGAAATCTTAGAAAAATTTGGATATAGTTTGTTCTTTGTATATTTTGATTTTAGGCTGACATAATTCTAAAATCACTTGGTCAAGGTTGGGTCAAAAGTGCCAATAAGGGTCAACATCGTAAAACCCTTTTATGGCAAGTCCACAAACTCGGGGCCAAGGAAAGGGTGCTGAAACTCCAAGTAAAACTTCTAACAAGGACAAGATGGAATCAGAAGGGGGATGTACTAGACCCTTTGTACCAAGGTTTTTTGACATAGATCACAAAGTGAGCCAGCTTGACTATAGTGTGCAAGGCATTCAGAGTGAGGTGCAAGACATACAATCTAATATGCAATCCATACAAGATAGTTTGGGAGATATCATGATGGATTTGAACATTAATCAGTCAAATCATCAAGCTAAATTTATTTCAAAAACCCACCAGGGTGGTTCTCCTAACCAGTCTACTTCAAATCTAACTCCATGGCCACAGAGGAACCTATTACCAAAGGTGGATATGTGCAAATTTGATGGAAAAGATCCATTCAATTGGCTCAACCAAATGGAAAGTTTGTTTGACCTACATCAGATTCCAAGTGGATAGAAGGTTACCATGGCATCCTTGTATCTTGAACCTGATCAATTCATTTGGTATAGATGGTTGTGTGCTCAAAAGAAAAAGATGACTCTCAATGTCACCTAGTCAATTTTTACAGAGGAGCTACAATTACACTATGGCAATAGTGTGATAGATAATTACTTTAGCCAACCGGAAAAATTGTGACAAACTAGCTCTGTCAAGGATTATATTCATCATTTTCAGAACCTATCCTTACGTGTGGAGATAATTTCTGAAGCAAACTTGAATGACCTATTTCTGGGAGGACTCAAGGACCACATTTAACATGAGGTACGCATGTTTAATGCACTTAATATTTCTGATTCTATTATCCTAGCACGTAGAGCTGATAAAAAATTCATAGCCAACAAGAATTATCCATTCACTCACTTCAAAGATTGTAACATATCATCACCAACATTTCCTCCACCTACTAGATTGACCCCTCAGCAAATTGAAGAGAAGCGTGCAAAAAGATTATGTTTTGGTTGTGATAGTAAGTGGAGTAAAGGACATAGACGTGCTAAGAAGAAGTTATTCTACATTGAGGGACCAAATGAAGATGAAGAAGTAGATGATGCCTCCAATGATGATGAGGAAGATATAGAGGAGGTACCTGAAGATTTCCAACCTACAATCTCTTGTCATGCACTTGCAGGTATTAGCACTCCACAAACTCTTAAGGTAGTGGGGTTCCTCAAGAAATAGAAGGTGACAGTGTTGATTGATTCAGGGAGCACACATAACTTTATAAATCATAAGTTGGCCACTCAATTGAACTATTTCATCTACCCAACACCAGAATTTCAGGTCATGATTGCAGATGGTGGCACAATTAATTGTTCAGGCAAATGCCATAGTATTAAGCTTACTATGGGTGGGTAAAATCTTGACTCTCCTATGCTTGATATTCCCATGGGTAACATAGACATTATTTTGGGAGTCCAATGGCTCACAACCTTAGGTACCATTGAGATGAACTTCTAATAACTATTCATGTGCTTTCATTCTAAAGGTAAGAAAATTGAACTACATGGATTACATGCAAAATATCCATAATTTATTAGTTCACATCAGATGACAAAGATGCTAAAAAAGGGGGCAGAGGGAATTATTGCACGATTATGCTCCATAGATGTTCAACCCACATAGGTGTCTACACATCCTGATCTACAAATAATTATTGAAAACCACTCATCTATTTTTGGGGCCATGCCAAAAGGACTACCACCAAAAAGAGAACATGATCATGCCATTCAACTAATTCCAGGTAGTCAACCACCAAATATCAGACCATATAGATAGCCATATGCACAAAAGAGTGAAATTTAAAAGATGGTCCATGAGATGCTAGAGGCAGGGATCATCAAGCATAGCCAAAGTGCATATTCATCACTAGTGGTCATGGTGTGGAAGAAGGATGACACATGGAGGATGTGCCTAGATTATAGGGAACTCAAAAAGTACACCATCAAAGATAAGTTTCCTATTCCAGTAATTGATGATTTACTTGATGAGTTGCATGGTGCTCATTATTTCACAAAATTGGATCTTCGCTCGGGGTACCATCAAATTAGAATCAAGGATGAAGCATAAAATTTCTTTTAGAACACATGAGGGCCATTATGAGTTTTTGGTAATGCCCTTTGGTCTTACAAATGCACCATCTAATTTTTAGAGCTTGATGAACACTATTTTTAGGCCTTTTTTAAGGAAGTTTGTGCTAGTTTTCTTTGATGACATATTGATTTATAGTCAGACATGGGAAGCACATCTGCAACATGTGAAACAGGTGTTGATAGTTTTGGAGAAGCACCAAATTTATGCGAAGCCATCTAAATGTGCTTTTGGAGTATAGGAAGTAGAGTACCTTGGTCACATTATTTCCCATGAGGGGGTCAAAGTTGATCCCCAAAAGATCAAAGCGATAATGGAATGGCCCATGCAAAAAAACTCTCAAAAACCTTCGAGGGTTCCTTGGACTAACATGTTACTATAGAAGATTTGTGAAAGGTTATGGCAGCATAACAGATCCACTCACTGAATTTCTAAAGAAGGATGCTTTCCATTGGAATGATGATGCCACCAAAGAATTTGAGGAACTAAAATTAATTATGTGCACCACTCCAGTTTTGGCTACTCCAGACTTCTCACAAACATTCACTATTGAATGTGATGCTTCTGGGTCTGGATTGGGGGTAGTACTAATGCAAGAAGGAAGACCCATTACATTTGAAAGTCATCAATTCAAAGGTAAGAATCTACAAAAACCTATCTATGAGAGAGAAATGATGGCTATTCTTCATGCAGTTAAACAATGGAGGCCTTATTTGATGGGTAGAAACTTTAAGGTGAAAACGGATCATGATAGTCTCAAATACTTTTTGGAGCAAAGATTATCATCTGAGGAACAACAAAAAATGGGTAACTAAAATGTTGGGTTATGATTTTGAAATCATCTACAAGAAGGGTAAAGATAATGTAGTAGCAGATGCACTATCCAGATGAGATGCATCCACATAAGTATTACTTTGTGCAATGTCTATATTGCAAGCAGATTAGGTGGATAAATCTAGGTTAGAATGGGAGCAAGACAAGGATACACAGGTTTTGATTCAAAATATCCAGCAAGGTAATTTATCCTCTGACAAATTTGAATGGAAAGGTAATGCCCTATGGTATAAGGGTAGGTTATACTTGTGCAAAAATTTAGAGCTTAAGCATAAGATTCTTGCAGAGTTGCATGCATCTCCAATTAGGGGACACTCAGGGTTCTTGAAAACTTATCATAGAATTAATAAAGAATTATTTTGGGAAGGACTCAAGGGAGATGTACAAAAGTTTGTGGAATAATTATTGATATGCCAATATAATAAAGGTGAAACAGTTAAGACCCTAGGTTTGTTACAGCCGTTAGCAATTCCTAGTCAAAGGTAGGAAGAAGTTTCCATAGATTTCATCACTGGGTTGCCTTGTTCTAAAGGTAAGAATGTTATTCTAGTCATTATGGATAGGCTTACAAAATATGCCCATTTTTGTGCTCTCTCACACCCATTTTCAGCAAGTACAGTAGCGATTATTTTTATGGAAGCAGTTCTCAAATTACATGGAACCCCAAAAATAATTGTAAGTGATCATGATCCTATTTTCACTATTAATTTCTAGACTGAACTATTTTCTTGTTTGGGTAATCAGCTAGCTCATAGCTCATCTTACCACCCCCAATCTGATGGACAAACTGAAGTGGTTAACAAATGTTTAGAGGGATATCTCCATTGTTTTGTATCAGATAAACAAGAACATTGCGTTAAATGGCTACCACTTGCAGAATGGTGGTATAACACATATTTCCATACCTCTTCTAAAATGTCTCCATTTCTAGCACTATATGGTTACCATCTACCTTCCATCACTTCTTCATTAAAGGTGCACACCAAGGTTCGAGATGTGGAAGAACACATTCAACATCAACAAGAGGGTTTGGCTAGTTTGAGAGAGAATTTGGCCTTAGCACAAAATAGGATGAAGCAACAAGCAGATCAACACCGTAGTGAGTGAAATTTTGAGGTGGGTGACTGGGTATTTGTTCGTTTGCAGCCTTACAAGCAAATGTCCTTGAAGCAACAGAAAAAGGACAACAAACTTGCTCCTAAGTATTATGGCCCTTATCAGGTTCTACAAAAAATTGGAAGTGTGGCTTTAAAGCTTGAGTTACCTCATTCATCTCACATACACCCAATATTTCATGTTTCTTGTTTGAAGAAGGTCATTGGATAGAAAGTTTCTGCCTAGACAAAGCTCCCAGAACTAGATGAAGAAGGACGAGTCATTTTGGAACCAGAGAAGATCCTCCAAACACGTATTAAGAGGTTGAGAACCAGAGAGATTAGGGAATATTTGATCAAGTGGAAAAACCAAAGCAGTGAAGATGCAACTTGGGAAGCTAAAGATTTTCTGCAACAACATCCAGAGTTGTTCAACGTTGAGGACAATGTTGGTTTGAAAGGGAAGGGCATGCTATGCCCCTAGCCTATCACATGTATGAGGATAGTATTAGCTGACTTGTGGCTTACTTATCCCTCTTTGACATTATATTACATTTATCTATGCTTTATTTTGATTAGTAGGTCGGCCTATGGAGTAACCATGGCCTAGATAGACTATATATAGGAGGTAGTGGGCAATCATTTATCATCATATTGTGAATTCTACTCTTATTGAAGCTTGTGGAGGTTTCCCCCTCAAAGTGGCTTATCTATTATCATATATTTGGATATATTTCAGTCATATTTGGATATAATTTTGCTGTTATACTTAATTCTTGAAGTAATTTCATTACAATTCATCTCATCCATTCAAGCAAAAGCTTTGTTTGTAGGCCAAAATAAGCCAACATTTCTGGCAACATCTTAGGGTTGCATGCCTTTTATGTAATAGCCTAGTTACCTTTATTGATCTATTGGGTACATGGATTCTCAAGGGTTTTCTCTCCTATCTTATAGAAATTGACCTAAGGCTATCCCTTTTCTATAAATCCTTATTTTGAAGTAAATGGGGCAAAAGGAAATGAAATAAAAACTATGCCTAGGGTACTTATTGAAGGGGAAACACACAAGTAAAATAAATGTGCATAAGGCACTTGGAGGAAAGCATGGAAATCTACTCTAATATATACAATATAATACAATGGTTTCAAACTCCTTTAATAACAATAATTTAAATGAATGCCATTGACTAGGATGGGTAATACCTCTCCATCCAGTTGGGTAAGTTAAAAAGCATTGTGTTATTTTCATTCATTAATCAAATAAGGGCCACTCCATAAGCTATCAAACTTGGTATGGTTGCCTGGTTTGACCTTATCTAAGTCCCATTTGAGGACTAGGTCTCCTTATTTAAAGTCCCTTGATATGGCTATCTTATCAAAGGATTTTTTAACTTGATCTTGATGTGATTATAATGCCTTCATGGTAAGGTCTTTGGTTTTTTAAAGTTCCATGAGCTCTACCATCTTCATGCTCATGGGTACACTCTCCATTAAATCGAGTTGACGTGCTAACTCTAAAACAAGTAGTTTAAGAGAAATGGGCAATTTGGCTTCCCTTCCATATACTAGAACATATAGAGAATTTATAATGACAACTTTGGGAGTCACTTTGTTAGCCCATAAGGTTGTCCTTAGCTTTATATTCCATGCTCTTTGATTCTCTTTCATGTTTCTCTTGATAATCCTTATCAAGTTCTTATTTGTGGACTCTACCAGTCCATTTCCATGGGGGTAGTAATTGGAAGATGTGCTAAGGTAGATTCCCAGCTTAAGTTCCCATTCACTTGTTTTCATGCCCATAAATGCTAAGGCATTATCTAAAATTATAGTAGCTAGGAAACCAAACCTAGTCACTATGTTGTCATAGAAGTCAAACACTACTATTTCATTGGACTATTTCAAAATAATTACTTCTACCCACTTGGTGAAGTAGTCTATAGAAGTAAGCACCCATTTATGTCATGCACTATAAGGTGTATTAATAATTCTTATGAAGTCCAAACCCCATTAAATGAAGGGTTGTTAATCTCTACTTTCCTACAAATAGAGAATTTTTTTGACATTTTCTCACCCAAACTTAGGTGTCTTTCAAGAGGTTGGGTTTGTAATAACCAATTTTCATTACCTTTTCTACTATTGTTTTTAGAGCAAAATGACCTCCTACAAGCCCATCATGGAACTGATCCAAAATATTTATTACTTGATTATCAATAATGCACCTAAGCATTACTCCACTAAGATAGTTTATAAATAAAACCCCATTAACTAATGTATAAGATATGGACTAGAGTCTAAAATACCTTCTTTTACTATGTCCAAACCTTGGGGAAATTCACTTGTTAGCAAAAAATGTGTCATAAATTAGAGCCAACTATTATGAGGTGGAGGTGCATCTACTTGTGGAAATTCTTGTGTCACCAAAATAACTTCTTTATCTTCTTGGATATCTTATACCATGTGCTCACATAAGCCTTTGCCTCTTACCATCTTAGTGACTTTAATCTCTACATCATACTCCATGACTTTGGTAATCCAACCATCTCTCTTTCCATTTAAATCCTTATTGAGGATAAATTCTCTCACTCCATGATTAGACACCATAAGATGAATCTCATTATTGAAAAGCATTAGATTAAAACTTTTGAGGCTTATTAAAGCTACAAGAACCTACCTTTCTATAAAAGTATATCTTGCCTCACATCCCTCCAACCCTTGGCTAAAAAAGGAAATTGGCTACTCAAGTCCTTTACCATTCTTCTGCATTAGCATAGATGATTTATTGTTAACATTTGCAAAGGAATATAATATGAAGTCCTTTGATAAATTAGGATTCATGAGCAAGGGTGCTTGGGTAATGGCTTGCTTGATGGCCTCAAATGCTGCTTTACCTTCATTTTACCAAGTAAACACTTAGATCTTCCTCATCATGGTAGTGATGGGTTTGAACAGGTTTGAAAAACCATGGATAAATCTTCTCACAAAGTTTATCTTCCCAAGGAAGCTTTGTATTCCTTTATTGTGCTTGGATAAAGATAAGGCGAAGATGGTACTTATTTTATCAAGGTCAATAGATAATCCTTCCTTTGAAACAATATGACCCAAAAGTTTACCTTCATGAATGGTAAACACACCTTTCTTGGGATTTAAAGAGATCCAATAATATTTTCATCTCTCAAAGATCAACCTTAGATGGTCTAAGTGTTCAATGAATTGCTTGGAGAAAACTGTAATGTCATCCAAGTAGACTAGTACCATCTGATTCAACAAGCCTTAGAAATCCATGTCCATAGCTCTTTATAATTTTCCCCAAAATTTTATAACACAAAAGGAATTTTATGGTAATCATATGTGCCCAAATTGGTGGTGAAGGTGGTTTTATATTTATCTTTATCTCTCACTAATACCTAGTTGTAACCTGAATATCCATCCAGAAGGGAAAAACATTCTGAGCCAGTAACTATCTGAAGGAGTTTTTCTATGGATGGTAAGGGGTATTTATCCTTCAAATAGACCTTGTTAATATCCCTAAAGTCAATGTACAATCTGATGTCCCCATTTTTATTCTTGATAGGTATTAATTTGGCTACCCATGAAGAATGCTTGATGGGAAATATTATCTTAGATTCAATCAGTTTGGTCAATTCTTTCCTCATAAGCTCTTCTATTTTGGGGTTTATATTCCTTTAATTCTACCTTAAAGTCTTAGCATTACCCTTTAATTCTATATTATGTTGGGTTAACTTGCGATCAAAACCCTTTGGGTCACTATATTTACAAGCAAATATGTCTGCATATTCTCTACAAAGATTAATAAAACCATGCCTTTTAGTCTTGGTGATTACCTTTACAAGCTTGAGGAGTTTGTATTTGAGGATAATAAATATTTTATATTTCTCCTTTTTGTTTGAAAACATTGCTTTATCCCTCCTCATATGGTCTCCTTCATGGAAAATACATTCAAGTGTGACTAGCCCTTTAAGAAGCTTACTAGATCTTAATTAAACTATTTGCCCTTCATATTGATGTTGGAAATTTTACTAGCTCATTGAAGAGAATTTTTATTTCTATTGTAAGAGACAAGATTTTTTTTTGTCATTTTCAAATATCTACCAATGAATTTCATTATCTGACACTGATGGTCTTAATATCACTTGGACATGTGGTTACACTTTGGTCTTTTTCAACTCTTTTGGGATGTCAAATTGAGATCCCACAACTACTAATTTATCATCACGTTTATTTTGGTACCTTAGCATTGATTGGATGTTAAAGGCCTCAAAATCCTCAATTAATCCCCCCACCCAATGTTTTTAGTACTTTACAAAGGGATTCTTGGTGATGTTCTAGTCTCTGACCTAGTACACTATCAATTCACTATCTCCATAAACTTGAAATTGTGTGATCCCTTTCTTACTAGCCCATTGAAGGTCATAGATAAGGCCCTCATATTCTATTGAATTTTAATAGAAACTAAATTATAACCTGTAAGAAGAAAAATATTTGTCATTGGAAGGGGATATGAGCATTGTCCTTGCACTTGTTTCATGTTTGCCCCTTGAACCATCAAAGAATAGTTTCCATAAGTCACTGGAGTCTTTTTGGTATCTAATGAGGGATGGAATGGATTTATTTTACTCATGTAAGTAGTAGAAACCCATGTCCCTTTATTTAACACCTTCCAAGGGATCAACTAAATAATTGTCATTCCATAATTCATCCAAGAACATATTTAGTATCTTCTCAAGATGAGTGTTTAATTCTTGACTAGATGTGAATTCATCCTCATCAAGGATAGTGAAATTGAGGTTTATGTTATCCAACCCATAGGTTTCAATGTGGAATTATGCAATTGGCTCAGCTTTGATGGACACTTTAGTCCCATATCTTATTTTTAATGCCATGCATGACTAGTTTACTACTAGATAACCTCTAATCTTTGTTGTGAATTCTCTAGATAAACATAATGCAAAATGAGGAGGCACATCAAGGATTAATACATATTGAACCACTAAGACACTAAGATAAGCATGCAGGGTCAAGTTAGGATCTTTGATGAAACTAGATGGTTTGGTAGAAGATCCATCTAGTTGTAACACTCCTTTAGATTGGGGCTTATACTTTAGACCAAGCTAGTCTACTATGGACTTTGGCATTATTGATGTGATTTATCTACTATCTACCAACAAATTATGCACTAAGGAGTCACCAATTGATCACTAAAAAGTAAAAGGGATAAGGTTTAACCATCTTACCCAATTTCCCTTCATTATATCCCTTAGTTGCATTGGTAAAAATCACATTTACTTTGTTTGGTTCAATCTTAGGAACCCTGATCTTTGAGAATCCTTATTGAAGTATATTTATCTATCCAAGCATGGAGATCATGTCACACATTGGAACACTCACATTATATTTTTTTAATTTGTTCCATAATATTGATGGGTGAACCACTGACCTTTGGTTGTGCTTTGGGAACCATAACTATACTTTGAACTTGTGAGTTTTGGGGAATAAATGGATCCCCCTTGATTATGATTCTTTAGAGCAATTAGAACCTTTAGACCTATAATGGATTCATTTGGATTTGATAATAGTGGATTAGTACTAGGAGGCTCTTTGTCTACTACCTAACTACTATCTATATTCCTTCTTTTTAACCTTGTATTTGCTAATACTAGGATGTATGCCTAGCTAGAACTAACCTAATGATTGAGTGCATAACACTCTTATTTCTCATAGTTAACCATTGTAGTACCCAACTAGCTTGGTTCTTGATCAGGCCCTTGAATTTATTGAGGCTCTTTTGGTTTTTTCATCATGGGTACCTATGCATTTTGAGCCATAAGAGCTTGATTGTACCCATACTCAATAACCTACTATCATTGATCATTGAAAGCTTGGTTGAAGTCAGTATTTGGGACAATGGATTGCCCCAAAGATTGATTCAAGGGCATGATTACCTTGGCCTCTTGAGAAATATTATTTTAAATAAGGACCAAGGTTTTGGAAGTGCTTGTAGCATTTGGATTATAGTTTCTCTGTCTATTATAATTAGGCTACCCTTGTCCCTGACTTTGACTTTGACCTTGGTCATGGCCTTGGAAATTTCCTTTATAGGGTGGCCTATTTGCTTAATAAGATTGGTGTTGAGGTTGATACGAGGCTTGGTAAATCCTATTAAATTGGGTTTTTTATCTTTTCATGTTCACCAATTCATTTCCCAAGGATTAGAACATGCTCTTAAGCTCTTAAAAGTTCTTATGTTCTTAGGAGTTGCCTGATTGGCTTGTGGAAGCCTTCTCTTGCTTGGGTGAAGGTATGGCATCAATTATTGTCATAGGAGGAATTATATAAATGGGAGGAATAAAAACAATAGGTGGTTGGATTTTAGGAACAAAGGCATTGGTGTTTTAGGTGTTAGCTTGCCAGCTTGGAATAGATAATTTCCTGCCCTGATTGCCACCTCATGTGAATTTAACAATGTATTGCCTCCCATAGACTGGAGCATTACTATAATTTCATTATTTAGGGCCTTCAAATAATAAAGAAAGGCAAAGTTACGGATAGGACTAATAGAGACTGGGATTCTATCCCAAGTCTTTTGAAACCTTGTGTTGAAGTCTTACATTTCTTCATGAAGGGCTCTTTTAATTATGGTCAATTGCTCTTCAAGTGAGAAATGGTCACTTTTATCTTCAAATATTTTACACAATACATATCCTAATTGGTCCCATGATGTAATAGAGTTATTATAAAGGCTTATATACCAATCTAAGGCTTTACCTTTGAAATAGATGATTAATAACCTAATTGCTACATTTTCCTCATTGAAATTATGAATTTTGCAAAAAATAGCTATATCCATGAGGTATTTTGAAGGGGTTTTAGATTGGTATATAGTAAAATAAGGGACACTTTTGAGAGATACTACTAGAATATGATCATATTGAGGGAGGTCCAACGGAATTTGACCATTGAAGGGCACAAAGGGGAAAGATCTAGGGGTTGTCAAGGCAATGAAAGGGTTTAACAAAGATTTTCTTGCAGGGGTGGGCCTTGAAAATGATTTAGGAATAAGGTTTACTTTATATGGATGTGCATTAATAAATCAAAGGTAATTCAATAAATTCAAAGGGAATACCTCTATAATTTGATCTTGTATTTTCCTTTGGCATTATATGTAGTCATTGTTCTATTACCAGAATATTGAATCTTCTTTTGGAGTCACCAGATATTGATTATTAGGCACTTGGAATAATTAAACCATTTGATGGATAGTTGGAGTCACAATTTATATATGCACACATGCCTCCAAAGGTTATTGGATGAAGATAACACCAAAAAATTTCACCAAAATTTTCTATGTGGTCCCACCGAACATGCCAAAAATTGTTGTAGCTATTACTGTTGATGACTGGAGATTACACCCGATTGGCAGGAAAAAAGATTCCTACCTTCTCCCCACAACATGGAAACTCCTCTCTCGCTTGTGGGATGGCGAAGTAGGAGAGGAGAGTCTCTAGGTATGGGCTAGTTCCCTCTGATGTATCTTGTTTGTTTCAGGCAGTTCAAAATATAAATATATATATATATATATATACTGGGGGGGTGAAAAGGGAGAAGAAAATGCATGAAAGCAAACAACCTACTCTAAAGAGGTGATACACCAAAAATGAAATGACCTTCTCACCTCCACTCTCAGGATCAAACAAAACATACATACACTAAGACTTGGCATAAAGACCAGGCTGTTAGAAATGACAATGAGGTTCCTATGGAAAGCACAAGAAATAGGGACTCACCAAGGTGATGAGAAATACACACTGTAAGTGACCTCTCTTGTTCTATACCTCCAAAATAGAACTCTACTCCTAGCAGCAGTAGATAATGGCACTTTGTAGATGACTGGTTTGCTGGTGCTGGATCTATGAGAGCATCAAGGAACAATGACTGGACACAGACCAACATTCAAGGCATACACAAAAAGATCTATCCAAGAAAGAGGTAAAATTGTCTTTTATTGATTTAGGTGGAAAATTTGTAGAGCTATGCTCTTTATAAAATTGGAGAAGATCCTTTAAAATGGCCAAGTCTGCCTATTTATATGGGAAAAGCCAAGAGGAGTCTCATTGGCCTTTGCTTGAAAGTGGCTGCATCATGTCTTCATTGGGAAGAGGGAAAACACTATAGCTGACATCATAAAACCTGCCTAGACCATGCTTAGCACCTCGTTTTGTGTGTGGCCTGCTCCTCTGCCCACTGGGTAGGCCTTCTTCTATGTTCTGCAGGCCTTTTTTACCGCTTGATGTTGTGAGCGGTAATTTCACCGCCCAATGTCATGGACTGCACACGAGACTTTTGCCGATGTCAGCTGATTTACTACTGAGCGCGGTAGTTTTGCTGACATCAGTCAAGTTAGCTACCATGTGCAAAATTTTTACTGATGTTGGTCGATGTTGACAGCCTTCTTTTCTTTGCCTGCTACTTCACGCAGCAATTTTGCTGCCCACTGCTTGTGTTGGCGGTCTCTTTTTCCCCGTCCGTTGCTGTGCATGGCAATTTTGCTGCCCATTGCATAAAACTTTGAATTTTTTGTGGGACTTAGCCAAATTTTATAAAACTTACCTAGATCCTTTCTTGCACTGGCCCTCCATTAGGGTAATGAACTTGGACTCCCCTTTGATCGAGGACAATGGACGTTGAACCAAACGTATAGATAAACTAAATTGAACCAAGCTTGAATTAAACATGTCGAACCAAATCCGTTGAACTGAGCATGAACCTGAAGATGGACTGCAGCCCAAAATCAACTGGCCTTTCATAGTTTTTGAAGAGGGTGACCAAAATTTTGCTAGAGGGGCAAAATTGGGTCAACAAATTGGTGACTCCCAGGTGAAGCATGCCTGCTATGCTTAGGACCCAGTTGCCTTTGAATATCCATTGGGCGTGGAGTCGAATGGTAACTTTGAAGAGAGTTCATAACAACTTTGATAATTTACCCCCACAAATGAAGGGAAACACACAAGCCTAAAAAATGCTACCTATGCAATTGCACTTAGGAAAAATAGGGAAAACAACTGAAAGCAAACTATTATATACAGCTAACCAGGAATGTTTGCATCCCTCCTGGATCGAAAGGAAAGTTTCTCAAGTCCCCTTCCTGGTGAGAAGACTTATGGTGGCAGGCAAGTAGCTGAAAGAAAATGAGATTTGGTGACTTACTCTTCCTTCCTATCACCTAAGTTGGCTGGAAATCGAGGGGATCAAAATCAAACATGCCTCCAATATATACATATTCTGATTGTCCCTGGAGGCCTATTAAATGTTAGTCTTTGATATTGGTGCTCCTCACCAAGAAATCAATCACTGTCGGCTCATCACTGTGAGCCATCTGATCTGCACATTCCTTCTGCAATGTATCATGGCCTGAGTTGTTTCCTTCTGCCTCTTTGAAAACTCCGTCAGACTCGTCCTCTACTTCTTCTTGGCCTTCTTGAAGAAAGTTGACTGTGGTGATGTCTGAAATGGGCTCACAAAATGACTGCTCGTCCCATAGAACATCACTTCTCTGTTTAAAACTCTCTTCCTCAAGGCATTCCTCCAAGAAGACAGACCTCTCCTTTTCCTCTTTGCTGATCAGGTTCTCTAGATTTTCAAAAATATTCTCCTGATCCTCCTCTAACTCAGGCTCCTCAATGTAGTCGTCCTCATCAAAACAACAAGGAAGTTCATCAAACAGAGGAGAAGAGAGCTTACCATGCATTTGTTCCTCTTCAAATTGCTGGAACATCCGCATATACGCAAGGCCTGCATCTTCTCCACTGCTGATAAGGTCTTCACAAGGAGCATCAATGACAATTTCTTCTTTGTTGTTGTTCATGACAACCTCCTGAAGGACTACAGATTAGATCTTTTGTTCCTCTCCTACCCCTTGCAAAATAGGTTCTTCTTTGAGAAGGGGTGAAGTGGAGAAAGCATGTGGAAGAGGAAGCAGTCCTTGAGCTAGAATCGAATGTTATCCTCTCTCCACTTGATCAACACTTCATCAATATCAGGCATGGCCTGATAACTCTCTTGGAAATGTGTAGATGGGGTGTGTTCAGGCATGGAATGTACTGTTTAGTCTGAATCGTCCACCACACATTGGCTGAGGAAACTCTCTCTGGATTCCAAATCTGCTATTCTCTTGGCTAGATCTTCTTGGAAAAGATTTTCCTAGAGGCTGCTAGTATCATCATAAGCAAGAGCAGTTTTAGCTTCTTCAAGGTTTTGAGAAAAACCCTATTCTTCTTCTTCTATTCTGCCCCATGATTCCACTGTCTTCCCCCAATTCAGGATCTCTGAATTAAAATTCTGCCCCTACGAACAAGCAGCAACTTTGTTTTCCACAAGGTCCCAAGGCTCTTCCACAAGGTCTATAAATTTTCCCTCTCTTTCAAGGAATAGCTTCATCCTAGCCTCTAAATCTTCAATTTGTTTCGCTAGGTTGTCCTGAAAGAGTCTTTCTTGGAGGTGGCTAGCATGATCCTCTTCAAAGCTTTGAGCTGGTCCTTGGCATTCCTTCCTCTAACTCAAAATTTGCACATCATGCTGGAGAACTTGGGGAGGCTGAGGAATGCAAGGAAAACATTGTTGGTGTGTTGGAGGAGTCTTTAGAAGAGGGACGTGCTCGCTGATGGTATTATTCTCAATGGAAGATTCCTGATCTAAGGAGTTGAAAAGATTGATCTCCATGGGAGGTTGCTCTGATGCCATTTGGCATTGGAAGGCCAGGCACACGGGATTGGGAGCAGCTATATTTGATGAGTTGGAGTGAGCAAGTGTAATTTGATAAAATGGATTTGGTGCAAAAGAGGAGGTTTTATTCAGGGTAGGAGGGGGTACGCAAGGCTGACTGCCTTGGACAGATGGATTTCTCCATTTTTTTACCTCCTCCTTCATGGACTGTAAGGCCTGTGTTTGCCTAAACAAGCACTCCTATTTATACATCATCTCCTGCTAATATTTGTACTGCTCTTCCAGCCTATCAATTTCCATTGTCTGCCTCTCAAATTCGAGCCTCACCCCCCTTATAGTTGCAAGGTAACTAGGAGAGCCGCTTGAGGGGATTGCATAAATATCTGAAGTCTGATCACACTCACATGAAGGAAAACAAAACCCATGATTTTTTGCAAAAGAAGTATACATACAAGAAATGGATGATTTTTGATGGCACTAGGCTGCTTAACCAGAAGATTTACTCAAAGTCACCAGATGCTAGAGGAAGAATTTGATCTGCTATAACAGGACCAACATCAATCCTGTAACTTTACTGCGTTAAAAAACTTGATGTCCCATCGGGCGTGCCAAAATTGTTGATGACTGGAGATTGCACCCGGTTGGCAGGAAAATAGATTCCTACCTTCTCCCCACAACATGGAAACTCCTCTCTCACCTGTGGGACGGCGAAGCAGGAGAGGAGAGTCTCTAGGTATGGGCTAGTTCCCTCTGATGTATCTTGTTTGTTTCAGGCAATGTAAAATATAGATATATATAGATATATTGGGGGGGATGAAAAGGGAGAAGAAAATACATGAAAGCAAACAACCTAATCTAAAGAAGTGATACACCAAAAATGAAATGACCTTCTCACCTCCACTCTCAGGATCAAACAAAACATACATACACTGAGACTTGGCATAAAGACCAGGTTGTTGGAAATGATAGGGAGGTTCCTATGGAAAGCATAGGAAACAGGGACTCACCAAGGTGCTGAGAAATACACAATGTAAGTGACCTCTCCTATTCTATACCTCCAAAATAGAACTCTACTCCTGGCAGCAACAGATAATGGCTCTTTATAGATGATTGGTTTGCTGGTGCTAGACCTGTGAGAGCATCAAGGAACAATGACTGGACACAGACCAACATTTAAGGCATACACAGAAAGATCTATCCAAGAAAGAGGTAAAACTATCTCTTATTGATTCAGGTGGAAAATTTGTAGAGCTGTGCTCTTTACAAAATTGGAGAAGATCCTTTAAAATGGCCAAGTCTGCCAATTTATATGGGAAAAGCCAAGAGGAGTCTCATTGGCCTTTGTTTGCAAGTGGATGCATCATGTCTTCATTAGGAAGAGGGAAAACACTATAGCTGACATCATAAAACTTGCCTGGACCATGCTTGGTGCCTCATTTTACATGTGGCTTGCTCCTCTGCCCGCTGGGTGGGCCTTCTTCTATGTTTTGCAGGCCTTTTTTGCCACCTAATGTTGTGAGTAGTAATTTTACCACCCAATGTCATAGATTGCACGCAGGACTTTTGCCGACGTCGGCCGATTTACTCTCGAGCATGGTAGTTTTGCTGACGTCGGTCGAGTTAGCTACTGTGTGTGGCAGTTTTGCCGATGTCAACCGATGTTGACGGCCTCCTCTTCTCCACCTGCTGCTTCACGCGGCAATTTTGTAGCCCATTGCTTGTGTTGGCGGTCTCTTTTTCCCTGCCTGCTGCTGTGCGCTGTAATTTTGCCGCCCATTGCATAAAACTTTGAATTTTTTGTGGGACTTAGCCAAATTTTATAAAACTTACCAAGATCCTTTCTTGCATCGGTCCTCCATTAGGGTAATGAACTTGGACTCCCCTTCGGTCGAGGACAATGGACGTTGAACCAAACCTACAGATAAACTAAATTGAACCAAGCTTGAATTGAACATGTCGAACCAAGGTCGTTGAACTGAGCATGAACCTGAAGATGGACTGCAACCCGAAATCGACTGGCCTTTCATAGTTTTCGAAGAGGGTGACCAAAATTTTTCCAGAGGGACAAAATTGGGTCAACAATTACACCCACACATCTAAGGATAATTCATCAAACACCGAGGCATTTTATTGAAATAGATGAAAATATATTAGAACCTATGCAAGGTAAAATGTCAAAATGTATAGTTAAATGTCATGCTAAACCTGTATGGTACTATGCATTTGAGAATAAAACGTATACAAAATGATATCAATTAGTTGTTCAATTGATGAAAACACACAAAATGTGCCTTGTGATGCATAAGTTAGGGTTAAAAACTAGCAACCCATAGGGATGAAACATTTTAATAGTAAAAAATGTAAGTAATCCATTTAATGGACTAGGTAATAAAAATTGAAACAAATATTTTAAAGTGTCAAGATGAGTAATAACAAAGTCTATAATGAGTAAGATAACTTTTAGAGGAATATTTCTTAGCCAAATAAATACATCCTTGAACTTGAATAAGAAAACTCTAATTAAATATGTAGGAAGAAATAAGGCTGATTGACCATTTGCTCACAGATTGTTAGGCATTTAGCGGTAGACTCCCATGAATAGATAAGACATTAGTTAAAGGAATAAGTAATTTTGTTGAAAAAACTTGGCATGAAAACACAAGGGTCTCAACTAATTTAAAACATATTATTAAAATAAAAAATGTTCAAATAACCATGAGCCACATGTGAAACACTTCTTAGACATGACTTAAAAAAAATTCTATAAAAAAATTATTGAACAAAATAATGGACAATGAGTGATAAGCCAAATTTCATTTGATATGAATAATATTTTCTACATTAAAATAAATGAAACATAAGCCACATGTTATTGTAGGATCCATGTTGAATTTACTATGCATTTTAATTTTTTTCGTCATAGACATTGTACTTTAATACTAATCAGATTATGTATGAATTTATGGTGGCTTCTCCACCTAAAATTTAAAGATATTTAATACCAAGTATTTTGTGTCAAAGACCTTAGGGGAATTTTTTTAGTGAAAGAATGTTTTGATGGAATATGTAACACTTGTGGTGGTTTGTCACATTTGACCAACTATATACAAGAGAAATTTTCACATAATTACAAAAAGTAACTAGTTGATTTTAAGAAGTACAAATGTGTAAATTATGGATTAAAATATGGAAAAGAATCATTAAGATGAGAATTGGCTATGACCCAAGTATCTATATTTTATTTCATAGTTGAATTTAATAATATCATTATCTACTAATATGCAAGACACACAATAATAAAAATGGTTAGATGATCAATTCAAGTTATGCAAGGAGAGATTCCCACTCAAGACCATTGTTTTAGTTGTGGACTTTGATGAAAATTATAGACTAAAACTAAAAAATGGTGTTAAATCCTATTACAATAATTCAATTCAAGTTGATTTTTTAATTCATATTACATTCAGACACATGCATGATAACATTGAGGATAGTAGAAATATTTTGAGGGAGTACAAGTACCACTTTTACATAAGAGATGAAAAATCACATTCTCCAAAATTCATCCAATTTTGTTTTTAGATATTTTATATAAATATGAATTCAAGATAAATTATGTTCAATACACATCATTTTTGGTTAGACAATTATATAGGATAATTTAATAATAATTCTCAAATGTTTTACTAACTGAGTAGGATGCATAAGGAAAGTGGGTTCTAACATTTCTAAAGATTATTTTAGGTTTGTCATTGAAAATCAGAGTATGCTGGTGCATGTGCATGTGTAAAAATAACCCTTAAAAAAGAGTAGAATAAGTACAAGGATGGTTTTGATTTGATTGATGCTGAAAATATTGTGTCTTGGGTGTAAATTTATTTCTCATGGATCAAATAAATATTCTCATGTGTGAATATTATTTTCATTAATGGAGGAAGAAAATAAATCAATGTATGAATATTATTGTACAATACCTAAATTAAGTGATTTCCACTTATTCCAAATCTCAAATTCTTGTTCATGGATTATTTACATTAGGGACATCACGTACTTTTGTTTAGGTTGTATGGAGTTTGATTGGATTAAATGTGAGTCAAAAGAATGGATTGAATAATGGGATTGTAGACCCCTAAGGCCTATGGAGACTAGTAATTCATTATAATCACTATAAGATCATGAAATGGCACCAATAATTAACCTTGACCACATCTCAAATCTTTTACAGCAAGGTAAAATTTATTTATAATGTAAACATAGCCTTAAACATTAGTGATATTTTAATTTTTTCCTACATGTCCTTAAAAATTGATTACACATGAAATAGAGGGTACATTTTTATAATATTTTCACCTGAATACAATGATGATGGAACATGCTACTAATTTTATCATTTTGTAAAGGCAAAAAATAAAATAGCCACAACTGTCATGGAAAGGGAAGACCTAGTTTATCTCACTTAATCTATGGTGGTTACAAGAACCTGGATTCAAAGATACTTTCATAAAAACTAAATCAATGGTTATTTGAAGAATTTGAACTAAATTAGGTGATACTTCATTATTCAAATTTTATTATCACTAAAAATATTAAACTGATCAAATTTCATGGAAAGCCACATAACAAATGTTTTTAGAAAGTTCGTGAATCTAAGCATGAAACAACTCTTGAAACACTTGAAAATAAAGTTGATCCTTAAGGTATGTTGGAGTAACATGGTAAAGTTAGTATTAAATGCTAGTTATATTTTGAATTATTAATGTTAACTTATTTTATTTATTGTATTTTAATTAAGAATTATTTTTTTCATGGTGTATGTATTTATTTTTGTTTAAAATCATTATTAACACACTTAATGTAGGTTAGTGGTATTGGATGAGCTTCCACCTTCATGTGGTTGTTGTCATATGTAGAGAATATTATCTTCTTAAAACAAGAGAAGCATAAAAAACAATACATATTATGGTTCATAAAATCTTATGGGATGTGTAGAGTACTCCTATTTCAACTACTACCTAAATTTATTATTATTTTTCCCTTCATGATTTACATTCAATGGATGCATAAATTTTATATCATTTCCCATTTAGAATGAGAATATTATATTAATGGATGCATCCATTATCCTACAATTTTAAATTTTGTGGGATGATGGAGGGTGGATAAATCTTATTCTTGTGTTTATATTCCATCCAAATATGACCAAAAATATGGTTCATTAATTGGGCATGTGGTTAAAAACTTATCTATTATGCTGACCAAATTTTGATCCCTAAGGTAAATTTTTGCTATGATAGAAATCATACCAAAATTTATTCCTCACTATAATAGGAATAAAATCCTAAATGGGGTTCTTATAATACTATCCCATGCAACTATAGGATCTTACAGTTCATCTCTACCCCTCACAATTTGCATACAATAGTTGTAAAAAATTTGTTTCATTCTTCCCCTTAAGAACAAGAAGATTATCTTAAAGGATGCATTAAGCCACCTTAAATTTTATATTATATTGATTGATGGAGGTTGGGAAAATAACATTCTTACATTTATACATCTTTCACATGTCTGTGAATATGGTTCATTTATTGGACATGCAGTTCAAAATTTGTGTTATACTCACCAACTTTTGGTCCCTAAATAAATTTTTTATTACATGATAAAACATATAATTACTTATTCCTCATCATAAGTGGAATATAAATATCTTAGGATTTTTAAATTACTTCCCCATGCAAATATCAAAACTTTTGATTCATTTCTACCCTCATGGTTTACATGTAACCATTGCATAAAGTTCATTACATTTTCCCTTTAAGAATTAGAAGATTATATTAATTTGAATACCTAAAATTTTAGAGTATGGGTAATAATAGAGGGTTAATGAAGGTTATTATTTCATTTTGTTGTTCCCAAAACTAGTCACTTGTTTTTGTGGACAACCTGTTGACCATTTTGGTCTTGCAAGCTAAAAATGGGCTCTTTCTTTCTCAAAAAATGTTCTGAGTAGTCAAGTTATTCAATTTCACAAGCCTTTTCAGCTAAGGAAATCGTAGGTTCAAAAGGTGGGCTTTTACAAGGAAAAATCTCAAAACACTTGAGGCATTTCCTAAGAAATTGTAAGGATGGTTCAACACCAAGGTTCAATAAAAAAGGTTCAACGGTGGGGTCAATGATATGGAATGAACCATTGAACTCCACTTCAAAAAATTTCAAAGGTTCAAAGAGTTCAAAGAGTGGAAGATTCCAAAAAAAGGTTCAACCAAATGGTTCAAATAGTTGGTTCAATGATACATTGAACTCATAAAGAAGACTAAGTGAATGTGACTCTTTGCAAAACACAAAATGTTGAACTGCTGAACCATTGAACCATTGAACTATTGAACTATTGAACCGGTGAACTCTGAAAGGTTCAAAGGTTCAAGGTTAAAAATGGTTCAAGTGACCAGTGACATCCCCGTAGATGTCAAATTTAGGACAATAGAATAACCATTGATTTTTAAATGATGCAGACCTAGGAACAAAATCAACAATCTACTAAGGAAAGAGCCAAAGGAGCCAACAGAAAGCAAGAAGATAGCCTCAAGAGCTCAGATCACCAAGAAGAGACAAAATGTAGTAAGGAAGGAGGGAATGATATAGAGAATCCAAAAGCATCAGCAAAAGAGTTATTCTAGTAGGTGGAATAGTCCACCAGGTGGATATCAGAGAGCATAAGAATTCAATGACATGGCTTATTCTTCTTCATTTGAGTAAAGATGAGTAGACAATCATGTAAGTATAATAAAGAGGAGTGGCCTTGCCTTTCAGAGGATTAGGCAACCCATGCTTTGGAGAAGACATTTGATATGATTTAAATGCCAAAGTCAAGGCTGGTAACTTGCTCCATCATGGCCCTTTCATAAAACTTTCTCTTTCCAATGCATTTAATGCAACATGGGCCATTTCATGAAAACAAACACCAAAGTCTTTCTTTGGATGCTATATATTGTAATCTCTAATTTTATCACAGGGAGATCTCTCAGTTAATGGAAGCAAAACTCTACCCAAATTGAAAGACATTTTTGAGACTTTGAGCTCATATTGTTAATCAAATTTTATCAGGTGAATGAGAAAGCAAGTGATCTTTCAAACTTTGTCTTGAAATAACTTGTGTTATGTAGGAAATTATTCTTATGTCTTTTTCCTAAATATAGTCTTATCCATTTGATCAAATAAGCAAATCAAGTGAAAATAATCTGAAATATTCCCTGAAGTCGATTGTGGAGACTTTGTGCTACCACAATTGTCTTTAGTTTGTGTGTTTTGTGTTTTAGCATAAAGGATATTGGAAATGATTTGAACTACTTTTATCCTTTGTGATCATATACTTCATTGTAGTTTTTAGTGGAGACTTTGGGCTACACTTTATTCTATTATGATATTAGTCTTAAATCAGTAATAGAAGCAATGAAAGATTTTGTGCTTTCATGGGTTTCTTGTGGATTTAGTTATTACCTAGGAAGTTTTCCTGTCATTTTTTTAACATTATTTCTAAAAAAAGAGAAATGGAGTCAGTTATTACCCAGGAGTTTTCCTTTACTTTGTGAACATCATTTCTAAAAAGAGAGAAATGGATGATATGATCTCACCCCTCTATTTATTTTGAGTTTATATTAGTCTATAATAGTTTATAAGGAACCTCCCCTTGCTGAGAGGAGAGATTTATCTCATTATGTTGTGGCTAATATACCCATTTTGCCTTTAGTTTGTTAATGACAAAATATTTACCCAATAGTTTTTGGTGACTCTACTGGGGATATAATGCATAATTTGAAGCCTCAAGCTTCAAATTGAAGCATTTCTAGTTATTTTCCATTCTATACTATGCCATATCCACCATATATGCAAAGCCAAATATCTCAAGGTATTGTTGATCCTGTATTTGAGTTTGTGCAGTAAAATAATTTTGATCTTTCTCCTCTACGATCTCACCTTCAGTGAACCAAGAGTTTTCCTCTTACCAACATCAGGTCTCTAATACCAAGTGAATCTTCTCCTTCCTCTGCTAGTAGAGTTTTGTCTATACATACTCCACAAAGGTTTGTTATCCCTCCTTTCAAGGTCCTTGGGATAACACCTTTGGTCCCCTAAATTTAACTCCACCTTTACATGAACTACCTTGTAGTTCACGGAAGAATTTTCCCAAGTTCTATGGTGATGGGAAAGTTCATCCTAATGATCATATTACTACTTTCTACATAGCTTGTGGTGTGACAGGCATTGAATATGAAGATATAATGGTCAAACTATTTATAGAAACATTACAAGGTGCTATTGTAGATTGGTTTTATCATCTACAAGCTCAAACTGTGACTGATTGGAACACTCTCAACACCAATTTTGAGGCTAGATTCAAATCTATAAAATATGCACATACCTTTTTGTCTCAACTCATGCAAATGAAGAAGGAGCCTCATGAGCATATGTGAGGCTTCATTACTAAATTTGATAAGCTGAGGAACATGATTCCTACAATTGCTCAGCCAACATCAGAAAATCTTAAGTGCTTCTTCATCAACTCTCAACTTCCTAAAGTGAGTATTCTATTGAGGCAGGTTGGCCATATAGACCTTTCTATAGCTCAAATTTTGGCTGCTAAGGTCGAAGATGATCTTATCCTTATAGGTAAGATAAGAAGAGATCCTAATAAAAATAAATTTTCTTCATCTGCTAAAAATTCTTCCACAAGCACCACTGATCCTATGGTGAAAAAGTTAGCAAATGAATTACTAGCTCTGAAAAGTCAAATGGCCCAAGGTATATCTGCTCCTCTTTCTTATCAAGATATACCAAGGAGGATGTTACCCAACTATTCGTATCAAGTTAATGCTACCAAAAAGGAAGGGCAAACCAATCATCTTCCTCTCACACAAGGGAAGCTTACCATTGAAGCAACACCAGTCAACTCAGTTGTTGGTTATCATGAAGCCAAACATGATTTATCTTTCCAACTTGAGTTAAACCAAGAAGATGATGCTAATATATTTATATAAGGGGAAGAATAATTAGTTGGTGACTCTAACATTGGTTTGTTGAATTACCATGATGAAGCTAGAAGAAAGGGAGAAGTGTTTGATGGATCATACATGTATTTTAATAGGTCACAAAATTAGTCAAGTCAACAAGCTGATAAGGGAAAAGTAGGGGAAGAATCTCAGCCAATAATTTCAATTACTAAATGGGGGACTTCACTAGGTTTCCAATTAAAGGACCCAGTGATCAATATGAAAGTAAGTACCTGAAACAATCCTATACCTTCTACTTCTATTTCTCAGACTAGTACCACACCCAATAAAACCCAAAATGATGGACTTCCTTCCTCTATTTCTAGTTCGTTTTAGTTATTTGACATAATTAATCATACTAGGAAGATCAAGATATAAATGTCTAAGTTTGAGTACTTGCAAGCCAACCCTGAGAAGTTGGATAGGCTCGTTGAATGCATCAAGAACAAAACCATCCCTACAAGACAAGATTTTTCAAAAGTGACTCATGATCCCCCAAAGAACAAATCCACCTAAAATAATCTTATCATTGCTCCTCTTATTGCCCCTGGGAAAATAGAATCTTTCTATGTTTTCCTTTTGATAAATGGTCATAAGTTGAGCAACTGTATAATAGACTCTAGAGCCTCTGACAATGTTATACCCACCAAGGTAGCAGACTCTCTCAGTCTTACTTTAACTAAAATTTTTGGGAGATGCTTCTCCATGGAGAACAAACAAGTGCCTCTTTTGGGTCAAATCAAAGATGCATAATTTGCATTTGTGGCTTTTATAGATAAGAGGATTAAGATGACAGTCTTGGTGGCTAATGTTCCAGCTTCCTATGGCATTCTGATCAGATGTAATTTTTACAAAGATGTTGGTGGTGAGTTGAACATGGATCTGTCTAAAGTGAGGATACCTATTAAGGGCAAAGGCTGATTCTTGAGGAGTCAAAATACATTGTCACCCAAATGTTAGACCCTAAAGCTCAAAATTTGTTTGAATCCTCAGGAATGGGTAACTACTTTCTATCCATTGAAGATGTTTCTATTTCACCAGATGAAAGTTCATCAGGTGACAATTCAAAAAATTCAGATAGAAAGCTAGAAGAATTGGTTGAGCAAAGCTCAGGTGAAAAAGGATATTCCCTTGCTAGCAAATAGAAATATTTAAGATCATATTATAATGATGTCTAGATTCTAAAATTTGATGGTCGCTGCTCTTCTACCAATTCTAGAGCTAGAATTGTTCTGATATTCCCTCAAGGAGATATTTTTCCTTATACAAATTGTAGTTCAACAATACCAACAACACCACTGAGTATGAATCTTTGTTGCTCAGATTGAAATCTGGTCATGCTAAAGGTGTTAAGCTTCTTCACACCTGAGGAGATGCTGAATTGGAGGTTTGTTAGGTGAGGAATTTGTATCAAACTAAGAATGAAAGATTATGACATTATCACAATCTCGTATGGGATTGCATTGAAAGTTTTGATGCTTTCAATATTTCTATGGTGCCCAGAGAGTTTAATAATTATGAAAATTTATTGGCTGTCTTTGTAACCCTCATGATTCCTCACAAAGATTTTGAAGGGCATAGGTACACTATTGAGCTTGTCTTTTGACCAAGTGTACCTGATAATGCCAACCATTGGTAGGTGTTTGATGGGGACAATCAAATCATGTGCTTGATTGAAATAGAAGAGCAATGAATTATGGTAGTGGACCATATTGATGCACATCAAAATAAGGTAAAGAAACTCTTCGACAAGAGAGCAAGGATTCATGGTTTTCAGATTGGAGATCAAGTCTTGTTGTGGAATAAGAGGAGAGAACCAAAAGGAATGCACATAAAATTTGATTCTGGTGGAGAGGTCCATTCACCAATCACTGATTCTGGAGTGAAAATAGTTTCTTACTAATATATCAAGATGGAATGCCATTTTCACTACCTTACAATGGGTATCATCTGAAGCACTTCAATCCTTGAAGTGTCAGGTAAGTCCATTTGTACATATGTATAGTCTTTGTTTGTTTTGTGTTGTTCATTTGGTTTTTGGCATCTTTCCCTTTTTGAGTGGCATGACTCCATAGCCCAATGGCATAGATGAAGGCACTTAGTGTCTGGATTCTACTCCCTTCAATTGTTTCAAAATACAATCGATGGAATTTCCCCAACTAGAGCTAGTTGTTGTTCCCAAAACTAGTCACTTATTTTTGTGGATAACCTATTGACCATTTTGGTCTTATAGCCAAAAATGGTCTCTTTCTTTCTCAAAAAATATTTTGAGCAGACAAGTTATTTAATCGCACAAGCCTTTTTAGCTAAGGAAATCACAGGTTCAAAAAGTGGGCTTTCGCAAGGAAAAATCTCAAAACACTTGAGGCATTTCCTAAAAAATTGTAAGGATGGTTCAATTCCAAGGTTCAATCAAAAGGGTTCAATGGCAAGGTCAATGATATGGAATGAACCATTGAACCGTTGAACCATTGAACCATTAAACTCCATTTCAAAAAAGTTCAAAGGTTCAAAGAGTTTAAAGGTTCAAAGAGTTCAAAGAGTGGAAGATTCCAGAAAGAAGTTCAACCAAATGGTTCAAATAGTTGGTTCAACAATACATTTAACTCATAAAGAAGACTAAGTGAACGTGACTCTTTATAAAACACCAAATGTTAAACCACTGAACCATTGAACCATTAAACTGGTGAAGTTTGAAAGGTTCAAAGGTTTAAGATTCAAAATGGTTAAAGTGACTAGTGATGTCCCTGCAGATGTTAAATTCAAGACAATGGAATAGCCATTAATTTTCAAATGACACAGACCTAGGAACAAACTCAGTAATCCATTAAGGAAAGAGTCAAAAGAGCTAGAAGAAAGTGAGAAGATAGCCCTGAGAGCTTAGATCACTAGGAAGAGACAAAATGTAGCAAGGAAAGAGGGAATGATATAGAGAATCTAGAAGTGTTAGTAGAAGAGTTATTCTAGTAGGTGGAATAGTATACCAGGTGGATATCAGAGAGCTCACGAATTCAATGGCATGGCCTATTTTTCTTCATTTGAGCAAAGACGAGCGGACAGTCATGTAAGTATCATAAAGAGGAGTGGCCTTGCCTTTCAAAGAATCAAGCAACCCATGCTTTGGAGAAAACATTTGATATGATTTAAACACCAAAGTCAAGGTTGGTAACCTGCTCCAGAATGGCCCCTTCATAGAACTTCCTCTTTCTAATGCATTCAATGTAGCATGGGTCATTTCATGAAAACATGTGCCAAAGTCTTTCTTTAGATGCCATATATTGTAATCTCTAATTTTATCATAGGGAGATCTCTTAGTTATTGGAAGCAAAACTTTTCCCAAATTGAAAGACATTTTTGAGACTTTGAGCTTAGATTCTTAATAAAATTTTATCAGGTGAATGAGAAAGCAAGTGATCTTTCAAACTTTGTGTTGAAATAACTTGTGTTATGTAAGAAATTGTTCTTATGTATTTTTCCTAAATATAGTCTTATCCATTTGATCAAATAAGTAGAGCAAGTGAAAATAATCTGGAAGATTTTTTGAAGTTGATTGTGGAGACTTTGTGATACCACAATTGTCTTTAGTTTGTGTGTTTTGTGTTTTAGCACAAAGGATATTGGAAAGGATTTGAAATATTTTTATCCTTTGTGATCATATACTTGATTGTAGTTTTTGATGGAGGCTTTGGGCTGCACTTCATTCTACTATGATATTAGTCCTAAATCAGTAATAAAAGCAATGAAAGACTTTGTGTTTTCATGGGTTTCTTGTGGATTCAGTTATTACCCGAGAAGTTTTCCTGTCATTTTCTAAACATCATTTCTAAAAAAAGAGAAATGGAGTTAGTTATTACCCAGGAGTTTTCATTTACTTTGTGAACATTATTTCTGAAAAAAGAGAAATGGATGGTATGATCTCACCCCTCCATTTATTTTCAGTTTATATTAGTCTATAATAGTTTATAGGGAACCTCCCCTTACCTAGAGGAGAGATTTATCTCATTACACTATGGCTGATATACCCATTTTGCCTTCAATTAGTTGATGACAAAATATTCACCTAACACATTTATACACCCATTTATATGTCTTTATAAAGATGGTTCATCGATTTGGCATGTAGTTGAAAAGTTATGCATTATACTGACTATCATTTGGTCCTTAAAATAAGTTTTTATTGAGAGAAAAAATGTGCCCCCATTTATTCCTTGTCTCGAGTGGAAGATAAATCTACAGGGTTTTCTTATAGGAATTCCCCATGCAATTTTTGTACTGATGGTCCCTCTCTACCCCTCATAATTTTTGTGTAATTGTTGCATAATGTTTTTTTTCATTTTTACCCTTAAAAATGAGAAGACTCTCTTAATGGATACATATAGCTACCTATAATTATAAATTTTAGAGAATGATAAAGAGTATATGAATATTATTCTTGAATTTATAGGCCCATATAGATGTGTATGGGAAGATGGTTCATTGATTAGATGCCCAGTTCATAAGTTGCATGTTATACAGGCCAATTTTTGATCCCTAAATCAAGTTTTTGTTATAAGAGAAAAAATGTTGGAATTTATTCTTCATAAAAATTAGAATATATTCCTCTTTGGTTATCCTAGATGACTCCCCCATGAAAATTTGTGAGCTCATGATTCATATTTACCCCTCATTATTTGCATGCAACTAATGTGTAAATTTTATACCATTTTTTCCTTAAGAATGAGAATATCATCTTAAGGGATGTGTCAAACCACTTGTAAGTTTTGATTTTATGGATATAAAATTGGTGGAAAAATATCATTCTTGCATTTATACACCCATCTAGACATGTATGCAAATATGGTTCATGGATTGGGTACATTTTTCAAAATTTGTGAGTTATAATGACCAACCTTTGGTCCCTAGATCAATTTTTCATTATGCAAGAATATGTGTTGCCATTTATTCTTCATCACTAGTGGAATTTAATATTTTTAAGAGTGATTATAGGACTCTCTTGTATAATTTTATGAGATCGTGATTCATCTCTACCTCTCACAGTTTACCTACAATATATGTGTAAATTTCATATAATTTTTATCCTTAAGAATGAAAAGTTTATATTAAGGGATGTTTATAGATGCCTATAATTTTTGAGTCTAAGATCTAATGAAGCATATAAAATTTCCATTATTACATTTATACATCCATCCATATTTTTCCATGAATACAATTTGTCAATTGGGTGCATAATTTAAAGTTGTGCATTAAACTAACTAAATTTTGGTCCCTAAATAAAGTTTTGGTTGTGAGAGAAAACATTATTATTTTTATTCATCATCATGAAACTTTATGAGCTTACAATTTATCTTTACCCCTCACAGTTTGTGTGTAATATCTACACAAAGCTAATTTCATTTTCCTACCTTAAGAATGAAAATACTCTCTTATGGGATGTGTTTGGACACCTAAAATTTAAAATTTTAGGGCCAATGGAGGATAAAAAATATCATTATTTCATTTATACATCCATCTATACATTTTTGTAAAGTGGTTTTTTGATTAGATGCATGGTTCAAAATTTGCACTTTATATTGTCTAACTTTTACTTCATAAATCAAGTTTTTTCTATGAACAAAAACATGACACTATTCATTACTCATTGTGAGTGCAATATAATCCTCATAGGATGCTTATATTACTCCTCTATGCAACTATAATAACTTATGGTTTATCTCTACCCATCATAGTTTAATTGTAATAGCTATACAAAATCTCTTCCATTATTCACCATAAGAATGAGAATATTCTCTTAAGGGATGTGTTTTACCACCTACAAGTTTTGAGTCAAATTGCTGATATATAGAATACAAAATTAATTATTTTGTTTGTATGCTCATCTATATGTGTCTATGAATACATGTTTTGATTAGACACACAACTCAAAAGTTGTGCATTATACTAATCAAATTTTGGTCCCTAAAGAAAGTTTTTACTACAAAACTAGACATGTCATCATTTATTCCTCATAATTATTTAAATTATTATAGTAATCCCTCTTGTAAATATAGGATCTTACAATTTATCTTTACCCCTCACAGTTTGCATGCAATTACTATGCAAAGTTTATTATGTTTTCTCCCTTAAGAATGAGAAGATTATCTTAAGGGATGTATCTAATTATGTATGAGTTTTGATTTTTTGAGTAGATATAAAATATAATAATGTTTTTTTTTAATTTACACACCCATTTATATGTGTTTTCAAAGATGGTTTGTCGATTAGGCATGTGGTTCAAAAGTTGCACATTATATTGACCAAATTTTAGCCCTAAAACAAGTTTTCACTAAAAGAGAAAATGTGTCACCATTTATTCCTATCATGGGTGAAATATAATAATACTAATAATTCTTATAATACTCCCTTGTGAAACTGTAGGATCTTGTTTATCTCCACCCCTCAAGTTTCACATGTAACTGTTGTGCAAAGTTTGTTTTCTTTTTACCCTTAAATCCAAGAAGATTCCCTTAAGGGATGTGTATGGATGCATAAAAGTTTCAATTATAGGTACAAAATGAGGGAATAAAAATATATTATTGTATTTATACACCAATTTTTACATGTCCACGAAGACATTTTATTGATTGGATAAGAGGTTCAAAAGTTGTGTATTATACTAACATATTTTTTCTCCTTAAAACAAGTTTTCATCATGAGAGAAAATGTGTCATTATTTATTAATTATAATAATTGTAAGATAATTATCATAATGATGCTTATATGACTTCCATGTAAAAATTTAGGAGACTATAGATCATCTCTAACCCTGATAGTTTGCATGCAATTGTCACACAAAGTTTGTTCCATTCTTCCCCTTAAAAACAAGAGGATTATCTTAAGGGATGCATCTATATGCCTAAATGTTTTAGTTATGGAAAATTAAATAGGGTGTAATAATTCCATTATTTTTTTCATATACCCATATATATATGATGGTGAATACAATTTGTTGATTGGATGTGTGATTCAAAAGTTGTGCATTATACTAACCAACTTTTGGTCCCTAAAGCAAGTTTTCAGTGTGAGAAGAAATGTGAAGCCATTTATTCCTAACCATGAAAATAATATAATAATATTAAGGGTACTTATATTAATCCATATTAAATTTTTAGGACCTCATGGTTTTTCTCGACCCCTCATGGTTTACGTGCAATGACTACCGAAAGTTTGTTCTATTTTTCCCTTAAGAACATGAATATTCTCTTAAGGGATGCATCTCACCAACTATAATTTTTGAGTATATGAATAAATGGAGGTATAAAATGTGATTATTAAATTTATATACCCTTCCTAATGTGTCCATAAAGATAGTTTTTTGATTGGGTGTATGGTTTAAAAGTTGTATGTTATACTGACCAACTTTTGCTCATTAAAACAAGTTTTTACTATGAGAGAAAACATGCCACCATTTATTCCTAATTTTTATTGGAATAAAATAATTTTATAGGTGCTTATAATATTTATTTGTTTAACTTTAGGAGATTATGTTTCTTCTCTACCCCTCATGATTTACCTACAACAACTATGCAAAGATTATACCATATTTCCCTTTTAGAGAAAGAAGTTTATCTAAAGGGATGCATCTAGACACCTAAAAGTTTAAATTTTGGGACAAATATAGGGTGTAAAAATTTCATTATTGTGTTTGTACCCCCATATTTATATTTATACGAAGATGGTTTTTTGATTGGGTGTGCGGTTGAAAAGTTGTGCATTATATTGACCAAAATTTAGTCCATAAAACAAGTTTTCACTGTGAGATAAGATATGTCATCATTTATTCCTAATAATAACTATAAGAGAATAATAATGGGTATCAATTACATGATTAACTTATGAAACTATAGGATATTACAGTTTGTCTCAACCCCTCACAATTTGTGTGCAACCACTATGTAAAGTTTGCAAAATTTTCCCATTTAAGAACGAGAAGATTATCTTAAGGGATGCATCCAACCAACTTAAAGTTTAAATTATAGGGAATAATATATGGAATTAAATTTAATTATTATATTTATATACCCATACACACACACACACACACACACACACACACACACACACACACACACACACACACACACACACACACACACACACATGTATGTATGTATGTACACACACACACACACATACATACATACATACATACATACATACATACATACATACATACATACATACATACATACATACATACATACATATATATATATATATATATATATATATACATACATACATACATATATATGTACACACACACACACACACACACACATATACATACATACATACATATATATGTATATATACATACATATATATATATATATATATATATATATATATATATATATACATATATACATATTTATAGACATATATACATATATATACACACATACATATGTATATATATACATATATATGTGTATATATATGTGTATATGTGTGTGTGTCTATATATATGTATATACATACATACATATATGTATATATGTATGTATATATATATATATACATACATACATAATACACACACACATACACACACACACACACACACACACACACACACACACATATGTATGTATACACACACACACACACATATATATGTATATATGTGTGTGTGTGTGTGTGTGTGTGTATGTATACATACATACATACATGTGTGTGTGTGTGTGTGTGTGTGTGTGTGTGTGTGTGGTTCATCGATTAAGCATGTGGTTTAGAATTTGTGCGTTATACTAAGTACCTTTTATTTGATAAAGGAATATTTTGATACAAGATAAAACATGTTATAATTTATTAATCATCACAAGTGTAATAAAATAATATAATGGATTATTATAAAATTCTCCCATGTAACTATAAGATCTTACATTTCATATTTATTGCTAGCAGTTTCACTGTAATAGCTGCATAAAGTTTGATTTATTTTTCCTGTTAAGAAAGATAAATTTATCTTAGGAGATGCATATAGACACTTATAAGTTTTGAATTCAAGGGCTGATGGATGGAATATAAAGTAAATTATTTCATTTTTAATCCCATTCATATGTTTCTATGAAAATAATCATTGCTTGGGTGTGTGGTTCAAAAGTTGTGTGTTACACTGACTAAATATTGCTCCCAAAGTAAGTTTTTATTGTGATAATTTTTTTTTTTTGTTTATTATTCATCATGAGTGTAATATAATCCTATGTGTTGTGCTTATATTAATCCCTTTTGTAATTATAAGAGCTTACGATTTATCTCTAGCCCTCATAGTTTCACTGCAATAGTTGCACAAAGTTTGTTCCTTTTTTCCCTTAAGAATATCAAGTTTCACTTCAAGGATGCATATGGATACCCACATGTTTTTATTCCAAGTTCTTATGAAGGTTATAATAAAATTATTTTAATAGTTATACACCCATATATATGTGTTTGTGAATATGATTTGTTGATTGTGGGCATAGTTGGAAAGTTGTGCATTATAATGACCAATTTTTTGTCCCTAAAACAAGTTTTTGTTGTGATATAAAATGTGAAACCATTTATTCCTCATATCTATTGGAATATAATAATATAAGGGGTTCTTATATTATTACCCCATTCAACAATAGGATATTATGGTTTTTCTCTACCCTTCATGGTTTTATTGTAGTAATTGTGCAAAGTTCATTATATTTTTCCCCCTAAGATTGATAAGTTTCTCTTAAGAGATTTTTTTGACCACCTAAAAGTTTTGATTTTATGATTAAAATTATTATATACAAAGGCCATACTTTTTTTTATATTCCCACTTAGATGTGTTTATGAATATGGTTCATTGACTGGGTGCGTGACTCAAAAGTTGTGCATTATACTAACCAAATTTTGGTCCTTAAAATAAGTTCACTAAAAGAGGAAATATGAAATAATGTTTTACTCATCATGAGTATAAGATAATCCTTTATGTGATGCATATATGACTCCCCTATGAAATTTTAAGAATTTATGGATCATCTCTATCCTTCATAGTTTCACTATAATGACTAAGTGAAATTTATTCCATTTTTTCCCTTAAAAATGACAAGTTTATCTTAAGGAATGTATTTTTCCACATAAAATTTTATTTTTTAAAATAAAATATAGGGTACATGGCCATTATTTCATTTGTACATCCATAAAAATGAATTTGATAAGATTATTCATTGACTAGGCACGTGCTTGAAATTTATGCATTATACTCACCAAATTTTACTCATTGATGTAAGTTTTTTATATGAGAGAAAACATGCCACCAATTTTCCTCATCAATATTAAAATATAATAATCTATTGGGTGCTTAAAGGTCTCCCTCGTGCAACTATATATTCTTAATGTTCATCTCTACTCCTCATTGCTTCACTATAGTGGCTATACAAAGTTCATTCCATTCTCCCCTTAAGAATGACAAGTTTATCTAAAGGTAAACATTTAGTCACTTGTAATTTTTAGATTTAGAAGATTAAGAAATAAAAATGAGGACTTTATTACATTTCTACACCCATCTATATGTGTTTATAATGATGGTTCATTGATTGGGTGCATGATTCAAAGTTACATTTTATATTAACCAATTTTTGGTCCCTTAAGAATTTTTTTACTTCAATATAAAATGCTCCAAAATTTATTCATCATATTTATTAGAAGATAATACTCTAAGGGGTAATTATATTACTCCACTATGCAACTTTATGAGTTTACGGTTCATATCTACCCCATAGAATGTAACTGCAATGGTTGCACAAAGTTTGTTCCATTTTCTCCATTAAGAATGACAAGTTTCTCTTTAGGGATGTGCCTAGTTGTCTACAATTTTTGATTATGATATCTAATATAGGGAATATGAAGGCTATTATTAAGTTTATATTCCCATCTAGACATGTTCACAAAGAAGTTTCATTGACTAGGCATGCAGTTGAAAAGTTATGTTATACATACCAACTTATAGTTCTTAAATTAAGTTTTCACTGTAAGAGAAAATGTGACGACGTTTCTTATTCATCACAAGAATAATAAAATACTCTAAGGGTTTATTATAATACTTCCCCATGTAAATATATGAACTTATTATTAATTTCTACCCCTCATGGTTTTCATGTAATGAATGCATAAATTTCATTCCATTTTTTCCCTTAAGAACAAAAATATTCTCTTAAGGGATGTATCTAGTTTCCTATAAGTTTTGAATTTGAGGATCAATGGAGGGTGGATGAAGGGAATTATTTCATTTTTATGCCCATTTAGATGTGTCCATGAAAGAGAGTTTGTAGATTGGGCATGCGATCTACAAAAATCATGTTATATTAATCAACTTTTGGTCCCTAATACAAGTTTTCATTATGAGATAAAATGTGCTTCCATTTATTCCTCATTTTTAGTGTAAGAGAATCATCCAAAATTTTATAGTTTATATCTACCCTTCAAGGTTTTCCTACAACTATTGTGCAAAATTTGTACCATTTTTCCTTTAATAATGACAAGTTTCTCTTAAGAGATGCATTTGGACACCTACAATTTTTGAGTATAGGGGCTGATGGAAGGTGGAAAAATGTCATTATTATGTTTATACACCCATCCAAATGTGTATGTGTAGACATTTCATCAATTGGGCTTGAAAAATTGTGTATTATAATGACCAACATCTGGTACCCAAAGTAAGTTTTCACTACAAGAGAAAACATTCCACCATTTTCCCTCTTCATTAGTGTAAGATAATCCTATCGAGGGTGTTTATAGGAATCTCCCATGAAAATTTAGGATCTTACAGTTTGCCTCTACCCCTCACGATTTGCCTACAATAGTTGTATAAAAAAATTACCCTTTTCCCCTTAAGAATGACAAGTTTTTATTAAGGGATGAATTTAGTGACCTATAAGTTTTGATTCTAGTGGTTTACAAATGGTGGAATAATGTAATTATTATGTTTATACATCCATTTATATGTGTATGCAAATAAAAATTATCGATTGGGATTGAAAGTTTGTGTGTTAACCAACTTTTGGTCCTTAAAGCAAGTTTTCATTATGAGAAAAATGTGCCATAATTTATTCCTCATCACTAATGGAAAATAATAATTTAAGGAGTTATTATATTAATACCTCATGAAACTATAGGAGCTTACAATTCATCTCTACTCCTCACATTTTTCATGTAACAATTGTGCAATGTTTATATTAGTTTTCTTCTTAAGAACAAATTTATCTTAAAGAATGTGTCCAATCACCTATAATTTTTGATTTTGGGGTTTGACAGAGGGTGGATGAATGTAATTCCTTCATTTATACTCCCATTTAGGTGTGTCTAAAAGGATATTTTTTGATTGGGTGCATGATTTAAAAGTTACACGTTAAAATGACCAACTTTTGGTCCCAAAAGTAAGTTTTCGCTACAAGAGAAAATGTGTCATCATTAATTCATCATTTTAAATGGAATATAAAAATATAGTGTGTGATTATATTAATCCCCATGAAAATTTATGAGCTTATTTTTCATCTCTAACCCTCATGGTTTCACTACAATGATTGCACAAGGTTTGTTCTATTTTTTCCCTTAAGAACGACATGTTTATTTGCATGAATGCATCTATCTACCTATATTTTTTGAGTATATGAGATAATGGAGGGTGGATGAAGGTTTTTATTACATTTATATGAACATATATACATATATTTAAATATGATTCATCTATTGGGTTTATGGTTTAAAAATTATGTGTAATACTTATCAATTTTTGTTGCCTAATGTAAGTTTTCACTAAGAGAAAATGTGTTATTATTTCTTCATTGTCATGAGTGGAAGAGAATAATAATATATTTAATTATAATATTCCACCATGAAATTATAATATCTAAATTTTTATATCTAATCCTCATAGTTTCATTGCAACAGATTCGTAAAGTTTGTTCCATTTCCCCCCTTAATAATGACAAGTTTCTCTTCAAGGATGCATCCAACTACTTAAAAATTTGTAGTCTAGGGGATAATAAAATGTGAAAAAAGGAAATTATTTATTTTATATTCCCATATATATGATTCCAAAACTGAACTTCTTCACTCTAATCTTGTTTTAGATCTATCTTGAAAGTTTATGACATTGACTAACAATGCCTCTTTTAACTTTGACTAAGACAATTTTTAATAAAACACTTTCTCTCGACTTAAGAAATTTAAAATATTATAAAAGACTTAGAATGAAACACAAAATGATCAAAATGGACCTAGTTCACTCCATCTCTAATTGACACTATCAACTCACTTGATTTGATGTTCTCTTTGTTAAGAGATCTACTTTGTTGACAAGACCTTCAAACTTAACCTTATTCTCTTCATTATTTCAACTCATGAAAACTATAATAAAATACATATAATGATATTATACCTGATAAGGTTTTAAAATTGATTAAAAAATACACCAATTATACCATAAAGAATAAGAAACCTTGAATCAAGTCTAGTTCTATCACATGACTATATATAATTTTGATAGGTCTTAAAATAAGTGTTTTGGATTTTATATCTTCTAGATAGCATCTTGGATTATATTTAAACATTTAGAGATTATATAAATTGATAAGAAGCCAATATTAACTTTATTTATTTCTTTAAAGGATAACTCAAAACATATTATGTTCTATTAGGCCTGTATGGGCCTAATTCAACCCCTCAATAGGTTTTGAACTATCACAAACAATAATTGACTTATAAAACCTTATAGAGATATTGTATATTTATTATCCAATATGTATATACATTTTAAAAATATTTGGAGTAAATGAATGAAGTAAATATTTTACTTCTTACCCTATTTTATATTTCTTGATAGGCACCTATAGGAATTCTACACATAGATATTTCTTGTTTCATACAACCTCATTAAATAAATCAATACTTTTAATAGTTCATAGGGATGTTATTATACCTTATTAAAAATTTTTGTGTATTTTCACTAGTTAAAAATGAAGTTGTGATAAATTTTGTGTCTCAAGCCCTATTTTAGGGTTTCTTTAAGTGTATAGAAGCTGAGAGCTTCTTAAAGATTGTTTATAAAGAATGGGGACTTTTTGATTAAATTAACACCTATAATAAGACCTCACATATACCCTAAAACCTTTATAATTCAAATATGGTGTTTATTCAAGTGTTCACATGTATTTTTGTAGGACTTTATTTGACTGTAGATACATAAAATATAGAGTTTTGAAGGATTTAGTGCCATGAATTCAGTTTTGACCTTAGAATCACTTCAAGAGAATAGGATATTATCCATTAAAAAAATGACAGTAAAAATAAAACTTTATTTTCAATTAAAACATACTCCTATTGTACATAACACCCTATTCTCAACTACAATCTATCATTTATCCTTACAATAATGAGAAATTTGATTTTTGATGCTTGTAGAAGGTTTTAAACATCTTCTCCTGGATAGATTCAACCCTGATCATGTTATTGAATCTTGTCCAAAGATTATAATTATTTTATTTTAATATGAGGTTCCTCTCAATAACTTTGTGCCAAGTTAGGAAAATGACTTTGTTTGCTTTATCTTTCGTTACACTTGGCTTGGTTTGGTATTTCGATAGACATTGATTGTATGAACATCAAAGGACACTCTATACATGTCCTAAGAATTATGAAAAACTCATTATGACCATTTATTCATAAAAAATATGCATATATTTACAAGAATAGTATTTGAAATTTGAAATTCTAGTTTTGGAGGGAAAACTCTTTAAATCCTCTCAAGGATCTAAAACAACTCCTAGTGCCTTAATAAGGCTTATTATGACTTGAAAATATCCCTAAGACTTCTAAAGACATTGATAAGAATATTTTGACCCTATACAAATATTAATACCAATATTAAGTAAAATATTGCATACTGAAAATGATGCTCCTACATCATTATATGTGTCTACAAATACAATTCATTGATTAGACACGATATTCAAAATTTATGTGTTATATTGACCAAAATTTTGTCCTCAAAGTAAGTTTTCATTGTGATAGGAAAGTTTCATCATTTGTTCCTCATCACAAGAGGAAGATAATCCTCCAAAGGTTTATTATAGGACTCCCTTGTGAAACTATAAGAGCTTATGGTTCATCTATACCCCTCACAATTTTATTGCAATGGTTGTGAATTTTTTTCCCTTTAAGAATGGCAAGTTTCTCTTCAGGGATGTGTCTGACCTCCCTCAAATTTTGAGTCTTAGGTTTGAGCAAGGGCAGACCCAATCCATTATTACATTTATATGCCTATATAGATGTGTCCATGAAGATAGTTCTTTGATTGGGCACATGGTTTAAAATTATTGCATAATACTAACAAGATTTTGGTCCCTAAACAAAGTTTTTACTATGAGATAAAATGTGCCTCCATTTATTTCTCATTGTGAGTTGGAAGAAAAACCTCTAGGGGTGCTTAAAGGTTTTTCATGTGTAACTTTATTTCCTTATGGATAATATATATGGTTTTAAATCATGTTCCAAATTTATTTGGTTTTCAAGATACATGTCACAAAAACCATCACAAAAAATTTCTCAATTTGATCCAAGTATGCCATAATTATACACTTTTTCTAGACATAGTTTCAAAGTAATAATTATGAAAACTAAATATTAGTTATTTTGTCATTGGCATAACCATGTTATGAAAACTTATTCATTTATGAATAATGCCAAGAAAGATAATGTATAAAACTAAAAACAAATAAAATAAACATATGAGTTTAAATATGTATACATAAATTATAACAATGCATGATTCATATAGATATGTTAGAATAGTATGTATGTGTATCCAAATGATGTCATAATGACATATAAAATGGGCCATATTGACATACAATCTAAACCATATAGGAATATAAAGTGGGACATATAGGCATAAAAATTGAGCCATATAAGCATACAAAATCGGCCATATCAAGATATAAAATAAATTGTGCTTACAAATACCCCTAACACTACAACTTCCCTTCTTATTGTTCAATGCTTCCAAATAAATTATGCCTCATCACCCTAGATGTAGAAACTAGGGTGATAAATATCTCATTATGGGGAGAGAATCTCCTCTCATATTATGAAGGATCAAATGTCTATGACATAACCTCAAAAAACTTTTGTGACTACACAACATAAAAATTAGAAAATTATATAAGGAAAATTATAGAGTTACCAAGAATAAAAATTTGCAACAAGGTGATTTTGGTCTCTCCAAATGATACCTAAAGGGTTGCCTAGGGCTGCATGACCTTGAATATATTAATGATGGAAAATATTATGGAATATACATATAGGGTTTGATATGTGCATAAAATTATAAATATGATGTAGATTATCATTACTTGAAGTTAAAAAAAGATAATTTTACTATGTGTTATCACCAATCTCTATCTCTAAATCAAGTTTTACTAGGGAGATATTGTATCTTTGGACACAACTACAATGTCAGTCATAAGTAATTACCACCCAAGTAGGGTGCCCGTAACATCTCTCATCAATTGTACAAGAAACAAATGAAAACTTAGTCAATTATAAAGTAATTAAAAGTAAACATATTTTAACATAAATATAAATTATTACTTATACATAAAGAGGTAGAAAATAGAATATAATTGTAAAACTATTTTCAATTTTATCATCAAATAGTTGTATTTTAAATAGGGTAATAATAGCATTTATTATCATCTATATAAAAAAAATGAATATAAAAATTACATATCCTATTAAGATAAATTAAAATTATTCCTTCTATATAAAGAGAGAGTGAGAGGGATAGAAAGAGATAAAAATAGTGACAACTAAAGGGAGTGAGAGAGAGTGTGAGAGGGACATAGAGAGTGAGAGGGAAAGAAAGAGAGAGTGAGAGAGATAAATAATGTAGCATTCTCTCTCTTTTTTTCACTCTTTCCTATTATGTCTCTATCTCTTGCAAGAAGAGAGGGGAAGACCAAACAAGTTGATGTAGTGGGAAAAACATTATTCATACAACACTATTCATTTATGATGTAGCAGACACTATTAATCCTAGTGAGGTGTCCGCAACATTATTATTGAGTTATAAGGTGGTAAGGGTTTAATTTTTCATGTGGTGAATGAAAATAATGGTTAAAAGACAAACCTACCCCTTTTGGAAGCTTGTGCTAAGTGGGGAGACATGAATCATTATTTTAGATTGACATCTACTTTTTCCATGTGTCCTTGCTTGAAGGTGGTCCAAAATTTCCAAATATACTTTGTACTTAGTCAAATATGACCCCATAAATCATGTGGAATGTATTATATTTGGGGACACCTTATCTCTTGAGAATATTTCCTCCATGTGAAGGAGTGGGATGAATTTTGGGCCCCTTTGTGTTTCTTTCCCTCATTATTTCTTTGTAAAAACTATAAATGAATGTATTTCCTTTGATTTACTTAGGTTAGGTTGTAATGAGGTGAATTTATAAGTAAGATTAAATAAAATCCTTTGGTGCCTTCTTATATTAGGATGACAAGTATGTATGTGTGTCAGAGATAAGCTTATGGAATCTTTTGTAATTTTTAATTTAATGAGAAAGATTTGAGTTTAAGAGTTGAATTCTTGATTTTTTCATGTATGTTATGAGAATTTTAAGAGGAATATGGATTTTTGAATCAATTATGTGGTTGGAGGCCACATCCACTAGTATCAGGTCAATTTAGAATCTTTTTGTGAGGAGAGTGTTGAGATGCTAGATTGAATTATTTTATGTGTTTTGTAGGGTTTGATGAGATGGAGAAAAATAATGGAGGATTACTACCAAGGTAAGACTTGATGATACGTTGATGAAGATTGAAGATATATTGGATATGATGATAGATAATATTCAAGAGGAAGACAACCAATAATTTGGCATAGTGATAGAGAAGAAACAAAAGTGGCTTGTGAAGCTACTTATTGAGAGAAGAAAGAGGCAAGAGTTGAGACTTGCCTTAAGGAGAAAAGAATATTTATTGATAATAAAAAAATAATAGATCATATGTGATCTAAAATATAAAGAGATAAGGGTGGATGAATAAGGAATCCAAGAAGAGATTATGGATTCCCATGAGTGGGAGAATTTATATTTTCTATATTGTGAGATAAAGTTTGAGGTGAAAGAGAATTGAAGCCATGAAGGGTTGATTGAGGATGAATATTTCAGCCATGTAGTGTGGCATGAGAGTGAATATTACAGTTGTGAAGAGTTAAAGAGAAAATAATAAATCCTCATACAAGAGGATATGGGGGTGATTCCTATTGATGAATAATATGAAGACATCCTTGTGAAGGATGATAGAGATGAAGATGAAGAAGAGGGTAGCCATGAGGAGCTCAAATTTTCCATGAAGTAAATCATGGATGTGGTGGATGGGAAATTAAATGAACATGAAGAGAGTGTGTAAATAGAGAGATATTGAATCCATGAGGTGTTACAAGTAGATGTATAGTGTAACTAGGTAGAGTTGTAGGTTTATTTTTTAGAAGCATTGGAGGAGATTTTTGTCTAAAAGAGTGCACATGTGGAGAAAATGATGAATGTTGATGAAGCCATGAGAGTGGAGCTAAAAGTGATGAGTTATGATGTGGGTTGTGATATTATGGTGGATGATCCAATAGGTGGTTGGATGGATGAATAAATCTAGGTGGGATTTAGGTAGAGGTAGATGGATAGTGGTAGGGTTGAGCTCACATGGTATGATGAGATGTGTGGTAGATCATATTATTGGAGGAGATCATTTTATGGTGGGTGTGATCCCATGATTATTTATGGTGTTTTGGATCCCATGTTTGAATCCTTTATGATATGGATGAGATATTAGAGGATGATAGTTTTAGGGCTAGTATGTAGATGCTATAAGTGGAGAAGGAAAAAGGATATTCTCTAGGTGAACTAGTTTGTTGGAAGGATATGACGTGGTCATTACCCCACATGAACAAAAGAGTGGTTATAAAACTTAACCCATCTATGTGATCAATATTTCACATTATTTACCTTGGGTGTCTAATGTAAGAGCATCCCAAAGTTTATACAATATTGCATCACCCTAAAATAGAGTGCATTGTTCATGTGTTTGTGTGATTATGTGCTCATATTTTCGTGTGTGTGCCTAACATTCTTGGATAACAATCAAGACAACTTGTAGGGGTTGAGTTTATTTCAACCAAAGGAGAATGATGCAGTGGGAAAAACATTATTCATGTAACACTATTCATTGATGATGTGGTGAATACTATTCATTGTGGTGAGGTGTCCACAATGCTATTATTGAGTTATAAGGTGGCATGGGTTCAATTTGTCATGTGGGGCATGAAAATAATGGTCAAAAGTCAAACCTACCCATTTTGTAAGCTTGTGCTAAGTGGGGAGACATGAATCACTATTTCAAATTAGCATCTATTTTTTCCATGTGACCTTGCTTAAAGGTGGTGCCAACTTTCAAAAGATGATTTGTACTTGGTCAAAGATGACCTCATCAAGCATATGGCATGGATTATCTTGGGGTAAAACTTGTCTCTTAACAATATTACCTCTTTGTGAAGGAGTGGGATGAATTTTAGGCCCTTATGTGTTTATTTGACTCATTCTTTCTTTGTAAAATATATAAATGAATGTATTTACTTTTATTTACTTAGGCTAGGATGGAATGAGGCCAATTTGAGAGTAGGCTTAGAGAAAAGGCTTTGGTTCCTCTTTGGTTTGGGATGCCAAGTATGTATGTGTGTGAGAGATAAGCTTATGGAAGCTTATGTAATTGTTGTTGATTTAATGAGAAAGAGTTGAGTTTAAGAATTTAATTCTTGATGTTTTTATGTATGTTATGATAGTTGTGAGAGGAATATGGATTTTTGAATCCATTATGTGATTAGAGGTGACATCACAAGCAAACATACTAAAAATATGAAACAATATATCAAGTTGAGAGTTTACTTTCACAACTTGAGTGTAGGGAACTACAATGCTAATTCATCCTCAATAATAGAATATAAAACAAGTGGACTACCCATAATATTAGTCATCATCTATACAAGCAACAAGTGAAATATGTCAAATATTAATAAATTAAGTAAACATATTCAGATAAACTTAATGTTTCTTTAGATAAATATACAAATTATAATTAATTACTTGTGTGAGTGCATATGTTGAAAGCAAATAAGTCATGCATATCTAGCTGTGTATGACCCTGAGGTGTTGAAGCAATTACAAATGGAATATATTGTTGCATACTAGTGTCCTATATAAATGCATGTATAATATCTATGTGTGTGCCTATTGCATTTATAGATGTAACCCTTGTATGTTTAGCCTGAACTAGTGATCTAGTATACTTCCTCCCACATGATTTGTAATAATGTATATGAACTATAAGATGCCTGCTAGTTGTGACACTGTGTGAAGCACTAATAGTATGAGGGACACTACTAGATGTGCCACCACATGAAACCTATATATTCCTCAATGTTTGCATCCATGGTCAATCATGACATGTGTGAGACTAATAACTACCTCAAAAGTGCTGATTTATTTACTATAATGCAATATTTTTGGGATGGAAGTATGTGTTATTAACCTGTTATATCTCTAAGCATGGTGTAGGTAATTTTGGTCTTACTTCACATCAAGTATATTAAATTAAGACCCACCTCACCTACCTTGGGATGCTTTCATATCAAAATAATTTGAGATTTCTTGATGAACAATCTCACAATAAATATTTTTCAAAAAATAAACCTTATTATTATTATTATCATTATTATTACATGTAGACTCGTCAAACAACATCCACCACCTATTCCAAAAGTTTTTTCAAAACTATGCATTTATACACCAATCAATTATAATGTGTTTACAACTCAATAGTGGTGGTTTGGTGATTTAAGGCATATGAAACAAAGCAAATATTTATTTATTTTTTAATTTTTATTTTTAATATCCTCATATGATAATTTTTTAGAATAATAATCTTTCAATACCTCTATTTGATAGAGAATTGCATCGAGTTGGGAAATGACATTTCCCATTTCATTATAAATGGCCTCCAATATAACAAGTGAACTAGGTGCACTATTTTTTTAAGAGTCACACAAACTATTAATGATAATTTCTAATTTATGTCACTTTGAACTATATTTTTGATACAATTCTTCTTCTTCTTCTTCTATGAAGTTAAAATGCTTAGAGTTTTTATTAGGGTTTTTTTGGAGGTTTTGTTCAAGCAATGGGTCCATCAAATCAAAAATCTAAACTTATAAAAACAAACATTTATAATAGGTAGTTGAATACATTCACAAGAATTTTTATTTTAGTTTGATTCTTTTGTATCTTGTGATTATTAGAAAAAATGCACGACAAAAGAATATCATTGCAAACCCTAAACATGCCCTAAGGAAAAAAATAAAATACCTAGGACCATGGTGTAAGTGTGGATTCTTTGGTGGAGATGATTGGAGAAGAATTTGTAAAATAAAACATGCACATCCTCTATTTTCCTCTCTTTAATGGATATTAATCACAAGTAAAATATAAGAAATGATAAAATTGTGTCATTCATTTATTTCAATTATTTTTGGGTCTTCAAAAGGGTGTCCTTTGTGTTAAAAAGCTTGTATTCCCTTTAGGGTTGTTACTGATCCATTTTACACAATGAAATAAAAAATTTAGACAAAATTATTTTAATGCATCTCCTTTTGAATAAAAAACCATGAGATAAAAAAATTAGTACCCCATTTTATAAGGCCACACTTTAAAATTAATTAAAGGGTGCCAACATTGTTTTAGCACGTACCTTTTTGAATATAAATAAAATGAAATCAACATGAGATAAAAAAAAGATGAGTACACCATTTTATAATCCCACACTTCAAAATTAATTAAATAGAATAACACAAAAATAATAACTATGTTGAGGGCATTGTCATTTCCAAGATTATACCAATTATTTGTATAACACCAAATATCTATCTCACATTCACTTTGATTTACACCATAGGGCCACTACACATACAACTTATTTTCTTTAAAAAAAAATGGTTGTTCCAATAATAACATGTATTCTTAAGTATTACCCAGATGACTTTTATGATCACATACTAGATTGTTGATATTTATATGTGTATGATTCAAAATTACATTAAGTTATATTTTCCCAAGACTCAACCCGATGAAATTTGAAAACATAAATGAAAAATATTTCTTGAAAAAATTGTGATAAATATTTATTTACATATCTTTGATACCATATCACATAGTGTGACCACAAAAATCTATACAAATAAATATTCATTTTCTATAAACATATCTATTTAAATAATTGTGGACTTTGTAAGCCATAAATCTCAAACTTTTAATTCTTCAAAACATTTATTGAATTTAATTAAAGGTCACAAAAAGTGAATGTTTAAGGTAATTAAATTAAATTACTTGAAAAGTGTGAAATTCAATAAACCTTGTTGATCATTGCATGCACAAAAGAGTTGATTTATTGGAAATAGAGAGTTTAACTCTTTGCTGAGAATTCAACTCATGACATATAGAATAATTATTTGAAATCTAAATAATAATTTAACACCTGTGAGTGCATATTGTGTATGATAATAAATTTTCTCTTATTTCTCTTTTGTCCATGCTAAATCCAAATACAAAACTCTAATTTTTTTAAAAGATAACAAATTAATGATCAAAAGAATTTATACAATGTCAAAGGAGGGAAAGGTATTAGTCACCAAAAAAAATTTACACTTTTTGAATGTAATCGCCAAGGCTCCATAGATTCACCTTGCTCAGCTACTCCATTCACAATTTAGATCTCATGGATTGATAAATAGGGAAAGTCCCACATTTATTAATTTTGATGGGAATGGGGAAGTATCTTACATTGAATCTTTGTCAAGACTTCGGGATCTCTTCATCTAGAGAGATTTAAACTCCTTTTGAATAATGGTTGTTAGCAACCCAAGTTTCACCCTATGAAGTAGAGTGTTCACTTTTCCTTCAACCTTGGAATAACATTGGATTGGTCTATAGGTTGTGGGTTACCCATAGATAGACAAAACCTATAGATTATGAGGATAGCTACTATGATGTATCAATTCTTAATCCTTTTCCTAAAAAATATTTTTATTTGGGGGTGAAAAGAGTTATAAATAAAATTAAAAAAGAAAACCTATACTAGTGATGGTGATGCACCAATTATTTAATGATCCTCTCTTAACCTTGTACTTAATCACACTTGTGAATGAAAAGGGAATATATTATCAAATATAGTTTCTTAATACAATCCTAAACATGAGTATTTAATATGAAGGTTAGATAAAATGTATTCAACTTGAAGGTAAAGGAATGGAGGCCTATATAAGACACTACAAACTAACTCACTCTTCAACACAATTTCTATCTCTTCACACTTCATATGACCTATATAGGATGAAAAAATAGAATTAGGTGAAGGAGAGGACTTGAAAAAATATTATTAATATCATAATTATATATAATAAATAATCAAGATACACACTAATAACAATGGATAAGTTTGCAATAATCTTTTTTCATTAACTCAAGGTGCAAGTTACAATTTCAGCAAAGTTTTGTTATTCTAGCCTAAGGGATGCCAAAATTAGGCCTTTACAACTCAATAAATACAATTATATATATATATATATATATATATATATATATATATATATATATATATATATATATATATAAAGAGGGAGAGTGGTGTATCAATCCTTGAAGAAGTCAAGAGACAATAACTATCATACATGATAATTACACTAGTTCTCTATGCATTGAAGTGCTTTCAAAGGGGTTTTAAGATGATCAAAGCCTATTTTTAGTAAAATTTGACCCATGAAAGGTATATACACTCCATATTAATTTAATTCATTATCCTTTATCTATTAAAAACATTGAAATTGATAACAACCATCTTCAACAAAGCATCAACTAATTGCCTCTCTTTGTGGGTTGACCATATCCATATAACTGCTAATAAACATTCATAAATGCTCATAATTATGAATTTTTATTGCTTTATTGATAATAATGGATGTTTATAGATATTTAATTAACTCCAAAAATATATTTTATACACCCAAGAGCTCCTTCATCATCAACTTAGTCTTATTTGATCAATTAGGCCATTTTGACTAGGTCTCATATACTGGCCAATTAGTAAAGAGTTGCAGAGATACTTTAATGAATTTTTTTGATCTTATAATGACTTTAGGAGGTGGAAAAAGTCCCAAAATTCCTATTCCATTGATTTTCATCTTCTTAAACTACCTTGTACCTCTCTTTTTACATTTTTTCCTCAAAAAAACTTATTTTATATAGTCTATACACCATTTGTACAACTAAGTGCCATAGACATGAGCCTATCTAAGTTTATTAAATGATATAGGTTCTAGTTAGGTGATTTTAATCTATATAGATTCCTTTTCCTTTAATTTTTCCAAATTGGGTCTTCACTGGGGGTCTAAAGAGGTTTAAGAGTGCTTAGGACTCTTAACAATGATTCATAAAGTTTGGGCATTAAATGTCTAGAAAAATACCATAAAACACTAGTATACTAAGCCATATATCTCTCTCAAAGTTCCCATATTCAAATGAAAAATATTCATACCATGGTGAGCATGTGAAGTCACCTCTTAGGGAAGAAACATGATTTCTAAGCAGTGTTTGGTGTCTTAAGCCCTAAATGACTAGTCATATCACCTCCCTTGTGGTTAAAATATAACATACACCCCTCTCAAAACCTAGTTATTTTTTTCATGAAGATTAGAAGTGCCCTCATGACCTCATTTTTACTTCTACTTCCCCTTCTTGATGACACTATTTAATGAATCCATTAGACAAGCATATGTATATGTAA